>JASPKZ010007409.1:0-434873 GCA_030220185.1 Diploptera punctata | reverse complement strand
TGGTAGGCCTGCTCTTGATAGCGATTTGTCCATCGGATGGGAACGTTAAACAACGGTGGCCCCTGGTGCTTTTCGACAGGAGTGGGTACGTGCCGGCACCGAGTTTCACCTTCTCCCTTCTCATCGTCATCATCATCATCATTATCATCCCTCATACGGTACATTTTTCAGTACACAAACACGTAAACACACACTCATCCTACACTCCTCTCTCCACACATTTATAAGGATACATATCTGCGTGAAGCGGTCTACTGAATTGGCGTGTAAATAGAAAATACCATATTAAAGCCATCCATACGTCCAGCACGAAACCCGTAGTATGTAAATTGCAATGGGTAGTATTAGAAACATACACATAGTCTTCTTCTTCTCCTTCTTCACGGTTTAGGCTTATTTACTAGCCTGTTCCGGCTCCAAATTGCTGTTCTTTCCATCTTTTCCTTGGTCTTCCCAAACTTATTCTTCCTCGTGATAAATAGTTGTCTGCTGCTTTTGGTATTCTATTCTCAGTCATCCTTGCCAAGTGTTCTTTCCAGTTTGTTCTGTATTTCTCTATTGTTGAGTTTAATTCCTCTATTTTCAGTTGTCTTATTTCTGTGTTATGTTTTTTGTCTGTTCTTTGATATCCTGCTATTGGTCTGAGGAATCTCATTTCAGCAGCTTATATCCTGGCAGATTGTTGTGCTGTCACTGTCCATGTTTCGGATCCATAAGTAATAATATGCACTGCCATTGTCTTGCATAATTTCATTATAGAGTCTTTCCTGGCTTTATTTTTCAAAGTTCTTATTAGTGTACCTGTCATATAATTAAACTAATTTATTTTGTTATTTATATCTGTTTCTGCTGTGTATGATATTTGGCAACCTAGGAAGTTATATGTTACTACTTGTTCTATTGGTTTATTTTCTAATATTATCTTTGTCCGAACTGGATGAGCACCCTTGAACGCCATTGTGTTTGATTTTTGTGAGGATATTTCCATCTTGTATTTTTTTGATATTTCAGTATAGTTTTATATTGAGATTAATACCTCAACAACATTTTATCATGCATTTTATTAGTTCTGGAACGTTTTTTAAAACACCGTGTACAACTTCTATATCTAACAGAGTGTTACCTCACATTCAGTATTATTTAGAACATAGCTTTGTCCATTTAAATCGGTCAATGATATACGAACATAAAAAACTAAAATAAAAGTTTGATGTAACATATGAATATCACTAGGAAAACCTATATATATAGGAATACATACCATAATAGTGCAGTTTCCAAATCATTTAACAACTTCATGTGACATTGGATGGCGTTTTATATCTGTTTTTATGGCCTGTAATCTGGTTCGATATACGACAGGGCAATTCGTGGACCTTACTGACCAGTAATCATAAAAAAATCAAAATACAGGTACAACATTTATGGAACAAACATTATAAGAACAAAAATATTAAAGATTTTTTAAACGAATTCCTAAGGAATGAAGCTATTGAGGTTGTTCTCATGAAATGGTTTACAAAAAAGTTTATCCTCACCATCCTTTCTAGTAGACACCGAACATGACCATGACAAATATATATATATATATATGTGTGTGGTGTGTGTGTATGTCTTGATGCTCTAGCGGCCGCAATTTTTGTTTTTTCAGAACCAAACTCACATATAGCAATTAATTAAAAGAGTATGGTCGAGTTCGTAAATTCGTAAGGAGTAGGAGTTTACTGGGGGAGCCAACAAGCTGATCACATGCCACCCCTATATTGGCTGGATGATTGTCCACCTCTGTGATTGCATGTGAATGTAAGGTCAGCAGCCGGCTGGTAAGCCGCAAGTTTTCCAGCCTTCGTGCAGTGAAATATAGAATTTATAGAAATATATATATATATATATATATATATATATATATATATATTCTCTTTTGTTGCATACGGCCGAAACATTTTCTATAAACATTGGGATTTTTTTTAAGAACACACTGTATAAAAACATAATGACGAGTTGAAAACATTCTTAATTGATTGCTATTATTGTCGACATAGCTACGAGATAAAATAAAAAAGCTTAGAGAGATTTTGTAAATAACCACATAGTTAAGAGAACATGGTATTAACTCCTCTGTTTTCTTTGTTTTAAAATGTATTCCCTTTAACAGGAAACAACAATTTGCTGCGAAAACAAAACTACCAAACACAAGGAGATCTACTTCCTTCATCTCGAGACGTTGTTATGGCATATTCTAGATTCTTCTATCTTTGATACTGCTTTCGGCAATGCAGAGACAAATAAATGCTACTTCATAAATATTCATATTCATTCACTCACATAATTAATTACATTATTATAAGCTTAACTTTAGCTTAATGGGTAAAATATCAGGAAATCATATTGGATGTACATAAATTACTCGTATATCTGGATGTACTGTATTCTATTCTATTTCTATTTAAACTGGGAGGGCAAACTGCGATCTGAAATATCTATTGCGGTTCATAGCATTATAAGATGAATCGAATGAAAGTCTACTCTACGGTTTTATGTAGTTTGTTGTGGGTCTTCCCCTGGTCCTACATATAAAAAATTGCACTCATGATTCATACCGTTTTTTTTTTTTGGCCTTGGCCGCGAGGAGGAACTGCAGGCCTCCCATTGACCACTATTCTGCCTCGTGGGTTATTACTCAGGCTCGAAGTCATTAGGAAGCACATTTAATAATATTAATAATAATATTAATAATAATAATAATAATAATAATAATAATAATAATAATAATAATAATAATAATAATAATAATAACAATAATAATAACAGTAATAATAACAGTAATAATAACAGTAATAATAGTAATAATAATAATAATAACAGTAATAATAATAATAATAATAATAATAATAATAATAATAGGTTATTTTACCTGGCAGAGTCAAAGCCTTAAGGCCTTGTCTACCATTCAAACAGGTAAAAAAATACAAAAAATCATTCTTACATATAATTACAATAAAAATAAATATTACATAGTGTGTCTACAATATAATTATTATTTACAAAATATTTTGATTTAATCTAGATTTAACGAATGAAATATAAAATGTACAAGATAGAAAAATGAGGAAAAAATTAATGACATAGAATAAATTTAATTCTCGAGAAAAAAATTATTTAACAACACGTAATTGTATAAGCGTGACTTTAAAGTACCAAGTGTGAGACAACCCTGATATCTTGAGGAAGGCAATTCAGGAGCGGGCAGAGGCTACTGTGAAAAGAAGTAGAATAAGAGGAAGTGCTATGAAGAGGGATTGTTAGCAGACTGTTATATTGTGACCTTGTGCCAATATCGTGGTAAGAAGATAACTTCTCAGTTTTGGACGCCAGGTAACTAGGGGTGTAAGAATTCAGAAGCTTGAAAATAAGTGAAAAAGAGTGCAATTTACGTTTGTCAGTAAGGCGGAGCCAAGAGAGTTATTGAAGTGTTCGGGAATATGATCATAACGGCGGATATTCAAAGCGAATCGAACGCAACATTATGAACATGCTGCAGTCTCTGCGACAATTCATAGTTCAGGTCATTATATATAACGTCATATTGGTACGCCCCATTATATCCCCACAACCACATATTTTCAACACCTGTGGTTCGCCAAGCCAAAGTATTTTTACCTAACAAGAGATGAAGTGAAGGGGGTTGGAGGGAGTTGGTGGGATAAAATTCGGGAAACGGGAGAACTCCGAGAAAAATTCGAAAAATCCCTGTCCGGCCCACCACCAATACCCCTCCGGAACAGCCAGGGTTCGAACCTGGGATCCCAGTCAAGGCAGCCATGCGTCCATCCAGACGACAGATATAGGCCTACTATAAGCTCGTACATTCAGGACTTTAAAAATGGTGACCTACGTGATATTATGAAAAACTAGATACAATAAGATCAGTTAAGTCTCGAAGAATGCGATGGTTGGACATTTGGCACAAAGAAACGAAAGAGGGGGCATGGAAACATTGTAGAGGAAAGCGCCCAGTAATTAGGTCAATAATCGGTGGAAGAATAACAATTACCATGATTTGAGGGTGGTGAATTATACAGGGAATGATTGGAAAATATTAGGTGCGGATAGAGATGTATGGAGAGCTCATATCTTGCGCAGCCATGAACCTCTGGATTCGATAGTGCCAGTGAATTAGCTTAAGGAGGAGATAGAATAACATGGCGTCTGTTTTCACTTTGACTGTGTACATTTCTGACAGGAAATTGAACAATATGTCAGACGTAGAGGAAAATAGAGATTTCTGTGGCTACAGATACTGTATACATACGTGACTGGGGCTGTTTATTGCAGCTATATAATACGGGAATTATTTTTATACTGCCGGACCAAGAGAAAGTTGAAGTGTACATACCACAAGGGGCTGAATTTATAGGCGACGTTGAAAACTCTGATTCTGCTAAATTTACGACTCCTCATTCCTTTCAACACAATTCAGTATCTGTTGCCACAGGAATTCTCCCTGCCTTTTCTCATTGCGAATAAACAAAACCACCTAATTCAGTATTCTTACGCAACATTTATCTCAATTTGTTGGAATTTCATTTGAGCGTAATTTATTGTAAGGAATTATCATAAGTAATGTCAAGAGTGATTTCCAAATCATCGATAAATTCACAAGTGACTCGTGCATTTATCTAGAGGATTTGAAAACCAAGAGTGCATTTGTTAGGTCTATTCAACGAATACAATTAAGCTGTTTATTAAAAAAATCATTATTTAAATATAGTTATTTAAAAATATTTATATGTTTAATGTAAACGGCGAGGCTTGAAAACAATCAGAAAGTGTGGTTATGTTAATCTATTTTATCCAGTACAACTTGATCACGTACGCACGCGCCCACGCCCACGCGCACGCGCCCACGCCCACGCCCCACACACCCCCCTCGCACACGCACACGCACCGCACACACACACACACACCACACACACACATATATATATATATATATATATATATATTATTTATTGCCAACTGGCGTGGGAAACTTCGAATAGGATCGCAATATTGTAAGAATCCACCCTAGCGGAGAAAGAAATGAAACAAACTATATATTATATGGAACATTATAGGTTATTAATTAATTTTTTTAGAAAACAACTCAGCAAAATCATTATTTAAAAACACAATTACTGAACACACATTATCAAATGTATAGTTCGAAGCACTCTGTTAATAATTTGTTATATTCGATGCATTTGTTGGAGAGTCAGTCACTGCAAATAATGCTCTGACCTGTTCAGAATATTAAAAGAAGAGGAGCTTTCTTTATCATAAAAGCAGGAGGTGGTAAAGAGAATTCGATAGAGAATGAGTGAAACACGACTGTCATTGGCTGTAAAACAAAATTCATTGAAACATGAATGGTCATTGACTCCCATTTGAAACATGAGTTAAATAGTCGTATAAAATTGTAACAAATATATTAATATCCAGACTTACTCCGTATTGACGACATAGTAATGTATCATTAATGTAGATTTAGAAGAAATAACTTTACAACATTTTTAGTACAAGACAAATTCTAGAAAAAATGGAAATATGATGGCATTGTACATCCTTTGAAAAAAATGGATGGCGCAACTCTTGATGACGAAAGGTTGAAGAGTTTTGAAGAGCGATTCACACCAGTACGTTGTTACATGTTCTGACTCACTTGAGTATAAAGCGGACGGCATAAATCTCTCTTCATGCAGCATTCGTAATCGTTCGCTTCAGTGGAGCAGTCGGTAAGATGCTCTTTTTCCGACGACGCGCGGACCACGTTCGATTCTGGTCAGGTAGATTTTTTAAATTTATTATTATTTAATAACGTCGTTAATTTTCTTAATGCCTACATGTTACCAGGCTTAGTTCTAGTTATATAAATAAATTTGTGTGTGTATATATATATATATATATATATATATATATATATTAATTAAATGTTTAACATTGAGAATGCAAGCTTAATATGGTATGATAAGAAAAACCAGGCATTTATTTTTCTTATCATACCATATATATATATATATATATATATATATATATATATATTATAAGGAAATATTCCCGGTCGGGACAGGCTCCTGGGTGAGATTTTTTCGGGATTTTTCCTCACCTGTAAGATAAATATTAGGAAGCTTACGGCCCAACGGTCCCCGAAAATCATCCGGCTATCGTAATCATCCTTATCATTATCATCATCATTCTTCACCGATGTGGAAAGAAACGGGAAGCTACCACACCGAAGTTCCCTAGTAAAGCTGCAAAGTATAGCATGAAAATGCTCGTATAATTGCAGTGAAAGACCTGCCTCGGGTAGAATACTATGGAATAGAATATGTGGAAATAACATAAATTAAAGAAACAGCTCATATATAGATATATATATATATTATATACCCTCACCATAGTAATTCTGCCCGAGGGTGTCTTTCCCACTGTAATCAGGCTATTTTCATGCTATGCTTTGCACTTGCTAGGAAGTAGGTGTGAGGAAAAAACCCCGATAAAACCAACCCACAAAAACTGTCCCGACTGGGGATCGAACGTGGGCTCACTGCGTGACAAGGCATATATATATATATATATTAATATATATATATAATGAATAACGATTGTACCGTCTCTTCCTTTATTTACAAAACACATGCATAAGAAAATATTATCTTCGTTACTAATACAAAATGCGTCTGATTATTATTTAAATTAAAGTTAATATCTAATTTCTTTATACAGGTAAGTCATGAAGTACTGCATCGCTTCATACGGACAATTTCTAGGAGAGATGCTTGTGGTCTAGTGGAGGGAGCTTCTGTTTTCCCATGCATGAGGTTCGCATGTTCGATCTTGACTGTCATGTTTTTTTTTCTCTGTCTCGTCCTTATTTCAATTTAATTCTTTCCTTTTCTTTAATTCCTTTGATTCGTTTTATTTTCAATTACCGCACTACTTATTTACAACGAAATTGTTTTCCATTTCACGACACAACAACGAATAGAAAACGGATTTAGTTTTCCATCAATAGTTATATATACTTGTGAACCAAATAGCTTATCTCTGATCATGGCGCAATGGTGTTGTTCTGAGACTTTGAAAATTATCTATGCGCCATCAATTATTTCAAAGGCTGTACATAAACGATTTTCAGACGTTTTCAAAATTGACATTATACTACTCAGTATTGTATTAGACCAGCCATCAAATCTTTAGAGGGCAAAGAGAAGGCGCAAAACTCAATGGTTTTAATAAGCTGTTGGAATATGCGGGATGATGTAGTATCAGTGCGATAGCGAGGATATGGGTAAGGACAAACACGCACATTCTATTGAGTAACAGTAAGAAATTGGAGCTGAAAATAAATATCAATAAACAAAATATATGGTTACATGTAAAAAAAACACTTATATAATTAAATGATAGTTAATCAAGGAATGAAAATAGCAGAAATAAATTAAATGTTAGAGTCTATTCTGGAATGCATGCTACTACACATTACAGGATTATGATCTCATCTCTCCGACAACATGATCTCTGGCGGATATTAGCAACAATGCCGCAAAATAGGCTGTAGGTTAATGTGATTACCCCTTCTGGAGAGCCAATACATAATTAGCTGCCAAGGAGCCACTAGCAGGTTCCAGAGCGCAGCTACCTAGGCGAAGCTAGTCTTCGCCGCTTAACTGACTTTGAACAATTGTCATCTCAATTAAAAAATAAAGTTAAACAGAAAAATATATAAACTATATTCTCCACAATTATATTATATGAATGCGAAATATAAACTCTTATTTTAAGGGAGAAAAAAATATTAAAGTATTTGAGAATAAAGTTCTTAGGAAATTTTTTGGGCAAAAAGAGAAAGAGAGAGAGAGATAAAAAGAAAGAGAGAGAGAAAGAGAGAGAGAAAAAGAGAGAAAAAGAGAAAGAGAGAGAAAAATGAAGAGAAAAAGAGAGCCAAAAGAGAGAAACAGAAAAAACAAAAAGAGAAAAAAACGAGAGAGAGAAAGAGAAAAGCAAAAAACAGAAAAATCGCCCTCTCCCGCTCTCCTCTACCGATCACCTCTATCCTCCCTCTCTCTCTCCAGATCCTCTCTCTATCACTCTCTCTCCCTCTCCACGCTCTCTCTCCCTCTGGCTCCTCTCCCTCTCTCCCTCTCTCTCTCTCCCTCTTCTCTCTTAGTCAAACGCTTCTCTCCCTCTCGTCTCTCGCTACCCTCTCTCTCTCTCTCCCTCT
Organism: Diploptera punctata; assembly: GCA_030220185.1. Lineage (NCBI taxonomy): Eukaryota > Metazoa > Arthropoda > Insecta > Blattodea > Blaberidae > Diploptera > Diploptera punctata. Next base: position 426,610 of record JASPKZ010007409.1, on the reverse strand, counting down.
CTCTCTCTCCCTCTCCTCTCTCTCTCCCTCTCTCTCTCTCTCTCTCTCCCTCTCACCCTATCTCTCCTCTGCTCTCCCTCTCCCTCTCTCTCTACTCTCTCCCTTCTCTCTCTCTTCTCGCCTCTCCTCTCCTCCCTCTCTCCCCTCTCTCTCTTCCCTCTCTCCCTCTTCTATCTCCTCTCTCCCTCTCTCTCTCCCTCTCTCTCTCTCCCTCTCTCTCTCTCTCTCCCTCTCTCCCTCTCTCTCTCCTCCTCTCTCTCCCCTCGCCTCTCTCCTCTCTCTCTCTCTCTCCCTCCCTCCCTCTCTCTGCTCTCCCTCTCTCTCTCTCCTCTCTCTCTCTCTCCATCTCTCTCTCTCCCTCTCTCTCTCTCCCCCCCGCTCTCTCTCTCTCCTCTCTCTCTCTCTCCCTCTCTCTCTTCCCTCTTGGCTCTCTCTCTCTCTCCCTTCTCCCTCTTCTCTCTCCCTCTCTCTCTCTCCCCCCTCCCTCTCTCTCTCTCCCTTCCCTCTCTCTCTGCCCTCTTCTCTCTCTCCTCCCTCCCTCTCTCTCTCCCTTCTCTCTCTCCCTCCTCTCTCTCTCCTCCCCTCCCTCTCCTCTCTCTCTCCCTCCCTCTCTCTCTCCTCCTCCCTCTCTCTCTACCTCCTCCCTCTCTCTCTCGCCCTCCCTCTCTCTCGCTCTCCCGCCCTCTCTCTCTCTCCCTCCCCTTCTCTCTCTCTCCCTCCCGCCCTCCGCTCTGCGCTCCGCCCTCGCTCTCTCTCTCCCTCCCTCTCCGCTCGCCTCTCCCTCCCTCTCTCCGCTCTCCCTCCCTCTCGTCTCGTCTCTCTCTCCCCCCCTGCGCTCTCTCCCCGGGTGGCCTGCCTCTCTTCTTCCCTCCCCTTATCTCTCTCCTCCCTCTCTCTTCTCTCTCCATCCCTCTCTCTCTTCCCTCCCTCTCTCGCTCTCCCGCCTCCTCTCTCTCTCCCTCCCTCCTCTCGCCTCTCTCCCTCCCCTCTGCTCTCTCTCTCCCTCCCTCTCTCTCTCTTCCCTCCCCTCTTCATCTCTCTCTCCCTCCCCTCTCCTCTCTCTCTTCTCTCCCTTCCCGCTCTCTCTCTCTCCCCTTCCTCGCTCTCTCTTCCCTCCCCCCTTCCTCCCTCTCTCTCGCTCCCCTTCTCCTCTCTCTCTCTCCCCTCCCTCTCTCTCTCTCCCTCCCTCTCTCCTCTCTCCCTCCCTCTCTCTCCTCTCCCTCCCTCCTCCTCCTCCCTGCCTCTCTCTCCCTCCCTCTCCTCTCCGCTCCCTTCTCTCTCTCCTCCCTCTCCCTTCTCCCTCTCTCTTCTCTCTCGCTCTCTCTCCTCTTCCTCCCGCCCTCTATCTCTCTCCCGCTCTTCTCTCCTCTCCCTCTCTCTCTCTTTCCCTCTCTTCTCTTCTCTCCCGCTCTTTCTCTCTCTCCTTCTCTCTCTCTCTCTCCCTCTCTCTCTCTCTCTCCCCCTTCTCTCCTCTCCCCTCTGCTCTCTCTCCCTCTCTCTCGCGCTCCCCTCTCTCTCTCTCTCTTCTCTCCTCTCTCTCTCGCTCCTCTCTCTCTCGCTGCTCCTCTCCAATCCCGCTCTCTCTCGCTCTCTCCTCGCTCTCTATTCGCTCGTTACGCTCACTCTCCTCACTCGCTCTCGCTCCTATACCTCCTCTCTCTCGCTCCTCCTCGCTCTCCCTCTCTCGTCCACTCTCCATCTATATAGATATAGAGATAGAGAGAGAGAGAGAGAGAGAGAGAGAGAGAGAGAGAGAGAGAGAGAAACAGCACAGGTAAATGGAAAAGACTACTGAGCAGTGAGCTAAATTAACTTTACAGTACGCAGTGGGCCTGTATTCGATGCCCGGCCGGGACAAATTTTCTGAGTGATTATTTTTTTGGGTTTTTCCTCATACGTTAGACAAGTGTCAGGAATCTTTGAGGCCCAAACGGTCCCCAAACATCATCTGGTCATCATAATCATCATTAACATATTCGTCATGATTGTATGAATGTGTGTGTGAATGGTGTGTTTCCTCTTAATGTTGTATTGTCTTGGTGGAGGCCCTGGCATTGAGCTGATCACTCATTCGGGGAAGCTCTCCATGTTGTAGTGTGCAGATGATGTATTAATACTGATCAAAGGATCATTCCATAACGACATACCAAATATAATTATTACAAGTGCTCTTTTCAAAATCGAAGGATAGTGTAAAGAAAATAAACTGGAATTAGCAAAAGAGAAATCTGGTATTATGTCAATGTTCTGCCTCCAGCTGCAAATATATCGAACATACCAAACAATAGAAGAGAGCAACATACCAATCGTCACACACATTAATTACTGGACTGGAACTTCACATGGGGCCAACATATTCAGAATCTACACTATAAAACATAGTCCACCTTGTAGAGAGACATTCGCTGCTCAAGATCATCCTGGGGACCATCATTCAATCACTTAATTGCAATATACAAATACTGTCTACTACCAACAATAACTTGTGCCTGTAGTGTCTGGTACTCGTAACAACACATTCGCTACAAATAACAATGGATACACTAACTAGAATACAGAGACAAAAGCTCATATTCATGACAAAGTTATATCGTTCGGTCTCTATTGAAGCACTCAAAGTCATAGCAAATGTTCCCCCAATAGAACTGGAACTCAGATTACGAGACGACGCGACGTCTGGGTGCTAACGCATAACTAGAAGACTACAACAATTCTACTCGAGTTACTGAAAGCAGAAATCCCGAGAAGCGAGGAAATACCACAAATCCTAGACATCAAGATAGAACTCACAGGCTCTGGCTGAGACGGAGATTACAACCTCTACACCGATGGATGAAAAACAGAAGGGAATGTCGGGACAAGCCTGGTAGTCTACAAAAGAAAATAAAAGAAAAGTCTTCTCAAAATCTACCAAGCCGAGCTGCTCGAAATTCAGATGACACTAAAATGGATAAAAAATTTAAAAAAAACTACAACTAAATACACCATAAGCGTTGACTGGCAAGCAGCCCTGAAAGCAATCAATAAAAGCAAATCAGTCAATCCTACTGTAATTAAAGGTAGACCTTCATGATAAACAGCGCAACAACCAAGTAGAATTCTATTGGATCCGAGACTCAAAGTCTCAAAGAACAATATTATACGACAGACTACCTTTCTCATTTGAAAAAAAAGGCTCCACCATTACTAAATAAACATGTGGAACGCGTTAAGCACATAATCACACAAAGGCCACCAAACAAATCTCTTCTTCACGAACATCCGTACCAGGCAAGAAACCGATCTAAACCTAACATTCATACTCACACAATTCCTCACAAACCATGTAAAATACCAACAGTACCTGCATAGCAGCCTCACCGAAGTGCGAATCCTCAGATGACAACCAAACAGCTACTCATCTTCTACTTTACTGCAAGTTACAAGAAAACAACAGACTAGCGCACATGAAGAACTCCAACATCCATCCATCCATAGTAATTCTGCCCGAAGGCAGGTCCTTCACTGCAATCATAGCATTTTCATGCTATGCTTGCAGCTTTACTAGGGAATTGTGTAGGCGTGGTAGTTTCCCGTTGCTTTCCACACCGGTGAAGGATGATGATGATAATGATAATGGTAAGGATAAAATGATAAGGATGATGGCCATATGATTTCGGGGACCGTTTGGGCCTTAAAGTTTTCCTGACATTTGTCTTACAGGTGAGGAAAAACCCCGATAAAAACCTCACCCACAAAAACTGCCCCGACCGGGGATCGAACCCGGACCCGATGCGTGACAAGGCAGCACGCTACCTCGAGACCACAGCGGTGGACAACTCCAACATAGTGCTATGAAAAGCGATGAAATGCCACGAAAATCCAGTTAATAAATTATCTCTTCAAGACACTAGAATAAACATTATAAATGAGTAGGACTAAAGTGAATAACTATAAAGCAATAATTCAACCACAGTTTAAACACTAACTCATACATTGTACAATGAAGGACCAATTTTAATATTGTAACACATAGCATTTCTTAGACTAAGTATACCCACAGGATAAAACACAGGATGTAAGAATTTGTTCAAATAAAATAAGAAGCCCTTGTATGGTTAAAAAATTATGTTTTTGCGCGATAGTGCGTTTTGTCGTACTTACAGCAATGACGACCATGATTGAAAGTTCAGCTTCCTATATTTCGGGGTTGCCAACCTAAATAACTATACTAAGTTATAACATTACATTTACACCCACGTGCGGGAAATAAAACCACTGCCCTCTATGAATACTACGTACAATGTATATACAAAAAAATATCCAAAATGCAGTGTTAATATACATTACACGAAACAAATCACTGAATTTTAAAATAACTGAATTTTATTTGAAACAATATAAAACAATAAATACAGTATTTGCGGCGGCTATTTTATCAAAATTGTTCTCAGGGCCTCCTGTTGTTTCAACTACCACACTGTTAACGTTAGTCAATTGTTTATAATGAACGCAAATATTTCCAACAAAGATGTTATTATTTTACTATTATTTATTATTTTGAAAACACCATCGCGCAAAAAATAATGTACAACACATGTTTCTAAAGTGTTTTACAGAATTTCGGAAATAAAAAACCTTGCTATCGCTCGGTTTTAAACATTTTTCTTCGATTCTGTAAAAACCACTTCCCAATCTCGCATCGTAATATACTAAATAATTATTAATCTCTAAATAAAATGTAAATAGAAAAGCCAAGTACAACAAAACTGTCATCTTAAATACAGTGTGATTGGAGTTTTGCATTGAAGCATATACACTTTCTATTTTTGATCTAAAAATAAAACAATGGAGTAGAATGATTAGCAATGGCACAGAAATAACACGGTGTGGAGAGAAAGAGCGAAATGGTGATGAATTGGTAGTATCTGGCGGATGAACGCTGGATTCCTGTGGTCATATTTTTGTTCGCTCGATTTATTGGTTCGGTTCGATTAGTGTCACCCTCTTTCACTGCCACAGTTGACGTGGGGGATGAGGAGTGCAAATCCATTAACCGCTCTCACCACCTACTCCCAGGGATTTATTCAACTCTTACAGAAGAAACCCATAAAATAAGAAAATTGATCAGCAGTCCACTCATTTTCTTTTTTATGTTTTTTAATTTGAGTTTTTTTAAGTTTACAGAAATAATTTAGGTGAACTCCACGTAAAATTTGAGGTAATACATGAAAATTAAAGTTTTCTCTGCTTCCCAAAGTAGTATATGGATTATTATGAAAATTCTTTAGTGGGATCACTTTACCTTTACATCCCAAAATATTATAGAATATGAATAAACTCACAGGTAACAAATGATTGTTATTTATTTTAATTAAAATTGTTACACCATGCACAAGCATTTGTTGCTATATCAATTATCCTTAATTTATATCCATCCATAGTAATTCTGTCCGAAGACAGGTCCTTCACTGCAATCATAGCATTTTCATGTTATGCTTGCAGCTTTACTAGGGAATTGTGTAATACTAGCTAACACCCGGCGTGCGCTGCTACGCCTAAATAAATGAAAATTAATATGCTTTTATGATCAGTTGAATAAGTATAAGAAAAAAATTATATCGTAATTATTTTTAGATATCCCGTGCTGATTACCCGACGTTGTCCGGGAATCTACTCATCACGATCTTCTTGGCATAAATGAGCTGAAAGACAAAAATTAATGTATTTCTTACGATTAGTTGAATAAGTAAAATGAAAAAAAAAATATAAATGTAAAGCAGTGAAAAGTAAAATAAAAGTGGCTTTCGTACGCTTAAATGGCTTACTCTGCCAAAACTATAACAAATACACCAAAGTAATGTACACAGAATTAAATATCTCAAAAAAACTCTACAAAAAAGCCGTAACAGCATATGTTTATCTTTTAGGGATAACTCACAATAACCATTTTTGTCTTTCATTGATGCCAAGAAGATCGGGATTAAATAGATTCCCGGGCAATGCCGGGTAATCAGCACGGGGTCTCTTAAAATAATGATATAAATTTATAATTATTGTTCCTTTTACTTATCCAACTAAACGTAAAAACACATAATTTATTTAGGCGCAGCAACGTACGCCGGGTATTAGCTAGTACAATATAAAAATAATGCAACAAATTTATCTTGAAAATAATTTTATAAAATTTTCGTAAGAGGTTTTCTTACTTTTTAAAATTATTTTAATTTTTGATACTTACTTACTCACTGGCACTATCGAACCCGTAGGTTCATGGCCGCGCGGACATAAGCTCTCCATACATCCCTATCCTGAGCTAATGCTTTCCAATCATTCCCTGTATAATCTACTTCCCTCAAATCATAGTTAATGTTGTTCTCCCCCCTCATTCTTGGTCTACCAACTGGGCGTTTTCCTTCTGGCTTTCCTAGAAGAAGTTTCCATGCACATCTTTCATTCCCCATTCGCGCAACATGTCCTGCCCATCGTAGTCTACGAGACTTAACTGTTCTTATTATATCTGGCTTCCTATAAAGACCATGCAGTTCATTGTTATGTAGTCTTCTCCATTCACCTGTCTGCTCATCTCTCTTTGGTCCAAAAATTTTCCTAAGAACTTTATTCTCAAATACTCGTAATCTCCTTTCTTCCCTTAAAGTAAGAGTCCATGTTTCGCACCCATATAATATAACTGGTAGAATAATAGTTTTATATATTTTCAGTTTAACGTTTTTTGAAAGGAGTTGGGACATCAACAGTCTCTGCAATGCATAATAGCATGCATTTCCAGAATTGAGCCTATGTTTAATTTCTTTGTGCATCTCATTCCTATTTGTGATTATTGTTCCTAGGTATTTGAATTCAGCAACTTCCTCAAAATTTCCCTCATTTGTCATTAGCTGTCCATTTCCAATATATACTGAATTTCTACGTGTGACCATATATTTAGTTTTACTGATATTTACTTCCAGTCCTAATTTCTTAGTGTTACTCAATAGTGTGTGCGTGTTGGCCTTTAGTATCTCCTCGCTATCGGCCAACAATACTACATCATCAGCATAAACTAACAGCTTATTAATACCATTCAGTTGTAAGGCTTCCTCATTCTCTAAAGATTTAATGGCATGCTCTAGTACAAAATTAAATAGTAGAGGAGATAGTGCATCTCCTTGCTTCAACCCATTCTGGATTTCAAAAGTGTCTGAAAACTGTTTGCCTACACGCACCCTACTCTTTGAGCCATTTAGACACATTCGTATAAGTCTAACTAACTTTTTAGGAATTCCGAACTCCAGCAGGATACTATATAATTTCTCCCTCTTAATTGAATCATATGCTTTTTTAAAGTCTACATACAGTACCATTATATTCCCATTTCTTTTCTAAAATCTGTCTTATACTAAAAATCTGATCTGTTGTAGACCTGTTTCTTCTAAATGCACATTGATGATCTCCTAGAATGTCATCAATATGGGGAGTAAGTCTGCTTACTAATATATTTGTTAGAATTTTGTACAGCTTTGTTAATTGTAGCCAAGAGTGAATTTTAAGTGAAAACTGACCAAAACACACATTTTGTTTTTATCTCTCATAAAATTCTCCTAAGCTTCCTGTTCAAGAAAATATATAACTTATCGCTATTTCGCCATTATGAAAGCCCTGGCGGCCATTTGTATACTCCCCCAGAACTAGTGGCAAAAATTATACCAATATATCAGATGTATTATTGGAGAGAGGCACAAAAAGAAAAACCCAAAATGGTAATGAGTCTCTACCATACAGTTTGGCACAAATATCCAAAATAAATATTTCTTCAAACACAGAAATTGGAATTGTGTGTTATTAAAGCAGTCAGAAGCATGAAAAACTTTGTAGCCTTTTTTTCTCGAAGTGTGTTTTTCAAGCGCATGCCCATTTAAATAAAGTTCCTTACACAGCAATTTTTGCCTTATTCAACGGAAATTTTCAGCACTTATCAGTATATCCTGACAAAATATTGGGAAACATATTGAAAACTGTGCTGCAAGGAACTTTTATAATTAATATAAATAGGAGAAAAATAATGTAACTTACGAAGTAATATACAAATCACTTGAAATTTATCATAAATGTCATTCATACAGGTAGACATCTGCGGTAAAAATTTGAAAGAAATATCTCTATTAGTTTAGGAGTTTCAAAATTCACTTATGGATACCCTTAAAGAATAATATCGCAGATCAACAATGCAACAGAGCTACTATGTTTTGAAGCCATGTGCAATTCATAGAGATGGCCTTGAAATCCAGCAGAGAAAATAATTATTAGTGTCTATGTCACATACTTTGTACACGAAATCACTCTAACTGCTAAAAGCAGTGTAGCAAATTTAGCAGTGTAGATTTGTGTTTCTGAAACAAAGTTTATTAGACTACTAACTAGTAAATTTTACACTGATAATAAGTAACCACTAAAAGTTGAACTTTTATGAAACACGCCCCTAGTGGCATTGTAAAAAAATATAATTGTTTTCACAATAAACACATTAACCGATAATAATGCAATGGTAACTATGGAAAAAAATGTCTGTAAGTTGTAATATATTACCTATCTGCAAGAGTTCGTGAAGAGATATTTCAGCAAATCGGACACAACTCGTAAGTTACGTTTATCTCTTGATATTAAAATATGCGTCCGAGATGTATAAATATAGGCCTATACATTTCCAATTATATTAAAATTTTTATATTAAAAATTTGAAGTACATGATACGTACGAATTAATTGAAATATAGTTTATTATTTGACTATATTTGGCAGCTCCGTGACGCAAGCAGTTAGACGTTCGCCTCTCTCCGCTGTGGTCTCGAGATCCAGTCTCGGTCACTGCTTCTGGGTTTCGTGGTGGACGAAACGGAGCTTAGGCAAGTTTTCCCCGGGTTTCTCCCGTTTTTCCCTGCCACAAATTTAAATCCATCATTTTTCCATACTCATGTCATTCATTTCGTTCATCCGCCACTGTGACGATGCGTCAGGGGTGGTCAGCCGACAAACTTGTCGTTCATTGACACCTCTATAAATACGTATAGTGAGTGAATTCTTCTCATCCCGCGATCCGACCCTGAGTTGGACACGAGTTAAGAATATCATTTATTTTATGATTTTTAACAGCTTCCGAAATCTTTGTCAACAGAAATATTTTTATTCTTATTAGTAATTTTCTGATTTATTAAGTTAAAATGGCGTAAGCACTTATCTTCTTCTTCTTCTTCTTCTTCTTCAAGTGGGGAATCAAATTTAATGTTTCTTGGCTATAAATGGGGAAGGGAAAGTTATAAAATAATAATGATATTGTAGGAATTATAATAGATGTAATTACTATTAGTTTTATAGATAATTTGGCCCGTTCCGCTCTCAAAACATTTCACCGTACCATTTTCTGGGTCGTCCAACGTCAGACTTAACCGTCGTTCCATGATGATGGTAAAAACATTGTAAAAGCCAATATTGGGCTTTCATTGGTCAAGGAAAACATCTCGACATACGTATTTAATGTTTATCACGAAAATAGACATAATAACCTCAATATTATGTCCGCCGCTGTGGTCTCGAGGTAGCGTGCTGTCTTGTCACGCAGCGGGCCCGGGTTAGATCCCCGGCCGGGACAAGTTTCCTAGGTGAGTTTTTTTCCTTACCTATAAGACAAATGTCAGACAACGTTAAGGCCCAAACGATCCCCGAACATAATCTGGCATCATAATCATCATATTCATGTTTAGTATGAATGTGTATGTGAATTAAGTATTTCGTCTTAACGTTGTGTTGTCTCGGAGGAGGTCCTCAATTGAGCTGATCACTCATTCAGGAAGGCCCTCCTATGTCTTTGTGTGATCAAAGAGTATGTGTGTGATCCATAGTTAGAACCCATCTCCGGACAGGTCGTACCACTGTAAGGTCCGGGTGATGTGTGCCACGTAAAACTATCTATAAGATGAGAAGTTAAACTTAAGAAGAAGAAGAAGACCCTCAATATTAAATGTGCATTAATCCAGCTTTAAGGAGACCGAATGGTGAAAATGTTGAAAAAAAAGATAAAAAAATGCAATTTTTGTTTATTTGCTTTTTAATGACTCTGATGCTTTAGGATCATTTTCATGTAAACATTTTTATTGTAGGGGCAAAATTGACCCCGTGACGTAAGAGTTTAAATAACCTTGCACGTATGGTTAGCACTACTACTTAAAATTTAAAATGTGTTTTTTTTTTCGGTTTCCATTTTTTGACATTTTCCAAAACTTAAAATGCTCCTTACGATGCAATTTTTTTGCTATCAAAGTGAAAATTTGTGGTTAGACTCTCCAAAAAATGCTAATTCAAATTTGCTATGCAGTTACTAGTCTAAGACACATGTGGTCTTTAAAATCGAGATGGATGGAAAAAATAACAAGAGCGATAAATTGTTTTTTCAAAATATGAAAAATAAGCAGTATCTTCCCTATATGAATTTTTTTGCATAGCAAATGTGTTTAGTGGAATCATGAAGACTCCGAATCTCCGAAGACTATTTCAAAAACTGTTAATTGAAACGACGATAAAATTGACGAGATAATATTATAATGATATTGGGAAAAGAAAAATGAATGTCTAAACCAGGAATCGAACCGTGGTGTAGTGGGTTGCACACTAGCCCGGAGAACAGAAGTCCACGGTTTGATTCCTGGTTCAGACATTAATTTTTCTTTTCACAATATCATTTTAATATTAAAATATGAATTTTAATCCCATAAGGCAAAAACTATTTAAAAAATTTGAAGCGACGATAAAATTGACGAGATAATATTATAATGATATTGTGAAAAGAAAAATTAATGTCTAAACCAGGAATCGAACCGTGGTGTAGTGGGTTGCACACTAGCCCGGAGAACTAGAAGTCCACGGTTTGATTCCTGGTTCAGACATTAATTTTTCTTTTTACAATATCATTATAATATTAAAATATGAATTTTAATCCCATAAGGCTTCCATTTCAAAAATTTTAAAGTAGGATTAATTCCAATGACGAGATAATATTATAATGATATTGTGAAACGAAAAATTAATGTCTAAACGAAGAATCAAACCGTGGTGTAGTGGGTTACACACTAACCCGGAGAACTAGAAGTCCACGATTTGATTCCTGGTTCAGACATTAATTTTTCTTTTCACAATACCATTATATTATCAATGTGTGGATTTTAATCCCATAAGGAAAAATCCAGTTAAAAAATTGTTTGTAGATGAATGGTGGTTAAGAGAAACGCGGTAAAAGGAAGGATTATTAAGTATAAACATGGGGGCGCGATACCAATAGTATGTACTAATGTTGAAAAGTTTTTATTATCAAATTATTTGGTATCAAATGCAAGCGTTGCGCTGATATTATTAACAAAAAGTTAATTAGATATTTAAAAAACACATAATTAACAAATTGCCTATATTCTATTAGTATAATTTAATAAAATAACATTTAGTTTAATATAAGCGATCGCTCCCCCATCTATATAACTATAATAAACAATAATCCGTCAATGGACTGCGTGTGTAAGCTCTGTGATAATAGACCATGTGCAAAATACCAAAATCGTTGCTGGCATACAGCAGAGATCAAATCTAATGCACGTTTGTGCGCGTTTCTTCCTATTACCATAATAAACTGCCGTAAACTCCAGCGAAAAGGAGAGTTCAGTGCCATCTGCTGTTCGAATCTTGAACTACATAACTACTGGGTGTCGTTTTATCCTCTTACTAATATAATCCATCGACATGTAACTTTTAAATAAGGTTCGTAAGAAGAAAAATGGCAAACTCTATGATCAGCTGATTATAGATTCCGCCATTTTCTCTTGTTATTGATGAACGTTTCCTTAAATTTTAACTCAAAATGCAACACTTTAACGACTGTTTGATGGATAGACAATATATAAATAATATTAATAAGACTTTTGGTAGAAAAATAAAGCATTATAAAATGCCTTTTGTTACACTGAATCTCGATTAATAATATTATGAAATTGAACACCGTTTCACAAAATAATATGTTATATAGGTAAAACGTTGTTAAATTAAAATCCCCGCACATTGCATAATAAAATAAACCAAGTGAATAACATACAATTAATCCTGTGGAAGAATAAAATATAAAAAAAAAGTTTAAATATATTAATGAAACCATTTCCAAAATTAAGTCCTTTGAATAAAATCCTGTGAAACAAGATTTAACCTGAATGTAATCTAAATGCTTCATAATATTATTTTAACAAAACTTTCTCACATCATAAATATTATAATATACATACTGATATAAAAATATTTTAAAATATGTATGTAATATTTTTGCCGCAAAATATTAATAAGCCTCATGGTCTTGTGGTCAGCACTCCTGACTGCAGTCCGTGAGGTCCCAGGTTCGATTTCCGATCGAGTTACAGGTGATTTTTTTTTTCTTAAAGGGTTGTCGCCCGTGGTCTGGAATTTAGGACAAATTTAGGTTTAAACATTCTCCTGTGATTTTTTTTATTATTATTTAGTTATTTCATAGCCCTTTAAGTTATTTAAATATTTGTTATATCATTTTATTTTTACAGTTTCATTTTGCTAACATTTTGTACTAATTTGAACGTTTTTTAACGCTTCTTAAAACACTGCATGTAATTCATTAGTAATGGGGAAACATTATATATATATATATATATATATATATATATATATATTTTTTGGTTCCCAATCGTTTTTCGATGTTCTTATCGATAGATGGCAGCATATTACCTGTGCAACATTCTACAATATATTTAACGTAGCCTAAAGTAATATGCAAATAAATTAAAACATAATTTTTTTCGTACGTTCTCAGTTACAGAATCTCTATTCTTGTCCATACTCACTTCTTACATAATTAATCGGTATTTTGTTAGGCCTTTTTTGTGATTAGTTGATAATTTATTATCTGGTGCACTGGATCCCATCGTTGTTCATTTTGTACTTCAGAGGTTAGTGATTTATTCCCGTTCGGGCCCAAAAAATACTATATGTTCTGATCCATACATCTTGTCAGTGATCGCCCTTGACTTCTCCTTCCTTTGACTTTGTGTATTAGTGCATATCTTGCTATATTATCTATTGATTGTCCATTTTGTCTTACTTTCAACTTTTTTTCCATTCAAGTTAAAATATTTAATTCTTCCATTATTTAGTCAGTCTTTTCTTATCCATTAATTTATTAACAGCCACTGTTCTCAAAATGTCATTCCTATAGCTTGTATTGGTATGCAGTCCTTTTTTAGTTAACGTCCACATTCGTTTTACTTCCGTACGACACTGCAGGTACTGTAACATTTTAGCAGATTGTTTCGGAAGTGTTTTTTTCGAAGTTATTAAATTTGTGTCACATATATTTTGAAATGCTGATACATTTATTTTTAATTAAATATTTATTTTACAGCTTATTTAATGTCTTGAATCATTGAATATATGAACTTGCTCTATTGGCACATTATTCTGAACAATCTTGCCTCTAATTGGATGTTTTCCATATAAAGTTATATTTTTTATTCAATGCCCCAGGTTGTCATTCCGACATTTCTGGTGTTCTCTCTTGGCATTGGCTTAATTGTAACCCACTTCTGAAGTTGGGGCACCTAGAGGCGGAGTTACGTTTCCCCGATGATATGATGGGTGATAAATGATAATGAGGAGGGTTCTTAACCTAAACTTAAACCTAAATTCCAGACCATGGACAACCACAGGAATGATTTCCTTTAAGGAAAAATATCTATGGTTTGACCGGGGCCTCATGACAGTAGCAGAAACGCTGACCAAAGTTATTTACTCAGTTTTGTTGATTGAAATTTAGAAGTTTTTAGTAATAATAATAATAATAATAATAATAATAATAATAATAATAATAATAATAATAATAATAATAATAATAATATTAATAATAATAATAATAATAATAATAATAATAATAATAATAATAATAAAATAATAATAAAATAATAATAATAATAATAATATAATAATAATAATAATAATAATAACGCTTTATTTGTTCTGGAAAAGATAAGGCCATAAGTTCATGTCTTCCATTCAACCAGCAAAATATACAGGGCTTTCAATATAAAACCGGACCGGCCTCACGGAGTTTCACCCGGCACGCAGTGCTGTCTCTTCCTCCCGCAATTCACCCTGCCTGCCACCCGTCCTTGAACTGTTTCTTACCTTATAGTAAATGCTGGAAATGTTGTCCTCCCGCAGTTAAACAGGCATTATACCGAGTAAACACATTTAGATTAACACGCTGTAGTTCGGGCACTGTCAAGTTTCTGATTTCATTTCTTATGTTGTTCTTCAGTTCTTCCAATGTGTGCGGATTTGTTTTGTACACTTTGTCTTTCAGGCTACCCCACAAATAAAAATCTACACACTGTTAGATCTGGGGAGCGAGGGGGACATACACCAGCACTAATCACTCTATCTTCAAACACTTCCCTAATTTTATTCATGGACTCCTCTGCTGTATGAGCAGTAGCAGAATCTCGTTGAAATCACCCATATGATTTCTCTTCTTCGCGTGTGTTTCTTATTTTGTACTGAACCAGTGGTCTCAAATTTAGTCACAAGATCGTGGATTGTCGATCTGGAAGGAGGTAGGTAATGTCCACGGAAGTTCCGAATAAATTCCTCGCGAACGTGGCGAGCTGATTCGTATTTATAATAACATTTACACACATAAATGCGCTGCTCTAATGTCAGCTGACGTCTCATCTTGTCGAACGATAGTAAACTGACTAGTTCAAGGACGAGCGGCTGGCAGACTGAAATGCGGACGAGGAGAGAGAGTGCTGCCTGACGGGTGAAACCCCGTGAGGCCGGTCCGGGTTTATATTGGAAGCCCGTTACAAATACAAGTTCACAATAAAATTATATTACCATAGGGCCTACATAAATTATAACAGATTAAAAAAATTAAAATGGCATGAGCACACGAAACGTTATATGTTAAATATTACAATAATAGTAATTGTATTGTATTGTAAGCCTATGTTTTCCCTTTACAGAGATTTAGGCGCTCTCCCCTTACAGGGAAGAATTTGAGCCATATTAATTTAGTTACACTTGTTTTCGTATAGATGCCATTTTGAGTGGTCCGTGGTCAGCGTTCCGCCTCATACTGACATCTAGGAAACCAAGGTAGTACTAGGACAGGAAAATTCGGTAAATTTTGCTTGAGGCCTCAGAAGTAGGTGTACAATAACGTGAATGCCAGGAGAGAATATCAGAACGTTGTAATGAAAACTCGTGACATTGAATTTGAAAAATAAAATGTTATTATATTAAATTATAAACTCTGCCGCAGTGAACTAATGGTAATGTTCCTTGTCTCTGGTCCCGAAGGTCGCGACTTTAAAGCCGGCTGGGGTCGATGGATTGTTTTTAGAATGGAAAAAATCCAAGGAGCAAGTCCTCTGGGAGGGACTTTAAGCCGTGGGTCCCGGGTCTGAAGATTATTTTCAAGCTCGTAAAAGATGCTTAAGCCTGAATAAATAGGCTCTAAACAATATTTCCCCATCTCACCATCCTAGTAATATCTTAGATGCCTTATTGGGTCCTTCCTTGTGACCGTACAGTCACAAGCCAAAATCTTGAGCAAGTAGCTGTATCAAGATTTTAGTTACCGGTATATAAAATAAACCGGCAACAACGAGCAGACGGCGGTCTGTGATACCCGTTCCATTCTTGTGCGTAAACTGTAACATCAATGGACTTAATGCAGCTTTTTTCCTAAACAAACTTGGTTAGAAGAATAAAGCTGGGGGACCGGATGCAATATTATATACCACACAACTTCCAATACTAGGTTGTTATTTAAATTGTCTACTATTATATCGTCGTCTAACTGAATTTAACTTTTCAGGTACCAGTAAGTTCCGTCACGCAAGAATGTAAAAAGTTTTAGATTACCTCGACGAACAATCTCACAGTGCGCATGGACGAACGCTTGAAGAAACGTTCGTTAGATGGCAGATATGTGTGAAATCGGTTTGACCAACCTTGAGCAATAAATTCCCAAACACGTTTATAAGAACGAGATGTAGGCCTATACCAACTTCCCCTTTCCTAACCTAACAATATCACATAAATATTATTTAATGAAGTGTAAAATATTCTGATGTACACTAACTTGTCCCATCGGAACCTAACAAAATGAAATGAGTAAACATCCATTTCTTAAAATAGACTTATATTTTTGAATGTTGGAGATTCCGATTTCACAGATATTTCTATCATCTAGGGAAAGTTTGTTTAAGCGTTTGCGCATGCACATAAGAGATGAAATTCCGAAACATGTCTGTTAACCGTAAGAAAAATATTTTAGCATATAAAGTAAAGAATGGTATAATATCGTTTTGCAAAAACGTTTAAAGTATTAACGAATGGATACTAAAATGTTGAAAAGGTAAGAATTTGCGGTGCACTTAGCGAAATTCCTACATAAAATTTTTGATTTATGGTCCCATTTTGCTGGTTTTACGGGATTATTATATATAATATATATTATATTATAATATCTATATAGTATATATATTTGTTAAAATTGGAGAAAATAAAAATTTCTGATACAGGGTGGTTTTTAAAAAAAAGTTTTCGGACTTCTGTGAAAATAAGTAAATGCATAACTTAAAATATAAAATTTTCCACGTATTAATATATTAAAAATTGTCCTAATATATATAGGTAAATCCGTTGCTCTGACATTCTTCTAACATTGCCATACCACTGTAACATTCTATAATTGTTTCTTTTTTATAATGAATAACAATAGCTGAACTGCTTCTTTTGTACCCACAATACACTAATTCCTTTTATTATTTAATTTTCCCGCTTATCTTCATAAATACTACTATTTTTTTGGTAACTTAAAATTCCCTTCTTTTCCCTTGGGTAGAGATGAGACAAAAAGAGATTAAAAATAAGAGGAACGAGTGATGTTATAGATTAGAGGATATACAGGGTGTATAAAAAAGGATGGCGCAAACTTACATGGTTGAAAGTACACGATAATAGAAGCAACAATGACCCAGTAAACATGGGTCCGCCAAACGAGCCGTTTGCGAGATAATTACGAATGTATGGTTACAAGTCGCTACTGACGTCATTGTTTGTAACATCGTACGGTTTACTCCTTGAAGCCGACCTATATTCTTTGTGTTACAAAACTGAACATTGCCGAGAGGTGGAGTTGTAATCAAACCATACACGCAGAACGTACAGGACGGATACAGTACACAGTCTCAAAAGGTATCCGTCTCGTCTGAGGAGTGCCACTTGTTGCTGTGTTGTAGTTTACAATGGAACCTTACAGTAACGAAGAGTATGCGGAATATGCATTTCATGTACGGTAGGGCTAATGACAATGCACGGGAGGCTGCACGCTTGTACCAAGAAACATTATCCTGATCGAAAGACACCCCAAAAGTCGTACATTTACAAGGGTCCATCAGCGCCTGAGAGAAAAAATGGGGGGTTTTACACATGACAAGAGCAGTAGGTAGGGCCTGCTCGCATTACGCCTGAGGTTGAGGATATGGTGTTGGAAGCAATACAGCTCTCTTCAGGAACCTCGATGAGAAGTTCACTCTAGGAACAAAGTTAACTTCACTAATGAGTTACCTGTTAAAGGAGGTGGAACTGGTGAAATATGAACTAAATGAGATGAAAACTAATAGTAAAGTCTAAATTCCAAATTAATTTGTACTAACTAGGATGCTGTTTACAATGAAGTCAGTGTCGGCTTGTAACCATACATTTGTAATTATCTCGCAAAAACGGCTCGTTTCCGGACCCCATGTTTACTGGGACATTGTTGCTTCTATTATCGTGTACTTTCAACCATGTAAAGTTTTGCGCCATCCTTTTGATATACCCTGTATATGGAGAAAGAAAAAGAGAGAGTAGAAGGAGATTGAGAGATATAGAGAAAAGTAAGAAAGAGAAGATAGAGATAGAAGCTCTTATGTATTTTTTTTAGATATAATATTTTTGACTCTTTAAGTAGAAGAGATGTTAAGGCTATAACTCTTCCAGTTTAAATAAAATATTATAATTGTGTAGTCTACGTCCTCAGAAGTAGGTGCTCAAAGTATCGCAGTAGATATTTGTGTTGCTTGTGAAATGATGTGAATTAGCGATATTATAAATGTAAATGTGTTTTATAGAATATTTTATCGTCATGTAGTTTGTAGCATTATTTATTTTGAGCGCTTTGAAATATTAATTAGAAGAGAAAACACGCTGAGTGGCTGTTCAGTTCAGTCTGATACTTTTTTATGCCCCAGTTCAGCATGACCGAATGT
The DNA here is from genome assembly GCA_030220185.1 of Diploptera punctata. Taxonomy (NCBI): domain Eukaryota; kingdom Metazoa; phylum Arthropoda; class Insecta; order Blattodea; family Blaberidae; genus Diploptera; species Diploptera punctata. The sequence goes on along the minus strand of JASPKZ010007409.1, from coordinate 408,261 downwards.
TTGTTAATTAATTACATACACGCGCACGCACGCACGCACGCACGCACACACACACACACACACACACACACACACACACACAAAAGCTTTCATAATCTGAGGTTGCCAAATTATAAAGAGCTTATATGCCTATAACGTAATTAACTCAATTATGTCAATTTTTTCACTCTCAAGGTTTTGTGATTGAAGATGATTAGTGTGATATACTAGGGCTGAAAAAAGTATTGTTTATAGGCTAGGCTGCATCGTACTTAGACCGCTATGTTTACAATCTGCACGTTGACACGCCCCACTCAGGACAAACTTCTAGTACAGTCCGCTTTGTGTAGGAATTGACTTGTCTTTGCAAAAATTTTTGTTTCGGCATTCTGATACAGCCACACGTCACGTAAACAGGTCTATTATTGAGGAGAGTCAAGAACATACACACTCTTCGCTCCGAGTAGGCAGTGGAAGACGCTCGACAAAGACACACATTTGTAACCAGTGTGTGTAGAAATTAGTTACTATCCTGATACCGATGCTTTTTTTCAGCCCTAGGGATTACTAGATTTCGTATTTTAGGTTTTATGCCTATTTTTCTCTCTGGAGCTTGTAAGCATTTTAAAATGTTCCCTGAGTACGGAACTAACGTTCTCCAGGATTAGTCCTTTGGCGGAGCTGCCACCTTAAAGCATTCTATTACAAATAATGCTATATAAACTAAACGAAATATATAAAAAAAATAACATGGAAATATCATCAGAAAAAAAAACAATGGCTTTCAAGGGCGCTCAGCCATTTCGGACAAAGATAATATTAGAAAATAAACCAATAGAACAAGTGTCAAAATATAACTTCCAAGATTGCGAAATGTCAAACACAACGGATACAGATATAAAAACAAGCTAAATAACTTTAATTACGTAATAGGAGCACTAAAAAGAACTTTGAAAAATAAACCCAGAAAAGACTCTATAATTAAATTATACAAGATAATGGCAGTTCCTATTATTACTTCGGTTCCGAAACCTAGACAGTGACAACACAACAATCTGCCAGAATACAAGCTGCTGAAATGAAATTCGTCAGACCAATACAGGATATCTAAGAACAGACAAAAAACACAACACAGAAATAAGACGACAACTAAAAGTAGAGGAATTAAATACAACAATAGTGAAAAACAGAACAGACTGGAAAGAACACGTAGCAAATATGACTGAGAACAGGATACCAAGATCAGCATATAACTATTCATCAAGATGAGGAAGAAGTTTGGGAAGACCAAAGAAAATATGGAAATTTGGAGCCGGAACAGGCTAGCAAAAAGCCTAAACCGTCACGAAGAAGAAGAATCCTATTTTTCTCGAAACAATAAATAAAACCAGTTATACAGATACAAGTTTTATGAAAAACTAGCAAATGCCAGGCGTGCGCTGTTACGCCTAAATAAATGACATGATTTTTAAATGTTAGTTTCAGGTAAACTCCTACACCTTATGTTTTTAGAACATAACAGCAGCTAAACACTCGCCGTACCTGAAAATGTATATGCAGAAAGTTTCATATTGCGACGAACCAAATATGGCGGTTTACTAGAGTCGATTCTTATTTTCAGATTTCAGGTAATCCCCTAGTTATAATAATCAGATTTCGATGAGTTTTGCATAATATCTACCTCGGTTTATTTTAATAGTATATACTGACTTTCGTTGTGAAATATCGAAAATTTCTGACGGAAAGAGCGATTTTTTAATTTTCGTTTCAGGTGAACCCCTACACCTAATGGTTTTAGTGCATAGTAGATAGCGGCTAAACACTCGGCGTACTTGAAAACATGTACACATTTTTATGGAGATCGGTTGAGGGATTTAGAAATTTATAAATCGCAAAGAAACGAAGGCTGAAGTTTTATGTATAAAAATTATATCACCTGGATGCCTAAAATGCCTATTTTTACGAATTGGTAAATGTTTTGTGTTTTTAACCTTTTATTATCGTATTTTTCCCATTAGTTTATATTTTATGTTTTTGAATTCTAAAATTATATTAAACAATTATTCAATGCTCCAGGTTGTCATTTCGACATTTATCGTTTTCTCTTCTGGTATTGGCGTAGTTGTAAACCTACTTCTGAGGTTCGGGCATCTGGAAGGCGTGGTTACGGCTGCCCCGATGATACGATTGGTGGTGATGATGATGATGAAGATACTGGTGCGCCAGGAGAGTCCTTAATCCTAAGTTTAATCTACAACGAATATGAATGATGATAATGATGGCCATATGATGTTCGGGGACAGTATGGGACTTAAACGTTTCCTGACATTTGTCTTACAAGTGAGGGAAAACCCTGAAAAAAAAAACTCACTCAGGAAACATGTCCCGACCGGGGATCGAACCTGGGCCCGCTGCCTGACAAGGCAGCCCGCTATCTCGAGATCATAGCGGTGGACTTTTTTCTACCTAAATACATATTTTTCAGGCGAACTTCCACACTTAATAGCCCGATGTTGTTTGTTAACAATCTCGATCCTTATTTATCTGCTATGAGTCTCGATCCTTATTTATCTGCTATGAGTCGAGTTTAGTTCCAAAAATATTGCAACCTAAATGTATGAACTACCTTACTGGCACTATCGAACCCATAAGTTCAAGTTCGCGCGGACATAAGCTCTCCACACATCCCTATCCTAAGCTAATGTTTTTTCAATCATCCCCTGTATAATCTACTTCCCTCAAACATGGTTAATGCTATTCTACTACCTCATTCTTGGTCTACCAACTAGGCGCTTTCCTTCTGGGTATTCTACAAGGAGTTTCCATGCCCCTCATTCATTTCCCATTCGTGCCACATGTCCTGCCATCACTATCTAAGGGACTAAACTGTTCATATCATATCTGGTTTCTCAAAAAGATAATGTAGCTCACTGTTATGCAGTCTCCTCCTTTTGACTATCTGTTCATAACTATTTGATCCAAACATGTTCCTAAAACTTTATTCTCAAATACTAGTAATTTTTTCTCCTGCCTTGAAGTAGGAGTCCATGTTTCACGTCCATATAAATTGGATAATAACGGTTTTATAGGCCTATATTCTCAATTTATTGTAAGTTGGGATGGAAATAGTCCCTGTAATTCATAATAGCACGCATTTACCGACGTAAGCATATGTTTATTATGCAACCTTATTCCTGTTTGTAATTATTGTTTTTAGATATTTAACATCAGCCAGTTCGTGAAAATTTCCCTCATTTGTCATCAGTATGCTGGGATTTTTATGTACTAATATTTAAGACTGCGACATTCATAATGAGAAGTTAGACTTATGACTATCTTTTGTCTTTGTTTCACACTCAAACAGTTGAATAGTATAATGAGAAGTGAAGAGTTCAGTCTCATGTTTTGGTTTCACATATAAACAGTTGAATAATATATACTATCTGCGTTGCAATCTTACCTTTATTACATAAAAATTCTAGCCCTGCTCATCAGTTTTCCATTTCCATTATAGAATCATACTTTAAACTACTACTACGTTGCTTTGGGTAATCGTATCTAAATGAAATTGGTGACAATCAAAAGAGAAACTCAAAACGTTTTTGCTATACCTCATAGACATTAAATGTGGCCCCCACGAGTGACGCTGGAGACATCGGTGTCTGCTAAATATCCAACAATGAACCCATATCGACAACAAAAAACATGATTAAATTTAGTTTAGTTTCTGTATTGTTGTCCATTGTTGACATTGTTAACATGCACAAAATCTTTTGAGTTTCTCTTTCGATTGTCACAATATCATTTTGATACGATTATCCAAAGTGACGTAGTAGTAGTTAAAAGTATGATACTATATTTGTGGACACGTTTACAATGTTTTTATAAACGTGACCTATATTCAGTTTCATTGATGTATACTTTCAGCCCCAATTTCTTAGTGTTACTCAGTAGTGTGTGCACGTTGGCCTTTAGTACCTCCTCGCCATTGCCTAATATTAACATACATCACCAGCATAAACTAACAGCTTATTAACATTGAGTTATAAGCCTTCTTCATTCTCTAAATATGAATCAGACCACATTAACTCCAGTATTTGAAATGTTATCTCGGCTAGAGTAGAAAGAGTAGTTCTATTCCCGGTCGAGACAAGCTTCCCGAGTGAGATTTTTTTCGGGGTTTTCCTCACCTGTAAGACAAATGTCAGGAAGTTTTGAGGCCCAAATGATTCCCGCACATCATCTGACCATCACCATCATCATCATCCACGGTGGAAAGCAACGGGAAGCTAAGACTCCTAGAATTCCCTAGCAAAGCATAACATGAAAATACTATGATTGCAGTGAAAGACCTGACCTAGGGCAGAACACTATAAATTATACATATGTGTGTGTGTGTGTGTGTGTGTGTGCGTGTCAGCATAACTCTCGAATACTTGTACCAATTTAAACGAAACTTGGTACACATATACTACATAAAAAAGCGGCTGCAATGGTGAAAAATTAACCAGGAGAGTGAAATGTAAATTAATATTTTTTTTACTTAACTCTGGACGCATGGAGCAAATTTAATCAAACTCGGTACACGTATTACTTACAATCCGGAAAATACCTTGTCGCCCCTTTGAGTGTGGTGTTTACTAACTGGGATTTTGAAGTTCTCATCTTTTAACGAGTACAACATCAATGTATACATTCATTGGAGAATCGCCAACATTATAATCTCGCATTAAAGTTACACAACGAGTATGAAACTTGATCTCTAATATTAAAAGAATAAAGAAAGCTAAAATTATTTGAAAATAGGATCCTAAAATAATATTTGGTTCCATAAGGGATAAGAATGAAGCTGCGCCATGTGGAAATTCACAATTCATATTGTTTCCCTAATACTGTCACGATTATTAAATCTAAGATATATAGGCCTATATTCAATGCCCCAGGTTGTTATTTCGACATTTCTCGTGTTCTCTCCTGGCTTTGGCTTAATTGTAACCCACTTCTGAAGTTGGGGCGCCTAGAAGCAGAGTTACGTTACTCCGATTATATGATAATTCCGCGCCAATAGAGTTCTTAACCTAAACTTCACTTAAATTACAGAACCATGGACAACCACAGGAATAATCCCCTTTAAGGAAAAGCATATGATTCAATTAAGAGGGAGAAGTTATATAGAATCCTGCTGGAGTTCGGAATTCCTAAAAAGTTAGTTAGACTTATACGAATGTGTCTAAATGGCACAAATAGTAGGGTGCGTGTAGGCAAACAGTTTTCGGACACTTTTGAAATCCAGAATGGGTTGAAGCAAGGAGATGCACTATCTCCTCTACTATTTAATTTTGTACTAGAGCATGCCATTAAATCTTTAGAGAATGAGGAAGGCTTACAACTGAATGATATTAATAAGCTGTTAGTTTATGCTGATGATGTAGTACTATTGGCCGATAGCGAGGGGATACTAAAGGCCAACACGCAGACCTATTGAGTAACACTAAGAAATTAGGACTGGAAGTAAATATCAATAAAACTAAATATATGGTCACACGTAGAAATTCATTAAATAATGGAAATGGACAGCTAATGACAAATGAGGGAAATTTTGAGGAAGTGGCTGAATTCAAATACCTAGGAACAATAATCACAAATAGGAATGAGATGCACAAAGAAATTAAACATAGGCTCAATTCTGGAAATGCGTGCTATTATGCATTGCAGAGACTCTTGATGTCCCAACTCCTTTCAAAAAACGTTAAACTGAAAACATATAAAACTATTATTCTACCAGTTATATTATATGGGTGCGAAACATGGACTCTTACTTTAAGAGAGGAAAGAAGATTACAAGTATTTGAGAATAAAGTACTTAGGAAAATTTTTGGACCAAAGAGAGATGAACAGACAGGTGAATGGAGAAGACTACATAACAATGAACTACATGGTCTTTACAGGAAGCCAGATATAATAAGAACAGTTAAGTCTCGTAGACTGTGATGGGCAGGACATGTTGCACGTATGGGGAATGAAAGACTTGCATGGAAGCTTCTTGTAGGAAAGCCAGAGGGAAAACGACCAGTTGGTAGACCAAGAATGAGGTGGGAGAATAACATTAACTATGATTTGAGGGAAGTAGATTATACAGGGAATGATTGGAAAGCATTAGCTCAGGATAGGGATGTATGGAGAGCTTATGTCCGTGCGGTCATGAACCTACGGGTTCGATAGTGCCAGTGAGTAAGTAAGTAAGGAAAAGATCTTATGGTTAGACCGGGAATCGAACCCGGGACCTCATGAGGTTGGTCATTAAATCTAAGATATTGAGATATGCATGTCATATCGCTGGAAAGGGCGAAATTAGAAATGCTTTCAGGTTTTTGTTGGGAAATCCTTGTTGTGCCACTTAAGTCTATACAGGAGGATAATATTCGGATGGAGCTTAGGGAACTGGAGATTTGAAATGGATTCAGTTAGTTTTTTTTAATAAGGACCACTGCACTGGAGGGCCTTAGTGGATGCATTAGACATGGATATAGTGAATTTCGTAGTTAAGTCTTCAAACATACTCGCCGGCTTGAAAGATTACATTGCTAATCAAGAAGAACGGGAAACCAGAAACAGTTAAGTGTCGTAGTAGGACATGTAGCACGGTTGGGGAATGAAAGAGGGGCATGGAAACTTCAAGTGCCAAAGAGTCCAGCAAAGTAGACTAAGAGTGTGATGGGAGAATAACATTCATCATGACTTGAAGGAAGCTAATTATGAGTATATATATATATATATATATATATATATATATATATATATATATACAGCCAGCCGAGGTCCTCAAGCACGAAGCAGGGGCGCCTGCAGCAGTACATGTCCCACTTTCATGGAATAAGAAGATGGAACACGTTATAAAAGGATTTTACTGGAGTTTTATTTGTTGAAAACAACTGAATTCTCAGACATCAGTTTCAATATTCTAACTTTTTCATGTAATTACTTGTTGTATATTTAAATAACGGCCAATACGCACACACTATTGAGTAATACTAAAAAACTGGGACTGGAAGTAAATATCAATAAAACTAAATATATGGACATTATATAATGGAAATGCACTGAATGGAGAAGACTGCATAACAGTGAACTACATGGTCTTTATAGGAAGCCAGATATAATAAGAACAGTTAAGTCTTGTAGACTGCGATGGGCAGGACATGTGGCATGAATAAGGGAATGAATGATGTGCATAGAAGCTTCTCGTAGGAAAACCAAAGGGAAAACGCCCAGTTGGTAGACCAAGAATGAGGTGGGAGAATAACATTAACTATGATTTGAGGGAAGTAGATTATACAGGTAATGATTGGAAAACATTGGCTCAGGATAGGGATGCATGGAGAGCTTATGTCCGCGCGGCCATGAACCTACGGGTTCGATAATGTCAGTGAGTTAGTTAGTTATATTAATGTTAAAGGTACCATGGGACGTATGAAAAGCATTAAATATGCTTATCGATTGGCAATATTTTGAATTTTTGGTAAAAAAATATTTAACTGTATGATCACTTATTACACTCACTATACATGGATGTTTGCTAAACAGCTTGTCGCACCATTAGAGATGACACGAAGTGCATGATACGAGAACGGAGAAGCGGTGAATTAAAATGTTTTATAGCAGGAGTAAATGGGAGAAGAGCACTTGGGATCCGGAGATGGAGGACAAAAAGTGACTAAACACTGTGCCACTTGTACCCTGCCATTAAAAAAATAGGCTTCAAGTTACAGGAAATTCCTTGTATATTTCTAATAAACGAGCTTTTCTATATTTTATCTACACTATGTCATGTTTACCCAGTTTGAAACATATGTTGTGTAACATTATACATAAATAATAATTATACTCTAGCGTATCTCTTAACTTTAATTTTACAATAAAGATATGACCGACAATACTTCAACTTGACTTGCACAACATATTTTGAAATTGCCTCAATATATTAAGCAGCCATATCATAACACTCTTTGTACAGTATTACATTATATCACTCAGGAGGACAATTATTGTTATTACCTCGATGTTTGTGCACTAAGAAACAAAAAATATACATTTACTTTGCATTATCTAGAGTTAAAATTAAAAAACACGTAACTAACTCTCTGGTACTACTGAAAGTTCATGGCAGCGCGGACATAAAATATCCATACATCCTTATCCTGAGCTAACGTTTTCTAATCATTCCTTGTAGAATTTACTTCCCTCATATCAGAGTTACTGCTTTTCTCTCACCTCATTCTTGGCCTATCAATTGGACGCTTTCCCACAGGATTTCCTGCAAGGAGTTTCCATGACACTCCATTTCTCATTCGTGCCATATGCCCTGCCTATCTCAACCTACGAAACCTAACTGTTCTTATTACATTTGGTTTCCCATAAAGATCATGTAGCTGAGGGTACTTCTTTAGGTGTTATTTAACTCCCATGGTTGTTTATCATAATTTTGCATGCCATGAAGTAATTCATTGCGAGAATGAAAGTTGATGGCAGCGGTGTTGTCAGCAGACGGTCAGGTATAGTGAAAGACAAGTCTTAAAAATACTTTATTTCCAGCTCTGCCTTTCCACTAGCTAAACCCAACTCATACCCATGTAAGCACATGACGAAGAAATTGTTGATAGTTGCCGTCTTTCCCAGCATACATATAAATACTGCCTAAAAATGAAGAAATACTAATACAGTCCAATGTTCATATTATTCGTTTTTTAAACATTTTCAAATATGACTAGTACAGTCATTGAGTTCTGAGACTTTACACCTGAGGATAGGTACCCACAAGAATCTGAATGTCTCACAAGATGCCGATAACTAGGCGTACACTTAAATAGAATCACATCCTCTCTCAAAATAGTCGCCTTTGGGCGTCATGCATGTTTGCCAACGGTGGTAGGTATAGCTGTTGAAAGCATCCCCTGAAAGATGTTGGCAGGAAGGTCCCGTATGGCTTCTGTTGTGGCAGTCATGACCTCTTCGGAAAAATGAAATCTACGCCCACGTAGGATTGCTTTCATCCGAGGAAAGAGAAAAAAATCGTCATGTGATCATCACGTTGGTCTTGCGACAGGATTCCTGGCACACTGTGCTGGATAAGGTAACGCGAGACATGTCCAGGTCATCAGACAGAATTTTGTAACAAGTACCATGGCTGACCCCTACAACTGATGCCAGATCGTCTACTGATTGGGAGCGGTTAGCACGCACCAACGTCACAACTTCTTCGATCTCGCGTTTAATTCGAATTGTTTGTGATCGACCAGTACGCACATCATCTTCCACTGTAACTTCCTTGCAAAAAACATCGGTGCCACCTAAACACAACACTGCGACTCAATGCGTACTCACCGTAAACTTGCTGCATCATTTGAAACGTTTCGACTAATATATGTATCTCGTCTTCAAAGCTCCCGCACATTGGACATATTCGCATATCGTGATCGTCGCTAATTTTTAAAAATTTCCATGCCCCTAACCTGAACCAAAAGCAATCCCTGATCTCTCTTTAAATTCTAGGTTGAGTATATAATATTCTCTTCTCCCCAAACATGTTTTAGATCTCTTTGTATAAACAGTGAGCGTTTTCCCGTACATTCGGCGAAAATATATTGTTGGTTTATAAACCAAGTATCTTCTCCTTGTTTATCTCCACACATTGTTGCGATTTTCAGTCCCTTTTTCCCATACCCAATCCATCACAATCTTTTGGAGTTCTCCCATAACATCGTCTGCCCAGAATTTCACATCTATGTTTCTAATTTGGTGGTCGTAACAAATTGGTCTGATAATTGTTTGTTCACCTTGGATTACCCGCAACCAGTACTTGATTACACGAATTTTGCAGTTTATGTCGTCCTGAAATTACCCAAATTCATATAAAACTCCACAGTTAGAAACGGCCTTACTAAGTCCTGTAATATATTTTAGAAAATACGTATATACCTTATTTAGTATTTCCGTTCATTGAAAACCACAATTCTCACTACCATAGTGCATTACTGGCCTGACCATCGCTCCATACATTTTTTCTAATGTGCTGACTGGAATATCAGGCACTCGACCCAGAATACCGAGTACGCTGTTAAGTTGTCCTTTCCCTTTAAATAATGCTATATCAATATTTTTCTTCCACTTTCCGTTAATTTTCAACGTAATAAAGAACTGCTTCAGCAATACGGGAGGCGTAAACATGAAAGAAGGAAGAATTAAGCGCATAAGATTTGCTGATCATATCGCTTTGCTAGCAGAAGATGCAATGACACTGAGGAACATGCTGATGGAGCTAAATGACAAGTGCGAGGATTTTGGGATGAAGATAAATATAAATAAGACGAAGGTCATGATTATAGGAAGGAAATAAAGGAAGATAAACAAGAGGATTGAAGATGAGGCCATTGAGCAAGTGAAGAGCTTCAAATACTTGGGTTGTACTATCAGTAGTAACATGAACTGCGGTCATGAAGTAAAGCAGAGGACAGCAATGGCAAAAGAAGCTTTTAACAAAAATATAAGCATTTTCTGCGGACCTTTGGCAAAAGAATTGCGGAAGAGGCTAGTGAAGTGCTTTGTGTGGAGTGTAGCATTGTACGGTGCAGAGACTTGGTCATTACGAAGTAATGAGGAAAAGCGACTGGAAGCTTTTGAGATGTGGATATGGAGAAGAATGAAACGTATAAAATGGACAGACAATGGAAGAAATAAAGATGCACTAGACAGAGTGGGCGAAAGAAAAACAATGCTGAAACTCATAAAGTAGAGGAAAAGAAATTGGATTGGCCACTGGCTAAGAAGAAACTGCCTGCTGAAGGATGCTCTAGAAGGAATGGTCAACGGAAAGAAAGTCAGAGGCAGAAGAAGACATCAGATGATAGACAATATTAAAATAAATGGTTTGTATACAGATACAAAAAGGAAAGCTGAGTTAAGTAAAGAGCGGAGAATGCTGAGTTTGCAGTGAAAGACATGCTCTTGAGCAGAACACTATGAATGAATACAATTAGTACAGTGTATCTATAACCTATACTGTTAAGTATGTATTTGTAATATGTGCTGGATGAGTGGAAGAGAAGGCCTTATGGCCTTAACTCTGCCAGAATATATAAAGTATTATTATACTATTATTGTTATTATTATTACTATTATTATTATTATTATTATATTATTATTATTATTATTATTATTATTATATTATTATTATTATTATTATTATTATTATTATTATTAGTATTATTAGTATTATTAGTATTATTATCATTATGAAATGTGACATGTAATATGCGATATACCTATAAAGCCAGTCTAATCGTAAGATGTGGTTTTGAGATAACATTGTTGTGTGAAATTAGCATCCAAAATTTGATGAGAAAGAAAGAAATCGGTATATTAGGCAACATGTCCTAAATATTTAAATTATTATAAAAGATAATTCTGAATGAAACATAGCGCTTAATTAAATAATCCAGAGCTTTTCAGCAATATTATATTCATTTTTATGAAATACACAGGGTGTCCCATTCAAACCTCCCACATTTTCATATATATATATATATATATATATATATGTAAGTTCAACTCCTTAAAAAAAACGTTAAACTGAAAATATATAAAACTATTATTATTTTTTTTCAAATGCCCCAGGTTTGTCTTTCGACATTCCTGGTTTCTCTCCTGGCATGGCGTACTTGTAACCCACTTCTGAGGTTGGGGCGCCCGGAAGACGGGGTTACGTTGCCCCGATGATATGATGGGTGGTGTTGATGATAATGGTGCGCAGAAGAGTCCCTAATCCTAAGCATAACCTAAGATGAATATGAATGATGTTGATTGCGATGGTCATATGATTTCGGGGACCGCTTGGGCCCTAAAGTTTTCCTGACATTTGTCTTACAGGTGAGGAAAAACCCCTATAAAAACCTCACCCAGAAAACTGTCCCCACCGGGGATCGAACCCGGGCCCGCTGCGTGACAAAGTAGCACGCTACCCCGAACCCACAGCGGTTGACACTATAAAACTGTTATTCTACCAGTTATATTATATGGATGCGAAACATGGACTCTTTCTTTAAGGGAGGAAAGGAGATTACGAGTATTTGAGAATAAAATTTCTTAGGAAAAATTTTGGACCGAAGAGGGATGAACAGACAGGTGAATGGAGAAGACTACTTAACAGTGAACTACATGGACTTTACAGGAAGCCAGATACAATAAGAACAGTTAAGTCTCATAGACTGCGGTGGGCAGGACATGTGACACGAATGGGAAATGAAAGACGTGCATGGAAACTTCTTGTAGATAAACCAGAGGGGAAAACGCCCAGTTGGTAGACCAATAAAGAGGTGGGAAAATAACATTAACTATGATTTGAGGAAAATTGATTGTACAGGAAATGATTGGAAAACATTAGCCCAGGATAGGGATGTCCGCGCGGCCATGAACCTACGGGCTCGATAGTGCCAGTGAGTTAGTTATATGTGTATATAGTAGGGTGGTCCTTATTTAGAACGTTATTTGATTTTAACGCACATCTTCTACTTTTTTCCTTTTGGCTAAATTTTGTAGTGTATCAAATTTCATTACAATAATTTAACATTAACTCCTGCCGCACTGGACCTAAATTTATAAATATAAAATAATACAGCAAGAATAATTTTTATTTATTTTTGTATTATTGACCACCGCTGTGGTCTCGAGGTTGCGTGTTGCCTTGTCACGCAGTGGACCCGGGTTCGATCTCCGTTCGGGGCAGTTTTTCTGCGTGAGGTTTTTATCGGGTTTTTTTCCTCACCTGTAAGACAAATGTCAGGAAAACTTTAAGGCCCAAACGGTCCCCGAAATCATATGACCATCATCATCATTATCATCATCATCATCATCATCCTTCACCGGTGTGGAAAGCAACGGGAAGCTACCACATCTACAATTCCCTAGTAAAGCTGCAAGCATAGTGTGAAAAATGCTATGATTGCATTGAAGGACCTGTCCTCGGGCAGAATTACTATGGATGGATGGATTTGTATTATTTTAAACAAGAGAAATAAATCAATAAATATCTTCATATACAGCTCTTTTAAGGAAATTAATTAACATCATAAATCATTACAATTATAGAACAACTTAAGGAGCCTATTCCACCTCAATGCGACACGGATTCCTCACCCTAAATTTTAACAAAATATACTGAAAGTTAATTCTTGCATCCAATGGGGCAAAAATAGATAGTGTACGGAATGAAATACGAAAAATGAAAAATAAGGATCACCCTAATATGTATTAGAGATAGCTTACGGACCTTTATTTCGAGCCAAGAAGCTTAATGCGATGAGGTAGAACATGCATAGAATCGTTAGTACAAGTTTTCTTTCCTTTATTTTTTATATATAGAACTTTATTAGATAAAAAGTAAGATATTTACAATATTATTTACAAATACGGGTCGTACGGGCAGTAAGCCGTACCTGCTGTTGACAGTCGTTACAATAAAGTAATAATTGGTTCTAGTGTAAAGAAAAATTAACAACAAAAAAAGCAATAACATTACAATTACATAAAGAAAACACAATAATATTACAATTAAATAATAACACAATAGCATTATACAATAATTAATTTATATATAATTGTTAAGAATTAATGGTATTGCATTTTGATAACATATATTTATTCATGAATGAGTGTTGTCCTTATTTTCCGCGTTTTGTCCAGAAATTTACCGAGGTTTATCCAATTTTCTGGATTTACCAATAACTCGTAGCATGCCAATCTTTCCCGATTTGAATTTAGAAATATTTCCGGTAATAACTGACGTCTCCAATATTCTAAATCATTACATTTTCCTAATATATGTATCTCATCTTCATAGTTCCCGCACATTGGACATATTCGCATATCGTGATCGTCGCTAATTTTTAGAAATTTCCATGCCCCTAGCCTAAACCAAGGAAGCCCTGATCTCTCCTTAAATCCTAGGTTGAGTATATACGATTCTTTTCCCCAGACGTGTTTTAGGTCTCTTTGTAAACACAGTGAGCGTTTTCCTGTACATTCGCCGAAAGTATCTTGTTGGTTTATATCTAAGTACCTCCTCTTTATTTTTCTCCACACGTTCTTGCGATTTTCAGTCCCTTTTTCCCATATCCAGCCCATCCCAATCTTTTGGAGTTCTCTCCTAACCTTGTCTGCCCAAAATTTAACATCTATGTTTTTAATTTGATGGTCGTAACAAATTGCTCTAAGCATTGTTTGTTCACCTTGGATTACTCGCAACCAGTAATTATATGAGCCTGAGAGCCCATCCATGATGGATGTGTGCTTTTGGAGCCTAAGCGAGAGGCTCTAGGCTTAATAAATACCCAATTCTTTTATAGCTTGTCTCACCCTCATTGTCTTTTATGAAACTTAATTTCGATCAAACTTAATTTATGACTATGCCTGGAATCTTGGATACCAGACTTGTGAAGTTTGGTTTTGCCGCGTATTGTAGTTAACAAAGGAGTGTGGTGGAGAGAAATTGCAGAACTTGATATATCTGAATAAAAAACATTTGTAGGTACAATTACGTGATTAAAATAAATGCATGGCCAGTCCAATGAACACGGCTCCTTTCAAAGTTTTAAGCTAAAAATATTTAATGTTGTTTCGGTACTTGACAGTGCATTTATTCTATTGCTGCTCCGTTATAATTTATAGGCCAATTCTATCTAATGTTCTGGTGCCTGAAGTTTTAGGTTTAGTTATTAGTATTTAAGATAACAGTGGGCCTTTTAAAATAAGAATTAACAATATTTTATTTGTATTATAATAATTATATCAATTTTTTCGAATGTAAGTTCGTATACAATACACTGGTTCAGTTTACTTACCTAAATGAATTACAATATACACCATGTCCCATTACTACAACAGATCAGATTTTTAGAATAAGGCAAATTTTAGAAAAGAAATGGGCATATAATGGTACTGTACATCAACAATGTGTAGACTTCAAAAAAGCATATGATTCAATTAAGAGGGAGAAGTTATGTAGTATCCTGCTGGAGTTCGGAATTCCTAAAAAGTTAGTTAGACTTATACGAATGTGTCTAAATGGCACCAAAGAGTAGGGTGCGTGTAGGCAAACAGTTTTCAGACACTTTTGAAATCCAGAATGGGTTGAAGCAAGGAGATACACTATCTCCTCTACTATTTAATTTTGTACTAGAGCATGTCATTAAATCTTTAGAGAATGAGGAAGGCTTACAACTCAATGGTATTAATAAGCTGTTAGTTTATGCTGATGATGTTGTACTATTGGCCGATAGCGAGGAGATACTAAAGGACAACACGCATACACTATTGAATAACACTAAGGAATTAGCACTGGAAGTAAATATCAATAAAACTAAATATATGGTCACACGTAGAAATTCATTATATAATGGAAATGGACAGCTAATGACAAATGAGGGAAATTTTGAGGAAGTGACTGAATTCAAATACCTAGGAACAATAATCACAAATAGGAATGAGATGCACAAAGAAATTAAACATAGGCAAAATTCTGGAAATGCTTGCTATTATGCATTGCAGAGACTTTTGGTGTCCCAACTCCTTTCAAAAAACGTTAAACTGAAAATATATAAAACTATTATTCTACCAGTTATATTATATGGGTGCGAAACATGGACTCTTACTTTAAGGGAGGAAATGAGATTACGAATTTTTGAGAATAGAGTTCTTAGGAAAGTTTTTGGACCAAAGATAGATGAACAGACAGGCGACTGGAGAAGACTACATAACAATGAACTACATGGTCTTTATAGGCAGCCAGATATAATAACAGTTAAGTCTCATAGACTGCGATGGGCAGGGCATGTTGCGCGTATGGGAATGAATGACGTGCGTGGAGTCTTCTTTTAGGAAAGGCGGAGGGAAAACGCCCAGTTGGTAGACCAAGAATGAGGTGGGAGAACAACATTAACTATGATTTGAGGGAAGTAGATTATACAGGGAATGATTGGAAAGCATTATCTCAGGATAGGGATGTATGGAGAGCTTATGTCCGCGCGGGCATGAACCTACGGATTCGATAGTGCTAGTGAGTAACCATGTCCCATTCAAACCTCCCACATTTTAATTAATCATAAACCTCAAAGTATGCGGAATTATGAAATGAAGTTGGTATTAAAAGAAAGAGGAACTCAAAGAATTTTGTTTTCATTGTTGCAGTTAATTCATCTGTCACTTGTTGGACAATAATGACATAAACTAAATGGCGACTCTTCAGCAATGAGCACAAACTGTTTTCTGGTATGTAAAAGACCGTGTGTTTCCGACTCCAGTACAAGATGTTCATGATTTACGAACCCGTATCCTTAACACAATTGCAACAGTACCAATGGACATTTTGAACAGAACGTGGCACGAAATCGAATACAGACTGGATATTGGTCGTGCTACTAATGGTGCACATATAGAGGTGTTTTAGTGTGTGGCAATGCAAATACTTTGAGTTTTTGTTTCGTTTAATAACGGCCTCAATTCATAATTCCGCTTACTTTGTTAGTTACGATAGATTAAAATCATATGACCATCGCAATCATCATCATTCATATTAATCTTAGATTAAGCTTAGGATTAGGGACTCTCCTGAAGCACCACTATCATCATTATCACCCATCATATCATCGGAGCAACGTAATCCAAAAAATGAAAATGTGGGAGGTTTGAATGGGACACCCTGTGTATTTCATAAAAATGAATATAATATTGCTGAAAAGCTCTGGATTATTTAATTAAGCGCTATGTTTCATTCAGAATTATCTTTTATAATAATTTAAATATTTAGGACATGTTGCCTAATATACCGATTTCTTTCTTTCTCATCAAATTTTGGATGCTAATTTCACACAACAATGTTATCTCAAAACCACATCTTACGATTAGACTGGCTTTATAGGTATATCGCATATTACATGTCACATTTCATAATGATAATAATACTAATAATACTAATAATACTAATAATAATAATAATAATAATAATAATAATAATAATAATAATAATAATAATAATAATAGTAATAATAATAATAATAATAGTAATAATAATAACAATAATAGTAATAATAATACTTTATATATTCTGGCAGAGTTAAGGCCATAAGGCCTTCTCTTCCACTCATCCAGCACATATTACAAATACATACTTAACAGTATAGGTTATAGATACACTGTACTAATTGTATTCATTCATAGTGTTCTGCTCAAGAGCATGTCTTTCACTGCAAACTCAGCATTCTCCGCTCTTTACTTAACTCAGCTTTCCTTTTTGTATCTGTATACAAACCATTTATTTTAATATTGTCTATCATCTGATGTCTTCTTCTGCCTCTGACTTTCTTTCCGTTGACCATTCCTTCTAGAGCATCCTTCAGCAGGCAGTTTCTTCTTAGCCAGTGGCCAATTCAATTTCTTTTCCTCTACTTTATGAGTTTCAGCATTGTTTTTCTTTCGCCCACTCTGTCTAGTGCATCTTTATTTCTTCCATTGTCTGTCCATTTTATACGTTTCATTCTTCTCCATATCCACATCTCAAAAGCTTCCAGTCGCTTTTCCTCATTACGTCGCAATGACCAAGTCTCTGCACCGTACAATGCTACACTCCACACAAAGCACTTCACTAGCCTCTTCCGCAATTCTTTTGCCAAAGGTCCGCAGAAAATGCTTATATTTTTGTTAAAAGCTTCTTTTGCCATTGCTGTCCTCTGCTTTACTTCATGACCGCAGTTCATGTTACTACTGATAGTACAACCCAAGTATTTGAAGCTCTTCACTTGCTCAATGGCCTCATCTTTAATCCTCTTGTTTATCTTCCTTTATTTCCTTCCTATAATCATGACCTTCGTCTTATTTATATTTATCTTCATCCCAAAATCCTCGCACTTGTCATTTAGCTCCATCAGCATGTTCCTCAGTGTCATTGCATCTTCTGCTAGCAAAGCGATATGATCAGCAAATCTTATGCGCTTAATTCTTCCTTCTTTCATGTTTACGCCTCCCGTATTGCTGAAGCAGTTCTTTATTACGTTGAAAATTAACGGAAAGTGGAAGAAACATATTGATATAGCATTATTCAAAGGGAGGGGACAACTTAATAGTATTCTCAGTATTCTGGGTAGAGTGCTCGATATTCCAGTTAGTACGTTAGAAAAAATGTATGGAGCGATGGTGAGGCCAGTAATGCAGTATGGTAGTGAAATTTGGGGTTTTCAAAGAACGGAAATACTAAATAAGGTATATACGTATTTTCTAAAATATATTACAGGACTTAGTAAGGCCGTTTCTAACTGTGGAATTTTATATGAATTTGGGTAATTTCAGGACGACATAAATTGCAAAATTCATGTACTCAAGTACTGGTTGCGGCTAATCCAAGGTGAACAAACAATGCTCAGAGCAATTTGTTACGACCACCAAATTAGGAACGCAAATGGGAAATTCTGGGCAGACGAGGTTAAGAGAGAACTCCAAAAGATTGGGATGGGTTAGATATGGGAAAAAGGGACTGAAAATCGCAAGAATGTGTGGAGAAAAATTAGGTGGAGGTACTTAGATATAAACCGACAAAATATTTTGGCCGAATGTGCTGGAAAACGATCACTATTTTTACAAAGATACCTAAAACAAGTTTGGGGAAAAGAATCTTATATACTCAATCTAGGATTTAAAGAGATATCAGGGCTTGCTTGGTTCAGGTTAGGGGCATGGAAATTTTTAAAAATTAGCGACGATCACGATATGCGAATATGTCCAATGTGCGGGAGCTTTGAAGATGAGATACATATATTAGGAAAATGTAATGATTTAGAATATTGGAGGCATCAGTTATTACCGGAAAGATTTCTAAATTCAAATCGTGGAAGATTGGCATGCTACGAGTTACTGGTAAACCCAGAAAATTGGATAAACCTGGGTAGATTTTTGGACAAAACGCGGAAAATAAGAACAACACTTATTCAGGAATAAATAAATATGTTAGCAAATTGCAATGCCATTAATTCTTAATAATTCTACATAACTAAGTTAATGTAAAATGTAATTGTATTGATATCTAATTGTAATATTATTGTTTTTTTTTGTTTTTTTTTTGTTTTTAAACATCAACTTATTGTAACGGACTGTCAACAGCACGTACGGCTTACTGCCCGTGAGATCCATATTTGTAAATAACATTGTATGTATCTTACTTTTAGTTTAATAAAGTCCTTATGTATGATAGGTCTTCCAGGTAGATGTTGAAAAAAGTAGGTGATAAAGGACATCCTTGCCTTACCCCTCTTCCAATTTCTCTTCCCTCTGACATTTCTTCTCCTGTCTTCGCTTTTATTCGCTGTTTCATATAAAGATTACTTATAAGCCTCCTCTCCTTCCAGTTCACGCCAATTTTCTTCAAGATCATCATGGGTTTATTCCATTTCACTCTGTCAAAGGACTTTTCCAGGTCAACAAATATTGAATAAACTTCTTTATCTTTTTCTGTATATCTTTCTCCTATTGTTCGTACCAATCCAATTGCATCTCTTGTACCCTTTCCCTTCCTGAAGCCAAACTGTTCTTCTTCCAATTCGCTTTCCATCGTAGAACGTAAACGTCGATTCAGTATTCGCAGGAGAATCTTTGCAGAGTGTGATATCAAGCTGATAGTCCTGAACCCCTTACATTTCTTTGCATTGTTTTTCTTCAGTACTGGATTAACACTGTCTCAGTCAATTCTTCGGGCCATTCATCTTCTTAATATATCTTGTTGCATAAACGCAGAATTTCCTTCTTTCCATCACCCAAGCATTTAACCAATTCAATGGGGATTCCATCTACCCCTGTCTCTTACCAATTTTTCATTTCCTTAATTGCTAGTTCAACTTCTTCCTTTAGAATTGAAAGTCCGTTTAAACACTTAAAATATGTTAAATGCTGCAGTGTAAATTTCATGCACAAATAACATTTTATATGATGATGATGATAATAATAATAATTATAATAATAAAAAGGAAGGACCAATTCGACCTATAATGAGATGGAACAGACCATTGGGCTTAATCCTTGTAGTTGATGATGATGATTATGATAATAATAATAATAATAATAATAATAATAATAATAATAATAATAATAATAATAATAATGATAATAATGATAATAATATAAATATGATAAATTATACGAGAAACGCCAATGATGAAGCCAATGTTGCAGCAAACATAAATTTATATTTCTTTTAAAAGTGCCAATCTCCGGCAGCCTCTGATTTCTTGTGGTGGGGAATTCCAGTTGCGAGAAGTGAAGATGGTATTATGGAATGGAATTTATTGCCTTTTTTTTCAAAAGTAGGAAAATGCATATGCATTTACATTGCCAAAGCGATGTGCCTCCTCGACTGGCACACGCGCTAGTAGCTTTGACTTAAACAGAGCGATGTGTCTCCACGACTGGCACACGCTCTATTAACTTTGACTTATGCAAAGGATAAATATTTATTTTCTCTGAGTGGGCCGGCATCCGTCCCTTCCACCAAAAGTCTTAGCCGCTCACAAAAAGTTCACATGTTACAACAACTTTGATTCGTAAATCATATCTTGAGGGTGTTATCGGGGGTGTTAAACTTAAGCGTTTGTAGTCATATGCCCTCCTTTAAATTATTAGCGTCCTCATATCAAATTTGCAGGGTTGTCCAAATGAGAGTTATTTTCATTAGAGCGGATTTTGTTTGTCGGCATCTACCTTCTGTCGCCTAAGAAGACACCTGTGGAGTGCGCGCATGTTCTAGTAAAATTGGCTTGTGGGTTTTTTTTCCGTAGCTTACCTAGGAAAACCCGGTTGCTTGTTCGCTGCTGTCCATCCTATTGTATGCAGTTTTGGATTTAGTTATTGTTATTAGAAGTTAATAATATCGCAGTCTTGTAATTCCCTTCTACAAAGGAAACTGCAAACTTTTTCTCCATTGTATAAGGGCTTACCGTTCCATTGTATCTTCTTTACTAATGTGATTGATCACAATAGCAAAGGTCCAGGTCTATGACCGAGCGCTAATCACTTGGTACTATCCTTTTATTTATTGCATACGAAATTGTTTTATGGTAGGTTATATTATTTTGATTATGTTACCAATGAATTCCTAGTTTAATTCCATTTCATTTGAATATAAATATGCCCTACTTCTGATAAAAATTACAAGTTAATTAATTAGTCACCCTTAATAAAAGTCCTTATTTCTCTGAAATAAGAGGACTCGGTGCAAATGGCATGCGGTCAGTATACTTAGTCAATGAGACATCTAGCAGGCAACTAAGGTATTACTGAACTAGGATTTTGAGGTTAGTTAATTTTGCTCAGAGCCCTTTCTATTCAGGCTTCAGGATCTTTTACGAGCCTGAAAATCTTCAGACTCGGGACATAAAATCCCTCCCGGAGGACTTTATCTATGGATTTTTCCATCCTAAAAAGTCCGTCCCGCTACCCTCGGGTCCAGAGGCAAGGAGCATTAACCGCTAGTCCACCACGGGCGACGACGGATATACACTTTAAAATTATATTATTAAATGTTGAATATGACGAAATGAATCATGACAATGAAATTCCAATCCGACGATATCGTCTACTCAATTCGCTCGGTTAACTTAATGTTTAAAAAATGAGATATAAGAAAGTAACATATTTAGGGCCGTTTTCACCAATGATTTTTAAGGTTTAACAAACTGTTATGTTGTTCATCATCATCAACATTCACGGATTAAGCCCATGTGGTTTGTCCCGGTGTCATAGATTCTCAATTAAAAGGTTGAATCCATCTCTTTTCGGTCTACCAACATTCCTGTCTCCTTTTGGTTTGTAATTAAGTATAATTTTTAGTATGCGTTCATCTTTAGTTCTCTGGGCATGTTATTTCCAGTTTTTTCTAAATTATTTTATTTTATCTAAAAGTTTAAAAATATTTAACTCATTTCTAATACTTCATTTCTTTTTTATATAGAAGTT
The DNA here is from genome assembly GCA_030220185.1 of Diploptera punctata. Classification (NCBI taxonomy): domain Eukaryota; kingdom Metazoa; phylum Arthropoda; class Insecta; order Blattodea; family Blaberidae; genus Diploptera; species Diploptera punctata. Next base: position 386,241 of record JASPKZ010007409.1, on the reverse strand, counting down.
TGCAGCCAACTACACTTCTCAGAAATCTAATTTCAGCTGCTTCTAAGATCTTCTCATTTGGTTAAAACTCAAAACCCACTACCAAATACGAGGGCGGATCGGAAAGTAACGCACAATAATTTTTTTCTGCCTTGGTATTGCAGCTAGAATGTTGAAATTTCACAGAGATATAGTTTGAAGTTTTCACTACAGATGGTATTTTTTTCTCAGGTGCACCTCTTGCGAGAGAAGCTTGAACTATGCAACAAAGATGGCGCGCATGCTACAGTCGTCCACCTGTGAGGAACAGAGAAGTGTTGTTCGATTTTTGTGGGCCAAAGGGCATAAACCCAGTGAAATTCACAGGGACATGCATGGCGTGTATGGGGATGATTGTATGGACCGTAGCAATGTCTCCAGGTGGTGCACATTCTTCCAAGAGGGACGCGTGAACCTTAGTGATTCGCCACGCTCCGGCCGGCCGACAACAGCAGCAATCCCGCAGAATGTCAGAGGCATTGAGGCGGCAATTCTGAACGACCGGCGTGTGCAACTGCGAGCCTTATCGCAGAAGTAGTTCAACATTTCCTATGGTGCGGTGTACGATATTGTTCATGAAAATTTGAAATTCCGTAAAGTTAGTGCTCGCTGGGTGCCTAAGAACCTGACAGACAACCACAAGGGCCAGCGAATGATGGCAAGCTTGGACCACTTAACGCGGCACACCGCACAAGGACATGACTTTCTGGAAGGAATCGTCACAGGTGATGAGTCATGGGCGTACCACTACACGCCCGAAACAAAGCAGACATCAATGGAGTGGAAACATGCTGGTTCCCCAGTAAAGAAAAAATTCAAAGTGACTCAATCTGCCAGGAAAGTGCTTTGTGACAGTGTTCTGGGATATGCATGGTGTTTTATTGGTGGACTTTGCTGAACACGGGACCACTGTGAATGCTGCGGCCTACATTAAAACTTTGGTGAAGTTGCGTCGTGCCATTCGTGACAAACGTCACAACATTAACGTTAAACTTCTTCATGACAATGCTCGCCCCCATGTTGCTGCTGTCGTTCGTCAGAAAATCGCCGAATTTGGTTGGGAGGTGCTCCAGCATCCACCATACAGTCCGGATCTTGCACCATCGGACTTTCATCTGTTTGGTCCCATGAAGAAATTCCTGGCCGGCAAACGCTTTGAGACAGATGTGGAAGTGAAATCAGCAGTTCGCAGATGGCTACACTCCAACCAAACGGACTTCTACGAACAGGGCATATTGAAACTGGCAACACGATGGGAAAAATGTGTTGAGAAAGTTGGTGACTATGTCGAAAAGTAGGTAAAAGATGTAAGTGCATTTGTGATTTTTTTCCTTTTTTTTACTATTAAACTTTTTTAAAAAAAATATTGTGCGTTACTTTCCGATCCGCCCTCGTAATAGTACAGCCATAGCTTCATAACATTTTAGTTTTGTTTCTTTTCTTGTATTTTACAATATTATCTTAATTGCGTGACTATATAAAATTAAATTTATTAAGTTTGTTAAAAAGATATTCTGTTATATTGTTAAGATCAGTTGTTATATTGGTTTAACACGCCATTTAACAATAATTCCATTTCATCGATATTTGTTATTTATAACAATGTGTCATATTGTTTGATAAATTAAAATTATATCTTCCTTACTTTAAACGTTTCACACACTGCTTTATCTGGAAATGGGTGTCATAAACCATGTATCTGAAGCAGATTTGTTTGATTGTTGTAATCACCTTTCTCTTAACTAGCTAATACCCGGCGTGCCCTGCTACACTTAATTAAATGATGTGTTTTTGCTTTTCGTTGAATAAGTAAAAGGAAAAATAAATATAAATTTATATAGTTATTTTTAGATACCCCGTGCTGATTACCCGGCGTTGCCCGGGAATCTATGCATCCCGATGTACTTTGCATAACTGAGCTGTAGAACAAAATTCGTTATTTTGAGTTATCCATAAAAGAATACCCATCGTGTTCTGCTATGCGTGCCCGGGAATCTACTTATTCTTCTTGGCATCAACGAAAGAAAAAATGGTTATTGTGAGTTATTCTTGAAAGATAAACATATGCTGTCGCGGACTTTTCTGTAGATTTTTTTGAGATATTCAATTCTTTATACAATAATTTTGTGTATTTGTTATGGTTTAGGCAGCGTAAGCCATTTAAACTTACAAAAAGCGACATTTTTCAAGTTTTTCACTACAGAAGGTGATTTTTAAGGGTGAAGGGCTTGAGCATTAAAACTCTCTTATAACTTATAACATTCCCGGAAAGATCTTGACCATTTGCACTACACCTGTCGAGTCGAGGAAGATATTCTTACACGAATTCTGGTGGCAGCAGGAATTATTGAGCACACACCAGGTCTTGTGGGGCGTGTGTATGAAAACATGCGTCGCAGGTACACTTTGTGCAACGAACAGGGTCGCCACGTGGAACCACACTTGTAGTACAACCCCTAGAAGTCTGTAATATTTATTCTGAAACACAAGTCACGATATCATCCCATTGTGTTTCGATATTCAAACCTATTTTTCATTGAAATGATACGTTTCCGACGTGGGTTCCTTATCAAAACTTTATCTACTAAGTCCCCTCTACAGCCCCTAATACTTATTCTGAAACACTCTGTATATAACGAGCGACAGGAACCGGAATGACTTAACTATAAACATACCAATGCACGCATTGTGTCGTCTTTAAAGCACAATTTGAGAACAGATATTTAATGCCAATAAACCAGTGTTTCAGTTCTACAACCTAGTAAGTAAAAGGTAAAGTGATCCCGCTACAGGCCTCAGGAGGCCCTTGGGGTAGTAGGAGGTTAAGGCTCCCACTTTTTTCTTGACAATCGGCACTTGATGTCAGCCGGGTTGTCAGCCCTGCGTGACGGCAGTCTTTACCCCAGAACAAGCGTCTGGTACTCATTTCAGTTAGAGGCTGAGTCGACCCCCGGGCCATAGTGCCGCCAGAAGGTTTGGGTCAGTTTAAAAATCCTGACCCCACCGGGACTCGAACCCTCGACCTTCCGGCTTGTAGCGCAGTGCCTTAACCACTACGCTACGTACGAAAACAATATGTTCGAAATAGATAGATCATCGGTTGATTAATGTCTTTGATATCGTCCGATTCCTAATAGCCAATTTTGTCGGTTCATCCAATCTCCTGGCTGTAGATGTTTCTCTTTCATTTATAAACATATTCCCTGACTCCAGGAGATTTTAGGTCTTCCTCTGCCTCGTCTTCCCTCTGGTTTCCATTCCAAAAGAGATTTTGGTAGCCGATCCTCTTCCATTCGCTGGGCATGTCCGTACCATCTTAATTGCTGAGTTTTAATATAATCTAAAATAGTGTCTTCAATCTTCATTTTCTCCCTTATAACTGAGTTCCTAATTTTTCCTCTTCTTGAAATTCTTGCTGCCCTTCTTATAAAATCAATTTCCGTTTCCAGAAGATACTTATTTGTTTTTGTTGTTAATGGCCAAAGTTCTGCTCCATAAATAATGATGCTTTTAACAATTGTATGATATATATATTCATTTTATTTTTATTACTTATATTTTTATCCCACAATATTCCATTTAGGCAAGCAATTGTAAATTTTTCTTTATTATTTCTATTTCTTATTTCCTCTTCATAACCCCATTTTATTTATTTCAGTTCCTTAATATGTGATCTCACTACAAGATTTTATTGTTTTTCCAGTCTCCAAAATTAAATTTTGTTCTGGTTCAGTAATTTATAAATATTTTGTTTTTTTATGTTCAAAATTTATCCCCATTTTTTGTATTCTTCTATTAATTTTCTAGTCATATTTTCTAAATCTTCATAATCTTGTGCAATTAACAATTGATCATCTGCAACTGTAAGTTGTATAAAGTTTTGTTGTTTGAAATAGGAATTCCCATGCTTGAACATTTTCTCCTCCAATTCTATAATATTGCATGTACATATATTTTAAACAGAGTCGGTGATAGACAACAACTTTGACGAATACCTTTATTTATCGTAAAATCGTGTGACAATTTACTGCTAATTTTAATTTTAGACATGCAATTGTCATATACATTTTGTATACCTTTAATTATTATTTTCTTAATTCCCATATGTCTTAAAGCAACCCATAGTTTGTCTATAGGGACATTGTCGTATGCCTTCTCAACATCTACAAATAGTGGGTGCAAAGTTTGTCCATATTGCATTTTCTTGCAATATATGTACGAAATAAATAAACTAATCATGTCATCATTAAGTGTTCTACATATAAGACCACAGTTCCCAATATTTATGTGATCTGTTTGTAGTGACAACGGGTGGAGATGGCTTGAATGCACTGGCGTGACGTATTGTTGAACCATTAAAATTCTTTCCTAACTCTTTCCTTCTCCCTAAGCCTGTATATTGCAACGAGTTCTCTTATTCCAGAGAAATAAGAACTTTTATTCCATCCATAGTAATTCTGCCCGAAGGCACGTCCTTCACTGCAATCATAGCATTTTCATGCTATGCTTGCAGCTCTACTAGGGAATTGTGTAGGTGTGGTAGCTTCCCGTTGCTTTCCACACCGGTGAAGGATGATGATGATAATAATGATAATGGTAAGGATGATAATGATAAGGATGATGGCCATATGATTCGGGGACCGTTTGGGCCTTAAAGTTTTCCTGACATTTGTCTTACAGGTGAGGAAAAACCCCGATACAAACCTCACCCAGAAAAACTGCCCCGACCGGGGATCGAACCCGGGCCCGCTGCGTGACAAGGCAGCACGCTACCTCGAGACCACAGCGGTTGACGAACTTTTATTAAGGGTGAATAATTAATCAACTTTTAATTATTGTCAGAAGTAGGGCATAGTTATATTCAAATGAAAATGGGACGAAACAAGGAATTCATTGGTAGCATAATCAAAACTATATGACTGACCACAAAATAAATTTATATGCGATAGATAAAACTCTAGTACCAAGTGATTAACGCTCGGTCATTATTAATGTGTAATAACAATAAGTAATCCAAAACTGCATACAAAAGGGCTGGACAGCAGCTAACAATCAGCCGGGATTTCCAAGGTAAGCTATGGAAGAGGGATCCCACAAGCCTGTTTAACTAGAACATGCGCGCACTCCACAGGTGTCTTCTTTGGCGGAAGTGTACAAATGCCGACAAACAAAATTCGCCCTAGTAGAAAAATTACTCTTAGTTGGACAACCCTGCAAATTTGATATCGGGACGCAAATAATTTAAAGGAGGAGATATGACCACAAACACTTAAGTTTAACACCCCCGACAACGCCCTCAAGACATGGTTAGCGAAACAAAATTGTTGTAACATGTAAACTTTTTTTGTAGATGCTAAAGACTTTTGGTAGAAGGGAGGAGTACCGGATCACATAGAGAAAATAAAATATTCATTCTCAGCGAAAATTGAAACTACTAGCGTGTGCGCCAGCCTCGAGCGCGCATCGTTTGAGTCAGCTACTAGCGCGTGTGCCCGCCGCTAGGGCACATTGTTTAAGTCACAATTAGACGCGGATGCGCCCGCATCACGCGCGCATTGTTTGTGTTTCGGTGCTGTTGGTTAAAGCGCACTATCTATATTAGTGAGACAATTTGCTGGTAAAGGCAAATTTAATTGATTTAGTAAAAACTCAAGTGATATATATATGCAGGGTGTTTCATAAAGGATGGCGCTAACTTAAATGGTTGAAAGTACACGGTAATAGAAGCAACAATGTCCCAATAAACATGGGTCCGCAAACGAGCCGTTTGCGAGATAATTACGAATGTATGGTTACAAGCCGCCACTGACGTCATTGTTTATAACGTCGTACTAGGTGATTATCTCATTGGGCCACACATTCTTCCACGAAAACTTAATGGACAGAGGTACCTTAGGTTTCTGCGGCGTCATCTTCTAGGATTGCTTGAGGATGTTTCCCTTCAGCAACGTCGGAGTTTGTGGTACATGCATGATGGAGCTCCGGCACATTTTGCTGCTGCTGTGAGACGGCATCTAACGCGCAGATACGGCCAAAGATGGATAGGTCGAGGCGGATCTGTACCTTGGCCTCCACGGTCACCTGATCTAAATTCTTTGGATTTTCATGTCTGGGGTCACCTCAAAAGCGAAGTGTACAGCACACCCGTTAACACGATTGAAGAACTGGAGCAGAGAGTTGTACATGCTTGTTAAAAATTCAGAAATTATCCAGGGATTTTCGAAAGAATTCGACATTCATTGCAGAGACGAGCTCAGTATTGCATCCAGATGCAAGGAAGACACTTTAACATCTCCTTTAACAGGTAACCCATAAGTGAAGTGAACTGTGAAATGTGAACTAAATGAGGTGAAAAATTAATAGTAAAGTCTAAATTCAAATAAATTTCTACTAACTAGGACGATGTTTACAATGAAGTCAGTGGCGGCTTGTAAACCATACATTCGTAGTTATCTCGCAAACGGCCCGTTTGCGGACCCATGTTTATTGGGACATTGTTGCTTCTATTATCGTGTACTTTCAACCATTTAAGTTTGCGCCATCCTTTATGAAACACCCTGTATATATATATATATATATATATATATAATTAATATATATATAATTAATTTCGAACCTCAGTTTATAGGGCTTTAATGTCAAAGTAGCTATAAATAAGTGATAGCGCACTTATTTGACACAAACGTTGGAGTTAGAATAATTACTTACACACGTGCAGTGAATAATTAATGTACGATTCCGGCCACCAACAGCCTTCAGCGTCGTGTCAAGTCTTCATCAAATACAAGGAAGTGTAAACCTGAACGAAAATATAGTGATAATAAAAGTGGAACGTCAATTTCAAGACATCACACCGAGTCTACTGTTTTTCTCCAGTGAATATCCTTCTTCATGGATACTTGCGATATAACCTTGTTCTACCGACCGAACCCAACTAGCCCGGAGCAACAAATTGTCCATGTACCTTATCCTGTACACATAATCGAGCCATCCCCCGATTAAAATCCTTTTACACGTGTCTCCCAGCAGTGGAGAGTTTATCCAAAGTACCCTACTGGAGTAAAATCCTGTTACAATATAAATCTAGGAGGTTTTTGTACTTTTGTCCCGATCGTGAATAGAACGTGTTTCCGAAGCTAATAAGCTACCATTTACTCCTATTCCCTCTCTTAGTATCCTGCGCCTGTTTCAACTTCGCTATCATGTAGTGATAACAAACTTTATCTGTTGAATTTTCGGTATTTGTTACTTAATATATCCTGTTGTGGAAACCATTTGGCAGTTTTTACATTTGTTGGTTTTCCTGGCATAGTATCAGATTCCCACTTCCATAACACTTTCTGTGGCAATTCTGAAAATGCCTCAATAAAAACACGTCGCTTTTCTTCTGGCAAGTTTTTACCCAAGACATTACTTCTAAAACTGAAGTATGTCACTCCATCTGTAGCTTCATCAAGGAACTTCTGCAAATCCTTGAAATTTATCAAATTGATAAGTGAAACTTATCTTGACTAACATGTCTGAATACAAGCAATATGTGTGTTTTTCTTTAGTTATATTAACTGCTGCATGAGAATATCTTGTCTGAGTACATTCATTTCAATATCATGTTCGTGATACAAAAATATTACTCGTGAAATATAAATTTTATTAAATACTAGCTAATATTCGTCGTGCGTTGCTGCGCCTAAATAAATTATATAATATAAAATTACTACTTGTTAAAATTTCACTTTTTTGTTTATCATGGAAGATGAAAAAACAGTACCTCAATATACTCGTAGATACAAGATGGCCAAATATCAATCATTTGAAAATTAAGACTGAATTATTTAATATTATAGGCTATGATTTATTAAAATGCTAAGATATTAAAATCAGTACCTGATTTTTAAAAAATGCTTCATCAAGTAGTTAATACTATGAAAACATGGTTTTAACTACTTGACGAAGTTTTCATGGATTTAAGTATTTGAAGCTTTTTAAAACAGAAATTGATTTTATTTGAGGGCGACTGCTATATCAGGTAATTATTTTAATATTTTACTACATAACTTCAACTGTGATTTACAATGCATTTTAGAAGTATTGATATATTATTTATTGTATTAACTACTGCATGCGAATAGCTTTCCTTAGTTAATTGATTTCAATATTATGCTCGCAATTAGGTGCTATGGTACGGAATAAATCCCATCATATTATCTTCTTAGTAGAAACTACCTTGTTTTAGTGTGAATAAAAATTCACTACCACAGGGTACACTGGGGTTTCAAAAAGAAAAACAAATTGTATCTGCTCCCGACTTGACTATATGGCACAATTGAATAGCGCATGAGCGCGTAAATCTGACAATCTTGAGTTCAATCCCGGTTCAGGCAAAAATAATTTTCTCTAGTTATTTTAATATCATTACTTACTTACTCACTGGCACTATCGAACCCGTAGGTTCATCGCCGCGCGGACATAAGCTCTCCATACATCCCTATCCTAAGCTAATGTTTTCCAATCATTCCCTGTATAATCTGCTTCCCTCAAATCTTGATCAATGGTAATTTCCCACCTCATTCTTGGTCTACCAACTGGGCATTTTCCCTCTGGTTTTCCTACAAGAAGCTTCCATGCACGTCTCTCATTCACCATTCGTGCCACATGTCCTGTCCACCGCAGTCTACGAGACTTAACTGTGCTTATTATTATATTTGGCATCCTATAAACACCATGTAGTTGTGTTAAGTAGCCTTCTCCATTGGCCTGTCTGTTCATCTCTCTTTGGTCCAAAATTTTTCCTAAGAACTTTATTCTCAGATACTCGTAATCTCCTTTTCTCCCTTAAAGTAAGAATCCATATTTCGCATCCATATAATATAACTAGTAGAATAACAATTTTATATATTTTCAGTTTATCTTTTTTTTGAAAGGAGTTGGGACATCAAAAGTCTCTGTAATGCATAATAGCATGCATTTCCAGAATTGAGCCTATGTTTAATTTGTTTGTGCATCTCATTCCTATTTGTGATTATTGTTCCTAGGTATTTAATTTCAGCCACTTCCTTAAAATTTCCCTCATTTGTCATCAGCTCCATTTCCATTATATAATGTATTTCTACGTGTGACCATATATTTAGTTTTATTGATATTTACTTCCATTCCTAATTTCCTAGTGTTACTCAATAGGGTGTGCGTGTTGGCCTTTAGTATCCCCTCGCTATCGGCCAATAGTACTACTACATTATTTTAATATTTTAATAATCTTATTTAAAATACATTATAAGGTTAATATGTTTTTCTTTGTTTTTTTGCAGGTAAGCGATATAACGAATGAAATATTTACAACTTTCGTGGACAGAAAGGAAGTAGCATCTATTTTAAAGGTAAATGTCAGCCTGTTATGTATATTAGCTCCCATCAATTTTCAATATTTCAACTTCTTAACAATCTACCGCTGTAGTCGAGGATCGCGGGTTTAAACCCGGCCGCGGTCGAGGATTTTTTTAGGATGGGAAAATCCAAGGAGCAAGTCCTCCGAGAGGGTCTTTAAGCTGTGGGTCCCGAGTATGAAGATTTTCAGGCTCGTAAATATCTTTAAGCCTGATTAAATAGGCCTCTAAGCAAAATTTACAGATCTCAAACAACCAAGAAATACCTTAGTTGCCTTTTACATGTCTCATTGAGTCGGTGTATTAACAGCATACCATTCATGACATATATGGGCAAATAACTAAAATGAACTTGGTCTGTTAACTCTTAACACAGGAGAGGTTATGGCTCACCACTCGGCTACGCCATTATAGATAGAGATCAGATTCTTAAAAAGTTTAAGCCACTATTTTCTAATAATAAATTGAAATAAAATACTAATTATTTAAAAATACTCTAATTAAAAAAATTGCTTACTATATACATGAAAAAGAAGCTTTATAATAGAAAAACTCCATTGCATCGGTCGTAGAAGGTCTTTGACCTACGAGCCGGCTCCTGACCTCACATCCACATCTTTAATCATAGAGGTGGATGATCATTCAGCCAGTGTAGAGGTGACATATGGAAAGCATATCGGGTCTCGCACCAATTATAACTGGTTTTCTCAACCTGGAGTCGCTATTTTTTGTAGCTACAGAAACTATTCACTTTGCTGGGCGAGGATCGGTCACATACTCGTCGAAATTTCATGAAAAAATGTCTTTCCTCATGGGGACTCGAACCAGCACAAAACCTGTAGCTCTGCACCAAGGCATGATGTCTTAAAAAATTCGGCTACGGCTCATGAAGGCATACACAAAAATGGCATGTAATTAACTAGTTAAAGGCGCATTGTATTAATGAAATATAAGTACAATATGTTAATATTAACGCAAATTAGGGGTGTATATAACTAACTCACTGGCACTGTCGAACCCTTAGGTTCATAGTCATGCGTAGGACATAAGCTCTCCATATATTCCTATCGTGAGCTATACCTCCGGAAAATTTTATCCCAGTGGACCCCAAGTCCACGTTTCTCGACAGTTGTATTTTTTTGGTGAAAGATCGTCACTCTTTCGACCAAGATACTTTTTTGTCTGGCTAATCGCCTACAACCTGTTCGGCTTTAAAGGTGTATATATTAATATAAAATAAATTAATTAATATGCATATATATATATAGCCTATATTACTTTAGATAGATAGATGGAAAGCTCTGCGGCCATTACTTAAGTGTTGGCGGTGAGCGATCCATTTTGGTCCTCCTTAGTAGGTAGAACCCCGGGTTCCTGTAAAATACATTAGCCCCGGTTTAAATTTTGAATTCAAATTTGAAGTTAATTAGCAGAGTGAAGTCGGAAGCGGACCTTTTGGGGTTCTATTCCAGCATTTGCTCTTTGGATTGAGGGAAACCGCTTAAAACCTCAATCGGAATAGTCGGTCACGCGGAATCTTGCCAAGTTTGGCTTTCGGATGACTCTATATTGGGAGGGCACCCAGGCTTCTCTTTATTTAAATATAATGTGCGTACATTTCAGATTATTACAATTATTCATACAATTATGGTAACGCGCATTAAACATTTTTTTTTACTCTTCAGTTGTTGCTGTTCTATCTGTAGTTGTCAGGTGATGTCAGTTTCTCTGGAACTGGTGGGATGAACCTGTAGTAGTAAGATTAGTTATTAGTTTTTAATTTGTTGTATTAATATATTTTATTAATGCACATTATATGCCAATGGTGTAATTATAATTGAATAATTGTATAATGTGTGTGTGTGCGTGAGTGCGTGCGTGCGTGCGTGCGTGCGTGCGTGCGTGCGTGCCCTATCAGCTTTACCGGTCAAGTGTTGTCCAGGATCCATTTTGGACGCTTGTGTTTGTTATTGACTGTTTCATAGGTTCCCAGCGATGCCACGAGTGGATTATCATGGCCTTCACATGTATTATAAAAATTTAAGAGCCATGCGTTTAATATACTCCTCGATTGTTTCTACACCCGTTTGATCGTTAATATGTCAACCGGTGTTACACACGGTAGTTTTGTAATCATATATAATAATTTGTTTTGAAAATAACGAGTAGGCCTATTTGAGAATACAGTTCTTAGGAAAATGTTATGGAGGCAATGACAAATATAAATATATACGTGAGGATCTATATTCGATAATAATTCAAAAACTAAAGTAAAAATACAGAAGGAATTAACAGAGGAATTAACAATGAATAAAGGCCTTAAGCAGGGATGCAGTTTATCACCAACTCTTTTTAACATTTATCTAGACCAGGCTCTTAATTTATGGTATAAAAATGTTCTGAAATGGATATTCCTATAGGAGGAGAAATAATGCATTCGTTATTTTTCGGGGGATGAAGATGACATGAGATAAATGATAAATAAACTAATGGAAGAAAATACAAAATGGGGACTGAATATAAAGTAACAGAAAACAGAATATATGTGTTTGGGAAATGATTTGGATGACCTCATACTCGAAACAGGGAAGATAAAAAAAATGTGAAATTTTTAAATATCTTGGTTCAATAATTACATGTTTAGGTACACGTGAAAGAGATGTACAAACTAAAATTGCAATGGAAAAAAATGCAACTAAGACATTACATTGAATAATTTGGAACAAATATATTACAAAGGAAACATATGAAAATTTATAAGAGCATAATACAGAATATTTTGTCATATGGAAGTGAAACTTGGTCTTCGACGGAATTACAAAAGAATACAATTAGAACAGTTGAATTTGATTATCTTAGAAGAAGTCTTCAAAAACAAGACAGGATAAAAATAAGAAATGAATACTTTTGGAGAGAAATGAATGTCACCACATCTGTTGTTAAGAGGATTGAAAATCAAACTCTTAAATGGTATGGCCATGTACAAAGAATGGAAAATGAAAAATGGCCAAAAATATATACCAATGGTCACCCCCTGGAAGAAATAAACGTGGCAGACCAAGATAGAAATGGAAACCTATTTTAGAACTATAATGGATGATAGGAATTTGGAACAAGGAGACTGGAATGATAGAAATAAATGGAAACTGAAGACGGCAAACCTATAATTGGGGGAAAGCCGAAGAAGAAGAAGAAGAAGATGAAGAGGAAAATGTTTGGACTAAAGAGAAATGAACAGACAGGCGAATGGAGAAGACTACATGACAGTGAACTACACGGTCTTTATAGGAAATCAGATATAATAAGAAGAGTTAAGTCTCGTAGATTGCGAAGAGAGGGACATGTGGCACGAATAGGGAATGAAAGAAGGACATGTAAGCTTCTTGTAGGAAAACCGGAGGGAAAACGTCCAGTTGGTAGACTAAGAGTGAGGTGGGAGAATAACATAACCATGATTGAGAGAAGTAGATTATACGGGGAATGATTGGAAAATATTAGCTCAGGATAGGGATGTGTGGAGAGCTTATCTTGGTGCGGCCATAAACCTATGGGTTTGATGGTGCCAGTGAGTATATATATAATATTAAAAAATCAATTTTCCTTGGTTAGGTTTAAAGACAATCATAAGAAAGAACAATAACATGTACTCAGAAACATGAGGTTCTAAACATGAATCGGTTATTTGCACATCGGGTTAGTTATCAGTTATATTATTTAACGATTTCTTTAACATCTCATGCCAATAGCGTCATAATTAAATTCTGGGCTTGTAATTTTGTTCAGAGCGCTCGGGTCTAGGGACATTTACGAGTATAACATTAGGTATTCAATGACAATTGGGAATACAATGTTTCATCAACATAAAAGAAAGAAGATACACGTGAATAAGCCCTATGGACAACAAACGATACCAGTTCGACTACAAACAGATACAGATAATATATATATCATATTATATAAAAATGAAAATCAAATAAAACTACGTTTTATTTTCATTTAATTAATAAATATGGATTTTCATCAAGTAAACACCAACTCAATTGATTATAGATACAGAGAAGATTCCGAAATTGCTTGAAAAATGCGAAGACCCTACGAGGAGCAGATATCAATTCTGACCCTGTCATACTAATAGGCGAAGTAGATATTTGCCTGAAGGAGTAAGAGCAGGACAGGCAACAAAGAAACTTGACTTGGAGAAACTTAAAACTGAAAAGGAAAGGAGAACATTTCAACATTTTCAACAGAAAGTCTCTAACTTGGAAATCTCACATGGCAGTACCAAAGAACACTGGAGTCAATTGAAAAGCTCTATACAGAAAACTGCAGAAGAAACAATAGAATAAAAAGAGAACAAGAATATTAAGAAACCCTGGGTCACAGAAAAAAAAAAGTTGGAGAAGATGAATAAAGAAGAAAACGGAAAAATAGCAATGCAGAAGAAGCCAAAAAAAAAAAAAAAAAAAAGTGAGTGCGAGTGAACGAACTACTTCTCGAAATGAACTGGTTGGGCAGCACAACGCTAGTTTAAAAGTTAATTTTGTTTATTGGAAATATTTGATTGTTGTAATTAATATTTTTGTATGCATGGTAAACTGAATGCCTGTGCGAGCGTTTTGAAAACTTCAATACTCGAGGAGGTATTATGAAATCAATTATATATACCGAATCTAGCAATTACAAAGTACTATGACATATTTATTTATATAACAAGTGTATAATCTTGGCAATTATGACATGGGTGAATGTTTAACTTGTTAACAAATCGAACGCGCTCATATTTACGAGTGTTCATAACGGAGATAATGCACATGCAACATGCAACTTTTATGCAATTATAGACCTTATTTTTTTAATATTACAAAATTATATACTTTTTTATGATTCTGGGACATGCTCCCAAGGCGACGTTTTCATTCTTGATGTAACTACTGGGCGCTTCCCCTCTTGTTTTCCTAAAAGAAGTTTCAATATCCCTCATTCTTGCCGCATAACCTGCCCATGCAGTCTGCGAAACTTATCTTATTATATCTAGTTTTACATAAATTTCATGTACGGTAGCTTGCTGCTATTTACTTTTATCCATTCTCCTGTCTATTCGTCAATCTTTAGTCCAAACTTTTTCCTAAAAAGATAGGGATGTAGCTGTGTCTTGGACATGGCCGTGTGTTTTACGTGAATACGTGTACGTAACTGATAATATTTTCTTTGAGCATATTATATGTATATCATAATCATTTTTGAACAATTTGAAGAATAGTGTCAATATTAGGAATCAATTTGAGGAATAATTTGTAACTTAAAGCCGTGAGGAAGCGGACCCCCTTATCATTTTTGAACACTAAGAAGTCCTTCGGCGTTGATATAAAAGCGATTGCATCATCCACTTGCATACGCTCAGCCGTCCCAGCTGCAGATATACTGGCGCCGTCGTTGATCTGCTCGGACGCCTTCATTCTTTTAAATTCCCGGCACCGCTTCACTATGTTGTATGGTGTTTCACGGGTATCAACTGGATTACTCTCGAGTAGCCCTTTCCAACCGTATACGTTCTCTATATTTTAATTTGGCTTTTTGACGAGTATAGGCCGACATATTGTTTATTTTAATTGTTTTACTTTAACACCATATATATTCGCTATAACTTTTTCACACTAATGTTTTATATAGGGCAAGAAATCGATAGATCTTGACGAGAGCTGACAATTGATACTCAAACGAACGTCGAAACTTCTCCTAGTCAAATTTTATATTAAACGATAATTATGTGAAGCACCGAAACCACCTCAAAATTACGGCGCTTTTCCCTCCGCCGCGCGAGATGCATCAGTGGGCAATGCTTTCCGGCAGTGTGTGTGTGTGTGTGCCTATGTGTGTGTGTGTGCCTATGTGTGTGTGTGTGTGATGAGGCACGTCATGAATGACCACGCATATCAGCAGAAACAGTGCAGCAGGTTCAAATTGCCAGTGATAGTCCGAACGCACCAACTCGACTCCTCAGCAGAGGAAAGTTGAATGCTCATCGCAACACATTGTGGAAAATTCTATGTTTCACTCAATGAAATAGTCCTTGCCACGTCTGCTTTATTTACGGAATTGTAACACATAAGCAGTAGGCTTTTTTACCGTTCAAATGTTAAGGTCTACATTTAGTTTCGCAGATGAAAGATGGAATGTGTTTTTTCACCTATAGTTTGTCCGTCTGATGTGTAGAGAAATTCGCCAGCTTTCCGATTACATATCTTTCTCGCTTGAAGCTCAAGAGCGAAATTAATATTGTCACGTGATCTTTATCCCTCCTGCACTTCCTTCAGCGGCCTCATTGGCCGTGGAGTTTTGCCCGCCGCATGTGTAGATGGCTTATTTTGAACAGCTTCACTATAGATATGGACAGACTATAGAGGACGGTATTGTAGAAAGACAGTAGAATATGTGTAAAACTTCACAATTACATTGATTTTTCAATCATTGCCTTCCTTCATACCTTCATTGCCTTTAAGGACATACTATTATTCACTTCAAATGTTTTGAACAGTTAGTGCGCAACTTTTATGTTCCACCGAAGTTTACTTTGTAAGTCTGAATCCTGCTCTTGTTTACATCTGACTGCTGTTCAGATTTACCTCTGCTGTATGGTTGAAATTTAGTCAACTTCGCGGCTTGGATTGTTTCATTCCTATATAAGAACCATGAAAATAAATTAAAAGTCTTGCCATTATTTTACGAGTAGGAAATGAGTGCCCTCCCTTCCTTATAAAGTATTAACGTACGGACTACGGAACCCCATCAGTGTAACCAGTACAGTTATTATCAAATGTTCAGTTGCCCTTGATTCCCCCAAGCTATTACGTTTTGCATATTTAATCTTAATATATAAAAATTACGTGTCACGTTTTTGTCCGCGATGGAATCCTAAACTACTGAACCGATTTTAATAAAATTTTGCACACTGTGTGCTATTTGATCCAACTTGAGACCTACGGTTGTTTATAACTAAATTTATAGTCGCATTATTTTTATTGCAAATTATTTGTTTATTATTTAACAAAGAGTTATAATTATCTGTGAGTTCCATGCGATTCTAACAGATGATGGTGTAAGGTAATTAGTTCATTATTTAACCAGGTGGCTGTGCTTTTTGTTGCAACCGCGAATTTTAATTGAATGACAAGTATTACTTATTTCATAATTTAAGTGTGTTCAGTGTTTATTTTATTTTCAATATATTGATAATAATATTAATTGCGTGTGTAAGTATTAGTTTTAAGTAATCTGGCTGAAATACAGTAACTTAATTTAAATTTAACTGGACCAAGAAGGAACATATGGCGAATCATTTCTAGAGACCATGAATGATAAGATATCAAGTGAATTTCCGCAAATTGGTATAGGCCTATGTGACATAAATCTTACATTTAAGAAGAATGTCAATTTAAAAACATATGAAGGTCCTAAGGAACGGAATAACAGAACTGTAAGTAAGTCTGTTAGTTGTAATAATATGCCTAATACTACAGAAACAATCTCCATGCCTCAATTAAATGAAAAACAAGATGACTATAATATATCACAAGATGATATTACTATACAGAAACTTCTTGATGATGATGAGAATCCAAACTGCCAACAAGTTCGTAGAAAAAAAACCAAAGTATAATGAAATCAGCAAACCTCCTCAAAATACTCCATCAATAAATGTAGGCCTATATAATCCTTATGATACACTTATGGATGATACTGAGAATGCAGACAACATAAATTCATCTCAATCAACAAAACCATACGGAAAAATTAACGTAAAAATAGTTAAAGGCGATACGAAGTTCGCCGGGCCATCTAGTAGAATATAAAGATAACTATGAATTTGTGATGAATTACAAAACTGTATGAAAAATTACCTTGAGTGGATTTGGAGTGATGACAGTAATTTGATGACCTCTTGCTGCCAGAGCTTTCATTAATGCCTGGAAAGTTGACTGATGACTGATGGACGGTACGGGAAAGATGCCCAGAATTCTTGCTCCGTCATTTCCACACACAATGCATAATAAAATGCACATTCTGATACATTTTTACTGAAATGAAATAAAATAAGTTTTATTAAAAGAGCCTCATGGGCTAGAGGTCTGAGCTTCTGACTTCAGTTAATGGGGTTCCAGGTTCAGTCCCCGGTCAGACCATATAAGTTTTTTCTCAGAGGGAATTTTCCCTGTGGCCTCTCATGGTCTGAATTTAGATTAATTTTAGGTTTAAGGACTCTCCTAGCGCTTCATTATTATTCATCACCTATAATTTCATTGGGATACCGTAACTCCGCCTTGCAGATACCCCAACTTAAGATGTTGGTTAAAATTTCGATAATGTAAGGAAATTTATTTAACATTTTCCAATACTGTTATTTTAACACAGTTCTAATAATGGATCATATTATAATATTATAATGATATTGTGAAAAGAAAAAATAATGTCTGAACCAGGAATCGAACCGTGGACCCATAGTACTCCGTACTAGTGTGCAGCTCACTACGCCATTCTATACTTGGCACAAATATTAACAATTCTTTCTACATATAGCAATCTATAATTCTCGTTTCGTCCGCTGCAAGGTAGGTGTCACCACCATCGCCAACGGCCGGCTTCGTTTAGAAGTATCTATATTTGAGAAATTTACACCACCACTTTTTCCATTATTGGAACTGTGTTAAAATAACAATACTGGAAAATGTTAAATAACATCGTTTACTGCTTATAAAAGTGGTGGTGTAAAATTCTCAAATATAGATACTTCTAAACGAAGCCGGCCGTTGGCGTTGGTGGTGGCACCTACCTGGCAGCGGACGAAACGAGAATTCTACCTTTCTATACGTGGAAAGAATTGTTAATGTTTGTGCCAAGTCTAGAATGGCGTAGTGGACTGCACACTAGTACAGAGAACTAGAGGTCCACAGTTCGATTCCTGATTCAGACATTAATTTTTCTTTTTTACAATGTCATTATACTATTATAATGTAAGGAAAGTATACTAGAATTGTCAGAAAGACAATCTTGAGGCATTGATAATAAATATTAATTGTTAAAATATATATTATTATGACATGATCTTAGAGTAATTATTATTTTTCAGTTAACAAGATGTACTATACTAATTCCGAGTAACGTTCCAGTTGCACTGTAAACAAACATGCATAAGTTATTTCTTCTCCGACAACGTGTATTGGGGGGAACCGTGGTGATACTTTTATCCGCCATGTCACTGAATTTTGTACGGAACTGTCATCGATTGAAACATTGTTCTTAGGCAACATTGTATTTTACGGGAAATAAGACTGAATAAAAGGTAAGATGGTACCAATAATTAAGAACTTCTGTTTCTGATTTGTTTATTTATTACAAAAGCACTAGGGAAATCGATAAGTAATGGCAACACTGTTGTAAATCAGCGTTCCTAGTGGTGAGCATTGTAATCTTGTGGTGTGTTGGTGAGCGGTCTTTGTTGTATAAATCTCTAATATTGCAAGTCTCGAAATAGCAATGTTTTGTGAATACATTCACTGTTTCTCAGATTTAGTGAAGTAATACCGCCCTAAAAAATGTTCAGTAGAATTTGTTTAGAAGATGGAATTTGGGAAGTACTTGAACATCCACCAAATTCACCAGACAGGTGCCCTTGTGACCGTAATTTATTTTCAAAGAACCTCTTCGAAGCATTTGATTACAGTCAAGAGTTGATATAAAAAAATCTCTAGATCGATCAGATGAAAGAAATATCCATAAATGGTGTGGCAGGTGGAGTGCGCCGTTTTCCAAAGATTTGGCAACGTATACTTGATTTGGCATGACACTGTATATGAAGTTCGTAATGCCAAACATAATACCAGAACTTCCACGGAAGACAGCAGTTGCACAATTCAGATTAACTACAGGACACGATTTGCCTTGCTAAACACGTGCACAAGATCAACATATTGTCTACACCAAGATGCATTCTATGCAACCACCCAGAAGAAGAAATGGATGATGAACACCTCAACAACTGTGTAGCTGTCGAAGAGGAAACTTTCAAAACTTCGAAGTACTGGAGAGCAAGACTGCTAAAGACTTCAGTGTTAGATGCAGTGAACCGAAAGTGCGTTTTTCGGCTCATTACTGCAGCGTCGTTATCCTCCCTAGACTGTGAGATTCATGAACTATGCCAATATTCCTTTCTCTCTGCATCTACCCCCACTCTCCCTCTTTACCTCTCCTGGTGCGCTGTTCCTACGGCGCATTTCCCCTCTACCTCGGAGCCTTCAAATCGTTATGCACATCGAGAACGTTATCATTCATTATTCATCATCTATCCATTCCGGGATGGGATTGGACTTATAAGTGGACAATGTCGTCTGGAGCCGCGAAGTGGCGGAGTTTATGTTGGTCCTGAAGACCGGGGAAAGAAGCCACCCTGGCTTGGACTCTTAGCATGAGTGTGATATGTGGTATGATGTGGTTCTTTGTCCTGTAGAAATATTATCATTTATTTATTCACTTTATATTTCTTTGAATGATCAAATGTTTATCTTGGTTATGTTTTTACTTCAGACTACTTGTTTACATTAAATATCCTTTTTATAAATTAATGTTCTAATGATTTATGTGCACGTAGTTGTTTAGATTCCTATACGAAAAACTCACTCAGTTAGGAGAACATTCCAGCTCCCTTATTTTTCTGTCTAGCTTTCCTGATGGATTTATAATTATTGTGAAAACACTTATTTTAAGCCACTCTGTTGTTTTGAGAACTATTTTGGATTTATGCTAAAACGCCTAGGAAAGAAAGATGAATCAATCCTTGCCTCCTATGGGCCCGGGGCAAGTAATTTTGTGATTAATAACCTTGGAGGTAATCAGATCTACGCTAATAGAAGCAACAGGAACAAAACACGATCCGGCACTAATGGTCGCAGTCAGCGTGGTTTTTAAACCCCACGAATGGTGGCGCAGTAGCGTGGTTGTCGCGGCGGCACAGCAGCACATTAGACACAACCAACCTTTCTTACACGCTTAAAGATGAAATCCTTATTCGAACAATGAAAATGTAGTCTTACATCTGATTTGTTTGCATTACAAGTGGAACTTAGCGCAAAAGAGATGTATATAATTTTTTCTGTAATACAAACAAAAAATATATAATTTTTTTTATTGCGGATGAGCCCATGTAGGACTACGCAAAGTACTTACAGGCGTTTCCTTTGAGCCCAAATTTCTTTCATTCTTTTGCTATGAGCTTGTTTTCTATCATCTGTCCAAGTTGTTCCAGTTTTTTCTTCGGTTTGTCCTCTTGGTCAACTTGCCACTTATTCACCTTAATTCTAAATATATTTATGTTTGGGATATCTTTTTTAGTAATTCCTGCCATTTTTAAGTCCTTTTTGACTTCATCAATCCACTTCATAGTATCCACTAGAGCTTTACTTCTGTTTTCGTAGAATTCCATTATCTGTATTATTATTATTATTATTATTATTATTATTATTATTATTATTATTGTATGCGCTACAACAAAACTGATAAAACTCAACCAAGAAATTTGAGGTCTCTATTGGAAAGCAAAAGAAAGACTGGCGCAAGTCAATTAACCCTTATCACCATTGGGCAACAACAACATCAATTGATGAATGTCTTGGCCTTCCCAACATTTTGCTTCCATAATTTCCTATTTGTACTAACACTCAACCAATGTTTTAATATTCATATTTTGAAGATCATTTATTATTTCATCCTCCCATGTGTTCTTCGGCGTTCTTGTGGATATTGTAGCATTTGGCTTCCCCTAACTTCTTGAAGTCTCTCGTACGATATTCTGTTAATATATCCAAACCAGCTTAATATAATTTGCTTTGATGTAATTTACCAAGTTTCTATTTTTAATTAATTTTAGTTCATTATTACTAGGGTGTCCACCGCTGTTGTCTCGAGGTAGCGTGGTGCCTTGTTACGCAGCGGGCCCGGGTTCGATCCCAGGTCGGGGCAGTTTTTCTGGGTGAGGTTTTTATCGGGGTTTTTCCTCACCTGTAAGACAAATGTCAAGTAAACTTTAAGGCCCAAACGGTCCCCGAAATCATATGGCCATCATCATCATCATCATCATCATCATCCTTATCATTATCATCATCATCCTTCACCGGTGTGGAAAACAACGGGAAGCTACCACACCTACAATTTCCTAGTAAAGCTGCAAGCTATAGCATGAAAATGCTATGATTCCAGTGGACGACCTGCCTTCGGGCAGAATTACTATGGATGGATTACTGGGGTATGCGATATGTAATGGCAACGCTTCTATAGCATCGTAAACATTTATTTAGGTTACTCTCAACATTATAAACTTAATTTATAACCTATTGTCAAGTCAACTTTATGTTGACAAATCCTTGGAAGACGGTGTACTCCATCCGGAGTACCATTTCTGGATATCTCTCTCATATGATCGATCTAGAGCATTGTTGATATCAACTCTTGATTGTAATCGAACACCTCGTAGAAGCTCTTTGATTTTTGGGAATAAGTTATAGTCACAGGGGCTCATACCCGGTTGATTTGATGGATGTTCGAGTATTTCCCATTTCCAGCTTCTAAACAAATTCAGCTGAACATCTTTTTAGGGCGGTATTACGTAATATATGTGAGAGACAGTGAATGTATTCACAAAATATTCTTATTTCAAGACTTTCAGTATTACAAATTTATACAAACAAAAAAAATACTCAACGACACAGGCCTACTACAAGATTACAATAGTCACCACTAGAATCGCTGATTTACAACTGTGTTGCCATTACTTACCACAATTTCTATTATTATTATTATTATTATTATTATTATTATTATTATTATTATTATTATTATTATTATTATTATTATTATTATTATTATTATTATTATTGTTGTTGTTGTTATTATTGTTATCATAATTATTATTATTGCTATTATTATTATTGTTATTGTTATCATTATTATTATTATTGTTATTATTATTGTTATTATTATTATCATTATTATTATAATTATTATTGTTATTGTTATTATTATTATTATTATTATTATTATTATTATTATCATCATCATCATCATCATCGTCGTCGTCGTCACCAGTTAATATGGATGGGACTTAGATGTTTGCGAAATTCCGCAAATTATTCTAAATAAGTCCTAAGAACCTGGGATAACAAATATGTTACAACTCAATATCAGAAGATCTTATTAAATATGAACAAAAATTATCTCAAAAAGTCTCGTGATGTCAATTTCTTCATCAGGATACGAGGCTGCCAATGAGGGATTTAGATATATACAGTTGTTTTCTGTACATTGAAAAGTTTCTGTTTATAATAAAATGCCGTGGACGGATAAGGAACGACTATTTAAAGATGACGGGTCTGAAATACTGCTTCGAGTTAGAATATATAGGGTACAGATTACTCTTAATGGTCTATTACTTCAGTTACAATGGGTCATCACACATTCTATTTAAGTTTTTTTTTATGTTAGCGAAAATTACATATGTGGTAACGGGTTTCAGAGTTGTAATAGTTCT
This sequence comes from Diploptera punctata, assembly GCA_030220185.1. Classification (NCBI taxonomy): domain Eukaryota; kingdom Metazoa; phylum Arthropoda; class Insecta; order Blattodea; family Blaberidae; genus Diploptera; species Diploptera punctata. The sequence continues at coordinate 363,270 of JASPKZ010007409.1, read as the reverse complement.
TTTTCCACACTCATTTTAATAACCTATACATATGAAGGTACAGGAAAAAAAAAAATTAAGTATATTTTCCATGAAACCTAGAAAACAGTCTTTCAATTATACAACGTACCTACTTCATTACCTGTACGCCAAACGTTTAAGGTAAGTTAAACCGTTAAGGTAGATTAAACTGTTTATTTTACTGTTTCCAACATCTGAAAGATATTCCTTTCCATGGATAATCTGATTGCACCTCGAACTCCATTTCGATTAAAAGGTGACTTATCTGTTTTTTAAACCCTGTATCATTCATATTAAACTCGACATAGTACGAAATAAGTGTTTTATCTTTATGTTTGAAAATTCAGACCTTAGTTACTCTTCTGTCTTAATCGTCTCAGTACATCCCTGTATTCTCACTTTGGATCCTTGTGACTTTAATAACTATTGCTGAACATTACCTTATTTGTGGATATACTCGTAGACCAAGACACCATCGCAACGTGTTCTGCTCGTTATTTTCATGTCACATATTCATTTAAATGAAAATAGATAAAGTTGAGCTTTTATATTAATACATTACGTTTACTTTAATCAAAATTTATCTTATATTTTGTTCATGTTAATTACTTTCAGTGTTCTAATTCTACAGAGTAATCTTATCTCGTACGTAATAGAGCATAATAAGTCGCCATTTTGAGATAAACAATGCATGATTCACGTAATATTTTTGTAAAATTGCTATTCGTCATTTTTTATTTATTATGTTCGTAGCCTACATTAAATTATCGTCATTCTTTAACAGAAATTAATATAAAATTATGGAACATTCACCTGAAAGGTCCGTCTCCTCAACTTAATTAATTATTTAACTGTAGCGCTTTCGGGACTTGTCTCATCATCGGCAGGAGACGGACCTTTCAGGTGAATATTCCATAATTTTATATTAATTTTGAATAATACCTCAACGGAACACTCATGAATCTTATAAAAGTTGATTCTTTAACAGCACAAGTCATTAGCGACAAAATTACTGGGTGTGAAACGAGTGATAGTTTTTTTTTCAGAAACCTCTATTTTCTGCTTTGAGTTTTTTTTTACGTGCCGTAAATCTACGTTATGGGGCCCATGTCTTTACTTCCCTTTCGAATACAGCCATTCTCAGAATTTTTATAACCCCAGGAGATTAAGATCATTTATTAAATCGTACATTGAAATGGAATAATTTATTACTTACAATAGGCCATTTAATACAAATTTTTAACATTGTATGAAAGTGATGCCACTACAGCCCCTAAGAGACTCTTGGGGTAGTAGAAGATTAAGGCTTCCACTTTGTCTGGGCAATCAGCACTTCATGTAAGCCCTGCGTGACGGCCACCTTTACGCCCAGAATAAGCGTCTGGTACTCATTTCCGTTAGAGGCTGAGCCGACACCAGGGCCCGGTGCCACGAGAAGATTTGTGTCAGTTTAAAATATTTGTTTATACCAGGATACGAACCCTTGACCTTCCGGTTTAAAGCTTATTGCCTTAACCAACGACGCTAGGTCGCGCCCCTTTAACGTTGTTTAGATTAAAATAATACACATTAGAAACATTATCTTATAGAATCAGAAAATTTGATCTTTAAATATATATGTTACGTCAACAAAATTATCCCTGCGTCAGTTTAACAATTTTCACCTCGGTATGACATTTTCATGGAATCACTCTGTTGAATTTGGTTTTTATTTGAATCATCACTTAGTGTTGATAATGGCAGATTAGGTTTCAAGTGCATCGACGTTTTGATTTTAATTTTATTGATTGCTGACTTTGTTTTTATTGATAATATGTTTTGATATTAGACACGTCAATATATATATATATACCTAGGTCCAATCTTAGAAAAATAAGGTTCATCACAGAAAAAGAAAAAATAATAGCAGATGGACGGAGAATGATTGGCATGCTGAATTCAGTATTATAGAGTACAAACATCCTTTATAGAACTGAGAAATTTATCTATGAGGTCATTATAGGGAGTATTGTATTATACGTATTCCTCATATGGATCACATACATAGAGACAATTAAAAGGTGTCAAACTAACTAGTTATTAGCAGCAGATATATATGTTACTAGATAAGATCAAGACTAAGTCCAGATTAGGAAAAAAATTAGAAAGCGTTGAAATTAGGAAAATTATAAACGTTGAAAATAATTATTTACAGACAATTGAAGAAAGACGATTAAGATGGTACGGACATATTGTCGTGACCTGGCCCTCGGGTAGATCACACAATTTGAAGGTAGGATTCGTTGTGAGTCCAAGAACTCCAGTGAATGCAGAACTTGATTTAATATATTTATTAAAGACGATGATTAAAAAGTTACAATATTGTGTCTCTAACTGTCATAGAGACGAGGTCGGAACCATGAAGAATAAGCCCTGATGCCAAGGGCATCAGCCGTTATAAACCCTCTGATAAGCGGGCGTGGCATGGACGCTGAGTTGGAATGTATCACCCTCATTTCCAAATAAGGACGTATCTCTTCTAAAGTTACGTATGAAGACTGGAATTTACCAGCCATGTTATCTTACGGTATTCAACTAGGGGATGGAGAGTAATCTTATCTTGACTCGACGCCCCTGTATTAGACTGGGGGATGGTGAGTAATATTATCCAAACTCAACGCCCCTGCCTGTTTCAACTTGAATATCCACATGTAATTATTATTATATATTAGAGTGTCCAGTACGCAATTTCCCTTCATAATATAATATAAATACATTCTGATTGTCAATTCAATACTTATATATATATATATATATATATATATATGGATTCTATGCTATTGGCTAACAGTGTAATAATTTATTAGTTTATGCGGTAATAATGCTACAGCCAGCACAATATCAAGAGGATGCCATCTAATAAAATATTCCTAAGAAGATTGCAGAGTAGATGGAAAAAGAAGGAAACATCTTAACAGGGATGGGTGAATGGAGTGAGAAGAATTATGAGTGAACTGGGACTTACGGATGGAGATAATTAGGACCGCTACTAATGGTGAAGGAGAATTTCTTGAAAGTGACTGAAAACCACTGAATTGTGGATGAATTCCGAAATAAATAAATAATAATTTATTGTCATTAGCCATGAATAAATCTACAAAAAAAAGGCCCTACCCATAACGGAACATTTTAGATTTAACGTTTTATACAGAGTTTGATTACAACCATACATGCAAAGGACAGGCATTTGATTACCTGTTGAGACATCGTATTTTCAAATGTTAAAATGTATTATTCACATTTAATTTTAATTTTAAACAACCTCATGAAATATAACAATGAATTCTTACACAAATAATAAACAATGAATACTGCAAGCAATATTGTTATGATAAGGAATGCAGCTATATCCAGTAGCAGATATTGGTACCAATGTAAATCAAGCGCAGCTGTTCTCAGATGTTTGGCTCCTTTGTGACGTAGAACATATTCTGTCCACCATATCAATTTTTCTAATGACGCCTGAGGTTCATCTCTCGCTAATATTGATAATTCTTTCACGTTGTCCTTGAAGCTAAAACAAGAAAATAATATTAATTAAATAAAAATAAAACTTGGTTTTATTTGATTTTCATATTTATTAAGATATATTCAGTGACAGCTGTTTCGGTACACTGTACCTTCTTCAGACATGTTAACAAATTATGAATTGTGGTATTGTAGTACATATCAACTGATCTAAGCAACAATACAACAATAATTTATTTAAATTTTTAAATTTAACAAAGGCGATTCATTCAAATCATGTTGAGAATTTAACAGTTTTATTACTACTTTTCAATTTATTTATTTCTAAACAATTAGCTATTAATAATAACTACAACCTTAAAATTATAGAATATGTAAGGAAGACAAATCGCAATTACCAAAAAGAAATTAAACAAAGTTTGGACTGTACACCAATAGAAAACATAAAGGACAGATGTCATGTCAAACATAGGCCCACTTTCAAAATAATATCTAAACAATTCAAAAAGATTTTGACCCCCCGTTAATTGTGGCATTTAAAACTAATAAAATTTTACAAAATATAATAAAAAACAAGAAACCAAAATAAAAAATTAAAATTATCGGGTATATATAAATTTAAGTGTGGCATATGTGGCAATGTCTATATAGGACAAACTAGTAGGCCTTTTATCTCTCGGATAAAGGAAATCATGAGAGCATATAACAGAAATTTTGAATATTCAAATATGCAAACCACCTATTCCAATTTAATCATTGTTTCGATCCAAATTTTGAAATTTTACGTGTTTGTGATAAGGGTAAGAAGTTGGGTCATTTTGGAGGCTGTAAAAATAAATTGAAAAGTAGTAATAAACTGTTAAATTCTCAACTTGATTTGAATGAATCGCCTTTGTTAAATTTAAAATTTTAAAAATCATTGTTGTATTGTTGCTTAGATCAGTTGATATGTACTATAATACCACAATTCATAATTTAACATGTCTGAAGAAGGTACAGTGTACCGAAACAGCTGTCACTGAATATATCTTAATAAATATGAAAATCAAATAAAACTAAGTTTTATTTTTATTTAATTAATAAATATGGATTTTCATCAAGTAAACACCAACTCAATTGATTAAGAAAATAATATACAGAGTGATTTATATTTCCGCCCAAGTCATCATGCCTTGGTGCAGAGGCAAGGGAAATTCACCGGTTCGGGTCTCCAAATGGGAATATATTTTCTTATGTAATTTCGCGGCCAGTATGGTACCGATATCCATATATAATTATGACAGGAATGTGGGTAGCTACAATAAGCAGCGGCTCTAGATTGAGATAATCTACTAATATCGCTAGGGGGCAGATATACTGACCACATATCACTCTTATACTGGCTAGAAAATGCTCAAATATTATACAAAGAAAAATACTTATAAAATAAAAACAATTATTCCATATGTTAGAAATTGGTGTTTAAACTTTCTCGATTTAAAACTCAACAGTGCGAGATCCTTGAAAGACCTAGAAAGGCCCTTGTCCTGCCAGTCGCCTCTTGGCCTCATATTCACACATCTGTCAATCATAAATGCGTTCGATCATCCGCCAGTATAAATGCCATACGTGGTCAGCATGTCGGGTTCTCCACCCTTTATAGCTGGTTTTATTAACCTATATCCGCTACATAATGTAGCTGCTCTGGTTCTTCAGGATACTGAATGGGTACCAGTCACACACACTTGTCGAAATTCTGTGAAAAATATCTTCTCAAAGAGGACTCGAACCAGCTTGTCCGGTAGATCTGCATCAAAACATGACGCCTTTTTCCGCTCGGCCATTTTATTGTGTGAATTTTAAATATGGTATATTTTAGGTAAATTTCTTAACCTGTGGGTCCATTACTTTAAAGGTAAAACATAACATTTATTAAACATATGTGGAAGAGAAGGTCTAAAGGCCTTAACCCACCATACATATGTAGGAACTCTGAAATACTCTACACAAATAATTAATGGGTATTTTAGCGCAAATGGCTGAAAATACATTTTACAACAAACTATAAATTAACACACTGTATCAATTGCTATCGATTATATTTCATTACGTCTTCGGCTACATTTGCTGCCAACATGATTTCTTCATCTATTGCGACATCTACTTCTATTGTTCGCTAGTATATCTTTCTTTTTTTTATTGTTCGAGAAGTTTATAGAGATAAATATCTTATGTTGCGTTTCTTTGGTTTGATTAAGTTAAATTAACTATTTTAATAAAACGTTAAGACAATAAAAACATGTACCTGAGATGTCAGCCATTCTCAACAAAGTAAAATTCCATTAAAATATAGTAGGTTTTTCGGGATGTGCTGTTCCATAATAGGTACATATTCAGCTGGTGATGATAAAACATTATGTTTCGAAAGACGTACTATGTTTTAGCGGAATTAAATAATATTAAGATATATGTTCCCAAAGCAGTAATAGCTGACCCATCACTTTTTTAAATAGGTGTCATGTATCCTTAAACCCGTTCACGAATTATTACTATAAATAGAAACCTTTCGGTGTACATAAACAGCTATAAATAGCTCACACACGGGCGTTGTTTGCACTTAAAACCCGTTGATGACAACTTACTATTAATATAAGGCTTTGATTGCACAGAAACAGCTATAAATATCTCTCACGCCTCATATGGCAAGATTGTTCTGCGGGGGATAAAATTGAACGCCGCGCTCCACCAAAAATAACGACGTCTGGAGAATTATTGGAATAATTTTAGCATGTCTGCTCAATATAATTTAAGGGTTAAAACATATTTTATCTTGTTCCAACATCGGAAATTTAATAGAATAATTTTCGGAATTTCGCAATCGTTCAAGAACCCCTCCATATTTGACATGACATTCTAAATGGCCAATTTATTCTCCCCTTCTTTAATTTCAATCCCAGGAACTACATTTTAACCAATATAGAGGAATAATCAACAATCAAACTACAACAAAAAGTGTCAGTATTAGACTGCCGCCTCGAACCAAATGAAGATCGTATAGTACACATGTCATGTTGTCTTATTCACATAATGTAATTAATTTAATTACAGATAAGAAATTCAACATAATCTAATATATAAAAATTAATGTTTGTTTGTTTGTTCGTACTTTATGCGCGGCCATACCGTTGATCCAATTGTGATGGGTTTTTTTTTGCAAATTGTTCAGGAGATTCCCGGGATGAACATAGACAATAAGAGAGTTGTGATATTCAACTCCTACTCCCTTAAAAATGTAGTAGAAAAACAATCCTTTTTTGACGTTTAAATGACTTATGCTGCCTAAAGCATAACAAATACATAAAATTAATTTCCACAGAATTGAATATCTCAAAAAAAAAAACTCTACAAAAAGTCCGCGACAGCATATGTTTATCTTTTACGGATAACTCACAATGGCCATTTTTGTCTTTCATTGATGCCAAGAAGATCGAAATAAGTAAATTCCCGGACAAGCTTGTACTGCCGATTGTGATGGCGCTTTTTACAAAATGTTCAGGATTTTCCCCGGAAGGTTATAAGTAGAGTCCGGATGTTAGGCAGGCAAAAGGGCACTAAAATCATTAATATAGGCACTAAAAATCAAAATAGGCTCTTACAAAAAATGGACTAAACATATTTTTTTACAATCTTACGTAAAGAATATAAACATATGCTCTCAATAGCATACGAAGATATCAGAAATTATTTTGGAACTTTTTTTTTGCCTTTTTACAAAGAGCAGACTCGTGTTTTGCAGTGTGTACGTGCTGCGAAACATGGTACTTCTTCGCGCAATTTACTGAAATTTTACACATTTTGCAAAACAATATTGAGAATATTTCCACACCAAATTCTTTCATGAAATTGGTCAGTTTGTCTTTTACTGTTGTCCGTTAAACAACTGTTCTAAAGGTAAAAAAACATAAGCCACATACACTTGTCACACCACCTTTTTTAAAGCACCTGTCTGTGAGTGAGGACTACAGACTGAATTCAGTGTTACCAACATAAAAAATAATATTGCCAGTTACTTACAGGTTTCAGCACCAGGTGTGAGACGGAGATAGAAAGCTTGAGCCATCTACACTCTTTGTCATTCACAAATGTTTGTATTGAAAAGAAGCAAAGATGTACTATAGAATTTTCTGCAAGCATTAGAGCCGGAACATAAAACAATGGGACATAATTTAAGGATATTTTGCTTAACGGGAGCGCATAAGGTGGAAAAATACAATAGCCGGTACTGTTATTTCACCTAATGGGAGTGCATTGAGGGGAAAACAATCTGCCTGCTTGGTTATTGGCTCTTGCCACCCTTATCCTAAAATATTCTAACAGAATTTATAAAATTAACACTTAAAAATTTCCATGATATGATATGTGTCATCAAGTTTGTCCATTTCAATTAATTTAATTGAAATACTAAGTTAATTTCGAGAAAAAAATGGAATATGGGCAATTATAGGCATTGTAAGCTCAAATAGGCATTTATAGGCAAAATTAATTTCATGAAAAACATCTCTAGGGTCATCGGTATGAACTTATATGAAATCACTTTTACAATATCTATAATAAATAACTGTAGGCATTTTCGCTAACCTCCGGTTTCTAGTTATAAGCTATAAGAGAGTTTATAATGCGCAAGTCCTTCATCCTTAAAAATCGCCCTTTGTAGTGAAAAAGTATAATAAAAGTGGCTTTTGTACGCTTAAATGGTTTACGCTGCCTAAATCATAATAAATACACCAAATTAATGTACACAAAATTGAGTATCTCAAAAAACTCTACAAAAAATCCCGCGCAGCACATGTTTATCTTTTATGGATAACTCACTTCAATGATGACAAAAAGATCGGGATAAGTAGCTTCCCGGGCAAGCAGAGCAGCAGCACGGATAACTGGAAATAACGAATTTTGTCTTTCAGCTCATTTATGCCAAATACATCGGGATAGTAGATTCCCGGGCAATGCCGGGTAATCAGCACGGGTCATCTAAAATAATGATATAAATTTATAATTATTTTTCCTTTTATTTATATTAAATATAAATATTGATAAGATCCCCTTTCACCCCTACTTTTCCATTAAAGATACATTTGGATTACGTAAAAACTAAACTAAACGTAAAAACACACTATCATTTATTTAGGCGTAGCAGCGTACACCGGGTATTAGCTGGTATGACATAAAATATAGTGTGATACATGGATGGAAGACTTACGTACTCGCTGCAAAATAATGTCCTCGTCTATCGACTCGGAAACAAACATTTCAACTCATACGTAAAATATTGTCAAACATCTTTATATCGTATTATATAATCACAATGAACTTCTTGTATGGAATGTTGAAGTCATTTGAACTATTTGAAGATAAATATACAATTAAAAATTGTGTATTCTTAATGTATGGCAGCAAACTATAACTTACAGTTTTGAATGTTTATAGTCAGCCATGAAACAAAAGAAGTGGTATCTATCAATATTATCAATTGACAAAATGGAATACAATTTTTTAACAACTAAAATAATTCTGTAACTTAAAATGTTTAAATTTTTATTCAACCTTACAATCAAATGGATTCAGAAGATGTGATGTATTTTTTTAAGTTCATATATTTATTATTATTGATTAACCTTTCCTTTTTACACGCTTTATATTAGCTTGACCTGTGTCTATCTATCTATCTATCTATGTAACGGAATTTTTCAACGCGATTTTCACCCACTTAAAATCATCGGATCGACTTGAAACTTTATATACTCGTAGAGAAACCCGTGACAATACAATAATTTCATATTTAGTTTCTAAAATCCTGGCCATAATCATCAGAAAATCAAAAAACGTGTTTTTGTATCAATGTAACGGAATCTTTCAACGCGATTTTCACCCACTTAGAAATATTGGATCGACTTGAAACTTTGTATACGTGTAGATGACCCGTGACAATACAATAATTTCATATTTTGTTTATAAATCCTGGCCAGAATCATCCGAAAATCAAAAAAATGAAAACTGGTATAATAGGTTTGCGGACTTGTCGAGTTTTTAGTCAATCGTTGTGAGAGCTCAGTTGGTAGAGCAGTGACATCTTAGTGGTATATAATTTTAGTAATCCATACGTCGCTGGTTCAAATCCGGGCTGGGAGGGTTTTTTCATAGAAGAGTATTACTTTTAGCTCATACTACAATAGTATCGAATTAAAGATATTTACATTTTTATCTTATTTTGTAAAATATTTAAAACTAAAAATAAAAAATAAATAATAGTTTTAAAAAAACTAAAAGAACACGCTTTATTAGAAAACTAAAAAATGAAAAATAATTTTAATTTCCAATACGCTTGGTATAAAATAAAGTGATCAACAAGAAAATCATCTCCAACACATATAGAATAAAACTAGAGTTATCATCAAAAAGAAAATAATTTTACCATCAAAAGCGTGGGGTGCTTTTTATGATTTTTACATTTTCTTCTTAGAGAACTTACTTTTACCAATATCTGTTTATTATCAAATATATTAATTGATATAGAGCACCACACGCTTTTGATGGTAAAATTATTTTCTTTTTGATGATAGCTCTAATTTTATTCTATATGTGTTGGAGATGATTTTTTTGTTGACCACTTTATTTTATACCAAGCGTATTGGAAATTAAAATTATTTTTCATTTTTTAGTTTTCTAATAAAGCGTGTTCTTTTAGTTTTTTTAAAACTATTATTTATTACTTTTAAAATTACTATTTAAGTTTGCCATCGTTTATTCATATCTTGTGAAAGTTGAGCAAGTTTTTTTGTGAAACAATACAGGTTCACATGATATTTCCCCCACCTTTTTTTTTGTAAAATAGTAAGTTCTTAAATGAGACAAACTAACAAAATTCATTTCAGTAACTAAGTTAATTCGAATGATAGTAATTATTCTTACCTGTTATTGTATATAATTTTATTTATTGTGTTTATTAACAATTGTTTTGTAATTCCTCTTATTGACAATTGAAGTCCGATCCCTTTTTGTTCTATATTTCTTGCGTTGTATTTCTGATCTGCAACAAATGGAATTCCTAACAAAGGAACAGCGTGATACACGGCCTCCTGGAAACTTTGAAGTCCACAATGTGTTATGAATAATCGTACATTCTGATGTGCTGAAAATCAAGGATAATTGAACAATATTAACTCCAAGTAGCTTTGAAAGCTACTTCTGACATATATATATAGCCTATATATTTAAAATATTACGAGTATTTGAGAATAGAGAGTTCTTAGGAAAATTTTTGAACCAAAGAGAGATGAACAGGCAGGTGAATGGAGAAGACTCCAATGTATATCTGCATTGTTATTACTATATTTTGAGGTATGTATATTGCTGTGTAGAAGAAGAATATGTTATGTTGCAATGTTTGAGGGAATGAAATGGAAGGACTGTGGTAATTTTCTTTGATATATTATTTTCTATTTGAAAATGTTATTGCTTTAGGAATGTTTATTATTACTGATATTTTTATTTAATTATTCAATTATTTGCATATCACAGTTTTTATTGGTGATTTATTATGTGTGATTATATTTATTCTTCTAAATTGTATTCCTTAAAGCTTAGTTTGAAAATAGTGTGCATGGAGACCACCCAAAAAAATATTTCCATTATTGTATTCGCTAACTTGGTTCCAGTTATAAATTCCACAAGTTGTTATGATCCATGGTTTTCCTTTTTCAGTATATGCCTACTTTTGTAACTTCGAGATAGAATATGAAATGCTAGCGTGGCAACTCTGTTTGGTATTTTGAGGTATAGATAATGAGTCAGTTTTACGTACGCTTCGGATAAAAGAGAAAGACAGAATAAAATATAAAGAGGTACAAGACTATGGATCGAGAAGAACAAAGGTATGTGTCGAAGAGTTCCATGGTCCATTTTAGGCTTCAGATCCTATTTTAGTAATGATAATTATGTAAGTACTAGCTAATCTATAAGAGGTGTTTGCCCAAGAAGAAGGAGAAAAAAAATCGTTATTACCTAATATGTCTTGTTGTGGTAGCCATTTGCCAGTTTTCACATTTGGTGATTTTTCAGGCAAAGTATCAGAGTCCCATTTCCATACAATTTTTTGTGGTAATTCGGAAAAAACCTTGATAAAAATTCGTATCTTATCTTCCGGCATGTTTTTACTCAGGATGTTACTTCCAAAACTAAAGTAAATAACTCCATCTGTAGCTTCATCAAGGAACTTCTTCAAATCCTAAAGAAAACATGAATCTTAAAAAAATATGTTATTTTTATTCATAACTATAGAAGTTAATTTTGTAATATAAAGTTAACGATACTACTATACCCTCTGACTGTACTCAGTTTAATCATTTATTGCACTTTTACATCTACCACGCCACCCGAGTCTTATAGGAACACACCCAAGAAACTTATCCTGACCGGGGATTAAACCCGAGACTACAGCGATCGCATTAATACTACTATTATTATTGCTACTATTACTAATAGTAATACTACTTAATGATTACATAATAATAATTATTACCATCAAATAATAATAATAATAAATAATAAATAATAATAATAATAATAATAATAATAATAATAATAATAATAATATTAATAATAAGTAATAATCGGCCACGGTGGACTAGTGGTTATGCTCCTTGCCTCTGCTCCCGAGGGTCGCGGGTTCAAACCCGGCTTGGGTCTATGGATTTTTAAGATGGAAAAATCCAAGGGTGGGATTAAACCGTGGGTTCCCAGTCTGAAGATTTTCAGGCTCGTTAAAGATCCTTATGCATGAATAAAAAGGCCTCTAAGCAAACTTTACCGAATTTTCCCGTCCTAGTACTACCTTGGTTTCCTAGATGTCACTACGAGGCGTAACGCTGACCAAGGGCCGCTCCGGTGACATCTATCTGAAAACAAGTGTAACTAAATTACTATGGTTCAATCCCTCCCCTGTAGGAGGAGAGTGCTTAAGTATCTTTGAGAGAAACAAGGCTTACAAGAAAGAATAATAATAATAATAATAATAATAATAATAATAATAATAATAATATTGCTATTATTTATTCCACATATTAATTCTATTTTGGGCGTGTACTCCTCCCGAAATTGCCGCCTTATGTTAATGTCCATGTTGCACCGTGGGTAATCCCGGTCCTGTTAACTGGTGTAAACATTTGAGGCGCTTAGAATAATAACGGCAGATCCCAACCAAAGTTCATTTTGAGATAAATGTAATTTTGTGTTTTCTTTCAAAACGTGGAAAGTAGTTATCAATACGACATAATATTTTCTGGGTATTTAAATTAAGGGATTTCAAGTCTATGTGCAAATTCTTGAACTATTTTACATTTCCTAATTTTGTGTTGTTTATTTCTTTCAAAACGTGGAAAGTAGTTATCATTACGACATAATATTTTCTGGGTATTTAAATTAAGGGATTTCAAGTCTATGTGCAAATTCTTGAACTATTTTACATTTCCTAATTTTGTGTTGTTTATTAGAACAAATAATATACAAAACAGAAAAAAAAACTGTGTAAAATTGAGTTTTCCTTCACTTATCATCTTGAAATACCTAATGGAGCTCTATTTCCAAATCTTCACATTTTTCGTCATCATCAACACCATCATCATTTCGAAGACTGTTATAAAATTATGATAGATGGGTGGTATATATTTCAATAATTTCATCAGGTCATTGTATTTAGCTTTCTTTATCTTTCTGTGTTCACGTGTACTTCTGCTGTAACTTAAACAATGAAACACCTGAAATTTTACCTCCTTTCCTAAAATTAACTTTTTGATACACTTCAGTGTTAGAATAACATAAATCAAATTTAACAATCTCACAATCATGATCCACAATAATGGTTGTAACCTTACGTAAAAGCAAAGGAGCACTATCAACATCTTTTTTTTTTCTAATTACAAAGTTAGAAGTGTTACTATTCTGTGTGTCAACAAAGTTTTCCCTGTTTATTTGATTAATTCACCACCGTTTACTACAACGCCTTGAACGTGTAGCGGACATAAACTAAAGCACCCATAGTTGGGATATGCCATTTTTACGCTGAGAATGTGTTCGTTTTCATTATGGACAAATTTTAAAGGTGAAAAATGAGAGCTTTGGCATCCCAATTTGTTTGTTTCATCACATGAAAAGTGGATGGCAGCTGTGCACGGTCATGCTTCTATCTCAAAATTCGATGTCGTTTGGGATCTGCCGTTTTTATTCTGAGCGTCTCATTTACCTCAGGCAGTGGATCAGGTGTAGTTTTAATTTGAATGCCGCGGAATGTGATAACAGCTGGTGAAAGTGGAGCAGGGTATCCAAACAACCAATCTGTTTCAATCATCAATAGACTCATGTTTCTTTCTGTTTCATAATTGATGGAGCCGCTTCTCCCCAAAATGCTTCTTCATGACGCTTTTTTGGACAGAATTCATATTTGTGTAATGTATGTACCTGGAAAATTAAATTAATTTGCGTTATCTACTTTTTTGTTAATATTTTATGACATTCGGATAAGTCTATTATCTTTCTAAAAATAATTTCAACTTTAAATAAAGTCCATCACACAGGCGCTGCGTAAACAAGAGATTTCCTCAGCAAGTCCGATTTTGTTGATTAACAAATTCGCTCTTACTCTTCTTATTCAATTACGTTTCATTGAGAAATGAATAATAGTTTAAAAAAACTAAAGCAACACGCATTATTAGAAAACCGAACTAAAAAATGAAAAATAATTTTAATTTCTAACACGCTTGGGATAAAATTAAAGTGGTCAACAAAAAATCATCTCCAACACATCTAGAATAAAACTAGAGTTATCTACAGAAATAATAATTTTACTATCAAAAGCGTGGGGAGCTCTATATCAATTCATATATTTGATAATAAACATATATTTGTAAAAGTAAAGTCTCTAAGAAGAAAACGTAAAAAGCATAAAAAAAGCCCCCCTCTCTTTTGATGGTAAAATTATTTTTTTTTGTAGATAACTGTACTTTTATTCTAGATGTGTTGGAGATGATTTTTTTTGTTGACCACTTTAAAATTTATCCCAAGCGTGTTGGCAATTAAAATTATTTTTCATTTCTTAGTTCGGTTTTCTAATAAAGCGTGTTGTTTTAGTTTTTTTAAACTATTATTTATTTTTTTTAATTTTTAGTTTGATTGTCATAAACCGGAATCCCATTAAAATTTAATTGCTTACGATATTTTTAGTGCCTAGGCACGAATATAATTATATATTTTTTAAATTGTTATCTAACATTATTATAATATTTTTAATATTTTAATATAGATAAATAGTTATAGTTAATCGTATCCTTCACATATTTTTTTGGATAAATTACAATGTGGTAAGTTTACAAAATTGTCATTAATATTGTACAGAATAAGATAAAATGAAAATATCTTTAAATTCGATACTATTGTAGTATGAGGTAAACGTAATGTTCTTCTAAAAAATCCTCCGGGCCGGTTTTGAACCAGCGACCTATGGATTACTGAAATTATATACCACTACAATCCACCACTCTACCAACTGAGTTACCAGAGGATATAATATCCATTTCTTACAACGATGAACTAAAAAGTCGATAAGTCCGCAAACCTATTATACCGGTGTTTATTTTTTGATGTATTGATGATCCTGGCCAAAATATTAGAAAACAGTTATGAAATTATTGTATTGTCATTGGTCCTTTACAAGTATACAAAGTTTCAAGTCGATCCAATGTTTTTAAGTGTATGAAAATCGTGTTGAAAGATTCCGTTACATAGATACATAAAGATCAAGCTAATATAAAGCGTGTAAAAACAAACATCAGCAGTACGTACTTTCACAAATTGGGCATGGATAACTATGATTGTCCATACTAAGTTAAAAAAGAAAATGTAAAATTTCTATATAAAAAAACGCACAAAAGTCAATTAATTGCATGCTGTTACAACGAAAGATGATAAAATTGTAAATCGCTGCCATTAGAGGATCAATTTCAATTTTAAGAAACCATTTTTACAAAATTTCTACTTTGTAGTATGTATACTTCAATTAGGCCTACAATTTGAATTTTTTTCATGTATTTACAAAATGTATTTCATAAATTCAAAAATTAATTGTCTGTATCACTTTGTCCTTGAGGCAATCCTCTAATGAGGAAAGTTGTATAAAATAAAAAAATAATTACTGAATGATTAATACATTAATGGCATACCAACCTTTTAAATAACCAAAACAAGGTATTGTCAAGTCTTTCAAAAAAAGTCATGTGATCGGTGTAAGGCAGCAATATATCTGGAATGTATGAAGGATGTGATGTTGTTCCAATTGAATCTGGTAGCGACCACATGTATCCCATTGAGACAAATCCTATGACTGGTGGGGAACCCACGTGGTGAACCAGGCCATAGTAACATTGTCTAAGTAGTGTTTGTAGGAACACAAGATCGTAACTCTTGTTACTTGTACTGAAAAAAGATTAGAATATTACAAATGCGTGATTGGGTAGTAGTTTTTACAGAAGTGAGGAAATTCTGAGATTCTGTAAAACACTTCACAAACGTGTGTTGTGCATTATTTTTTTGCACGATAGTGTTTTCAAAATAATAAATAATGGTAAAATAATAACATCTTTGTTGGAAATATTTGCATTCATTATAAACAACTGACTCACGTTAGCAGTCTGACCGATGTATATACGCTAAATGCCGAAAATAATTTAATTGTGACTGCAGCAGGCCGTGACACCAATCAGACATAAAGTGGCGACATGTGCGAATTTATAATTTTATATTGTTTCAAATGAAGTTCAGTTTATTTAAAATGCAGTGATTTGTTTTATATAATGTATATTAACAATACCCTTTGGATATAGTTTTATATATACATTGTACATAGTATAGGCTACATAAAGGGCAGTGGTAGGTAGGTAATTTGTAATATTACAGTATAGTTATTTAGTTATATATAGGTTGGCAACCCCGAAATTTAGGAAATTAAATTTTCAATCATGACCGCCATTCCTGTAAGTAACATAGAACGCACTATCGTGCAAAAAAGTTATTTACAGATACTGTCTCAGTAATGCCGATTTTTTAATTAGAATGATTATTTGGAATAATTTCTTACTAGAAACTAAACTACCCTCAAGGTAGAGACTATTAGGTTTTATGGTCTTCATGCATCTTTCAGCGAGATTTGTTATCCTGTGGCGGTACCAGTCTCCGGAAGAATTCGTTGAGACTGACTACTACAGCTTTATGAAAACCATACGTGTGACCACATATTTATCAGTAAAACTAAATATATGGTCACACGTATGGTTTTCAGTGTTTTCGAAATTCCACAAAAGAAATGGATCCTTGTTAGAAACAGATGGTAATCTGAAGGCGAAAGATCAGGTCTTTATGGTTGATGTGTTAAATGTTCGATTCGTCTCAATTCCTGAAATTTGTTTTGGCTTTTCGGGTTTAAACCCTCGACCTTCAACATTTAATTAATTTGTTCCAGTTGCTGAGAATAAAGATTCGCATTTGGAACAAACTATCAGTGAATCACACCTTCAAAATGCTACCAGACACACAACATTACATTAAAAGCCGACATTAGACCTACGTACATCACAAGTTAGGTCAGCAGTCTGCTTACCAGTTATGAGGATAATTAAATGGACGGTGTTATGCATCAACCGACTATGCACCTTTATGTATGTGTCGAGAAAAATAAGTTTAAAGATTAACTCAATCTTCATTATTAATTATAGCGCCAAACAAACAACATTGCATATTGCAAGTTATTTTCCTTGTTTGACAGTTATGCATCAACAATCCAAGAGCGAAACATTTGGCGCTTAGCTCCATTATGCAAAATTTAGATTAGCATTTGTGAAGATCTGGTTTCTAACAGTTTGTTCTAAAATTTAGAATCTCTGATAGCGTTTACATTTTTTAAAAATAATAACGCCATATTTAAAAATTTGGCAGCAAAAGTATGTGTGCACTTACTTCATGAACTAGTACAACAGATGACATCAAAATCTCAATTCTTTTAAAAATGACGCTTAGCCGGTTGCTGCATTACATCGTCCAAATAAACTCGAATTTTCCGATTGAACGTGCTAAACATTATAAGAAAATGGTCGATTCTCTTTGATAGGACGAATAAAAATTACTTCCCGAATACTTCCTTTAAATTTTATCCAAAAGCAAGAAGATATTTTGGTAGTCCGAGACTTCGACGGAGGAAACAATTGTGATGGAGACCCAACGGAGCGATAATTGTTTACTGTGAGGTTGATTATGATTACGTTATAAGTCCTTAAGGTGAGGTTCTTGCGGGTGAGTTAACATTTGTAAAGTCGAAATTTAGCTGACGCCGGAATTTCGAAACGAATAATTTCTCGAATGTGGATGTAAAGGCAGATATCTTCAAAATAGCGAAAAAAATGTATACAAAAATCCGTCACGCAGGAACCTTATGAACTAACCGAATTCCTTAGCAAGTCGAATTTATGATACGATTTTGCTGATTTATGGAAAATATATATCATTTGGAGAAACTCAATTTCCGAACATCAATGAAGAAAAACCAGACATAACAGTAAGAGTATGTAACCCATTGCAAGTGTTTTATAATTTGACACAAATTTAAATAATATGTACTAATTCTATTCTCCATTTCTTTAGTAAAGATGTTAAATTACTTCAAAATATCTTATAAGACACATTGCAAATATAAGGGTCAATTTGTTTTAATGGTTCGTTGCTATGAAGCATTTTTAAATTTCGGTTTTCAAGTTAAGCCCCACTACGGATGATTCGATTTCCCTAATTTTGTGGAGAAATTTTCCTCATTTTATTGTAATAGCTTATGCTGAGTGTCGTTCCTAAACATTGAACATTACGACCGCTAGAACCATTTTTAAATTTTCATTTCAGCTGAACACTTAACCTAATTTTCAGATTTCTCTGGTTAACGAACTTGACATTACTTTTTTTAATTTATTGCTATATGCCAAGTTTTGTTCTGATAAAACAAAAATTGCACGCCCATATTAGAGCATTAAACGATATATATATATATATATATATATATATATATATATATATATGGAATGATAAGAAAAATAAATGCCTGGACGGGATTCGAACCCGGATCTCTGAGTCTGTACCTCAGTGACATCTAGTAATAATGGAGAGTACAATACATATATAAGAAATATAAGTGTTTGAATTGGATTCGCCTGGTAGTGTAATGGATATCACGCTGAGGTACAGACTCAGAGATCCGGGTTCGAATCCCGTCCAGGCATTTATTTTTCCTATCATTCCATATTAAGCTTGCATTGCTCAATGTTAAACATTTAATTATAACACACACACACACACACACACACATATATATATATATATATATATATATATATATATTCATTCATAGTGTTCTGCTCAAGAGCAGATCTTTCACTGCAAACTCAGCATTCTCCACTCTTTCCTTAACCCAGCTTTCCTTTTTGTATCTGCATACAAACCATTTATTTTAATATTGTCTATCATCTGTAGTATTTTTTTGCCTCTAACTTTCTTTCCGTTGACCATTCCTTCTAGAACATCCTTCAGCAACCAGTTTCTTCTTATCCAGTGGCCAATCCAATTTCTTTTCCTCTTATTTATGAGTTCCAGCATTGTTTTTCTTTCACCCACTCTGTCTAGCACATCTTTATTTCTTATTTTGTCTGTCCATTTTATACGTTTCCATTCTTCTCCATATCCACATCTCAAAATCTTCCAGTCGCTTTTCCTCATTCCGTCGTAATGTCCAAGTCTCTGCACCATAAAATGCTACACTCCATACAAAGCACTTCACTAGCCTCTTTCTTAATTCTTTTACCAAAGGCCCGCAGAAAATGCTTCTCTTCTTGTTGAAAGCTTGTTTTGCCATTGCTATCTTCTGCTTTACTTCTTGACCGCAGTTCATGTTACTACTGATAGTACAACCCAAGTATTTGAAGCTCTCCACTTGCTCAATGGTCTCATCTTTAATCCTCTTGTTTATCTTCTTTGGTTTCTTTCCCATAACCATGACCTTCGTTATATATATGTGTTTGAATTGGATTCGCCTGGTGGTGTAATGGATATCACGCTGAGGGACAGACTCGGAGTTCCGGGTTCGAATCCCGTCCAGGCATTTATTTTTCTTATCATACCATATTAAGCTTGCATTGCTCAATGTTAAACATTTAATTATAACATCGATAAAGCGTCACTGCTATAAAGTAAAAAGAATATCATCATCATCATCATGAACAAATTCGTTTTAGGCCATGTGGCCTGTACGGTAAACCTAGCGAAGATGGTCTTGATCTTTCCACCGATGTTTTGGTCTTCCTTGGTCCCTATGTCCAGTTGGGGTATATTGGAATGCCAATTTTGGAAGTCTATTTCTTGCCATTCTTCTCAGATGATTTTTCCATTCTTGTTGGTATCTTTGTATATCTTCATTTAAACTTGTTACTCCAAGTTTTCCTCTGATAATAGTGTTCCTTTGGTGATCCAGTCTATTAACTCCTAACAATGATCGTAAGAAGCGCATTTGGCTTACTTGAAGTTTATGAGAGTTTCTTTTATTTAAAATCCAAATTTCACTTCCATATTTTAGAGCAGCTTTTGATGTGATGTTATGCAATCTTAGTTTTGTCTCTGTCCTCATCTGTTTACCAAAATGTCTTCGTATTACCCCTTCATTTTATTATATTTTTTTGTAATTTTGAATCAATGTCACTCTTATACTCTGCAAATGCACTTTCTAAGTAAGAGAAATCTGACACTTGTTCTATAATTTTTCCATCAATCTCAATTTTCACCCGTTGTATGTTTTTTCCACACATTGCCATTGTTTTGGATTTTGATGTGGAAATTTTCATATTCTCTTTAATTTGCTTACTTGTTATAGTCAGCTACTAGATGGCAGTGAAGACCGAGTTTCTCGCGACATCTAATAATAGTGGAGAATATAATACATATATAAGAAAAATAAGTGTTTGAATTGGATTCGCCTGGTGGTGTAATGGATATCACGCTGAGGTACAGACTCAGAGTTCCGGTTTCGAATCCCGTCAAGGCATTTATTTTTCTTATCATACCATATATATATATATATATATATATATATAGATTGGCATGCTACGAGTTATTGGTAAATCCAGAAAATTGGATAAACCTCGGTAAATTTCTGGACAAAACGCGAAAAATAAGGACAACACTCATTCATGAATAAATATATGTTATCAAAATGCAATACCATTAATTATTAACAATTATATATAAATTAATTAGTGTATAATGCTGTTGTGTTATTATTTAATTGAAATATTAATGTGTTTTCTTTATGTAATTGTAATGTTAATGTTTTTTTAGTGTATAATGCTATTGTGTTATTACTTAATTGTAATATTATTGTGTTTTCTTTATGTAATTGTAATGTTAATGTTTTTAGTGTATAATGCTATTGTGTTATTATTTAATTGTAATATTATTATTGTGTTTTCTTTATGTAATTGTAATGTTATTGCTATTGTGTTATTACTTAATTGTAATATTATTGTGTTTTCTTTATGTAATTGTAATGTTAATGTTTTTAGTGTATAATGCTATTGTGTTATTATTTAATTGTAATATTTTTATTGTGTTTTCTTTATGTAATTGTAATGTTATTGCTGTTTTTGTTTATTTTTCTTTACACTAGTACCAATTATTACTTTATTGTAACGGACTGTCAACAGCACGTACGGCTTACTGCCCGTGCGACCCATATTTGTAAATAATATTGTAAATATCTTACTTTTTGTCTAGTAAAGTCCTACTACTACTATATATATAATTAATTTTCGTCATGATCATTTCGGTGTCTACTAATAAGATCGTTGAGGATTTGAAAATTCTTATCAAAAATATTTTCACGAGAACAACCTCAATATCTTCATTCCTTCGGAATTCGCTGAAAGGGAAGTAACTTTTTTTTCTGCTCCACAAAAAATTATTGATATTGATATAGAGAGAAATATCTTGTTGTCAGTGGTAGTGGTTTAATAGATAATATTTACGTAGGCTATTGTAGGCCTATATTGTATTATATTCACAGGGTGGAAATAAAATAGGTGAAGTATATTAATTACAAATTAATTTTGTAAGTAGGGCCAATATTAAGAGAATATGTATGAACTTTTTTGTCACTAAAGACGGTTTTCTAAGAATAAAATATTTTCGTGCAGAAATGTATTAGTGTAAACTAAACACGCTGTCGCCGGACCTGTTAATAGTGGACTGTCGGTACAGAATGTCATAAATCGCCCTCTCTTCGTACAATTTATCTAGTTATGTCACATTTCGATTAGACTTATATTTAGGGATTAGAACCTCAATTACATTATAAAATGTAGATTAATTCTAAGTTAAAATTAATTTACCTTTTTATGAATTCTTGGATCTGTGGAGAACTAATCTGTTCGTCGCACTCTTTAGAAATTATAGGATGGAATCTCGTTGTAAAATCATAAGCTGTACTCTGTTCTAGAGTAATATAATTTGGCGGTCCATGGATTTTATACACAAAAGAAATATCCACATCTGTGTAATTCGGAAGTGGCACCTGAAAAAATAAGTTTTGTTTGTTCTTCAGAATAAGATGTAAATATATGATAGAAACTATCAATCTTGGCCGACTCAGATGTGCCGGGCATAAATCAAGAGCTGATGAAACATTTATCCCGAAAATAATTCTAAATGCATAGCCGGGAGCAGACGGCAGTGAAGACACTTTTATGGAGGGATGTTGAAGTATTAATGCTAGGAAGATAGGTGGACACAACAGGCAGAAAAGTACAATTAAAGAGAAAAATGTCTGCCTAAACCGGGATTGGAATCCAATATAGTTCTGACGCACTAAACCATTGTGCTGCTTAGGGGATTCAAGAATAATCACAAATCTTTGTCTGCTTGAAATTTTTGTACCTCTATTAGTGAATTTCTATTCACATTACTATAGGGTCGCTTGTATTAAAGTATATTATAATGGGAATTTATCCAGTGTTATACAGGCTAATTAAAGTAAAGTAAAGTGATCCCACAACAGACCCGGAGGCCTTGGAGTAGTAGGAGGTTAAGGCTCCCACTTTTTCTAGACAATCGGCACTTTATGTCAGCCGGGTTGTCAGCCCTGCGTGACGGCCGCCTTTAACCCCAGAACAAGCGTCTGGTACTCATTTCCGTTAGAGGCTGAGTCGACCCCAGGACCATAGTGCCGCCAGAGGGTTTGGGCCAGTTTCAAAATCCTGACCCCAACGGGACTTCAACCCTCGACCCTCCGGCTTGTAGCTCAGTGCCTTAACCACTACGCTACGGCGTGCCCCGAAGTAAAGTGATCCCACAACAGGCCCGGAGGCTCTTGGGGTAGTAGGAGGTTAAGGCTCCCACTTTTTCTAGACAATCGACACTTTATGTCAGCCCTGCGTGACGGCCGCCTTTAACCCAGAACAAGCGTCTGGTACTCATTTCCGTTAGAGGCTGAGTCGACCCCAGGGCCATAGTGCCGCCAGAGGATTTGGGTCAGTTTAAAAATCCTGACCCCAACGGGACTTGAACCCTCGACCCTCCAGCTTGTAGCTCAGTGCCTTAAGGGTAATTATAATCGCGAAATATGCATCCAAGTTTGACCTGAAAAATAGGTAGACATGACCTCAAATTGACAAAATATAACAAAATATATGAATTTATTATATAATGCTACATGCTAAATTATATATATAGGGAAGTTCGGGTAATGTTTACCCTTCTGTTTGAGTGGACCCTGTTAATATCTTCTTTAATTGGTGCTCTCTTCGAATAGAAAATATTTTAACTTCTTCCCCTCATCAACTTTGACGGGTTCAAGGCCAGTTTCTTATATTCTTTGTGCGAATAAGTGTTTATTTGTGATATTTATGAAAATGACCACCCTAAAAGTTTGTCAAGCTAAGAATCAATTCTTCATTTCTGATATTGAATATTACAAATGTTGAAAAAACGCCTAAATATATATATTATGTAGATGGTGTTTTAATATACTGACGGATTGGATTTCATATTATGTGACATGGTGGCTGTATAAAATAATTGAAGACAACAAAGGAATTCGGTTAATGTGAACGTTCCATGAGGACTTGGGCCCACTTTGCACAAATACGCACATTTTATCAATAAGGATGCTATCTGTAAAAAAAACCATTCACTTATTTAATTTTATTAATATCCTTGTAATTTCAGTAAATCCAAAGACCGTCGCTTTCTGCAGTTGAATGACGTGTGAATGTTATAATCAAAAATAGTTTCTCAAAATATTAAATAAATATCAATGCTTTTTAATTATGATCAGTCATAACTATTTTCAGATTAATCTGTGCCTGTTTGTATAAATTAATAGAATAAATAAACTTAAAATTAGACTAAAATCTAAGGTGGACTCTGGTGTCCACTTTACCGAATGTGGAGGTTAAGTGGACCTTTCTTGTAATGTAAAAAAGTTTATAAATTATGAAGATTTCCCATATTTGAATAAAATAACAATGTTATTTCATAGTTACAAAACTAATGATAATCACTGTAATTATCAAAATTCAAATCCCTTAATTAAAAGAAGAAAAATAACAAATTCAAAACAGGGGTCCAAATTACCCGAAATTCCTATATAATTATATACAGGGTGATTCACGAATTGTGTTTACTATTGTTATGTGAAAACCATATATTTCATCATGAGTTTGATACTTAAATGAAGAATTGCATAATGTTGTGAGTATGCGGAGACACTTAGGAAAGTTTTCTGTGCATTTATAGAAGATATACAATTTTGACCACTGATATCTTAAATGTAACCTCATGTTTTATTTTAGATGGAATGAAATATCTATTTATTGGCTTTACAATACAATTTGAATAAGTAGTTATGCCATATTAGAACAGTTCCTACAGGATGTTGAATCAGCAAGAGTAGACGCAATGTATAGACTTCCTGTTTCAAAACAACTTACCCTATTATTACAGGAACAGGTGTCTAATCACAAGTAGATGTTTAAAAGTGCCACCCGATTACGTTTCTTAAAGGATCTTCTTACGAGGACTAGTTGGTGAACTGAAGTGGACTGGCATGCTTCCCTGATCCTATGTTGCATATCGCCAAGAGTGGTTGGTTTCGTGGCATAGACACGTTGTTTCACATATCCCCATAAGAAATAATCCAGTGAGGTTAGTTCGGATGATCTTGGAGGCCAGTCATGAGGACCTCCCCTACCAATCCATTTATTAGGGAAACTTCTATTAAGCACACGGATTGCTATGTTACTGGAATGGGCCGGATGTGCTGGAACCACATCGTCTGCCGGGTACGTAAATCTACTTCTTCCTGTAGTTGAGATAAATGACGTCGTAGAAAAAGTGCATAGCTTCGTCCTGTTACATTTCCGTCCAAGAAATATAGACCTACCACGTAGTTATCTTCAATTACGCACCACACAATCACTGGCCACCTTTGTTGATAAGCAACATGTCGCACCCAGTGAGGATTTTCCGCTGCCCAGTAATGCATGTTATGGCGGTTTACCTCACCACGATTAATAAAAGTAGTAAATAATATTTAATTTTAGGAAGTTATATTTTGAGGTTATTTTAATTATATTATTTTTGGTCTGGACATCTTACCTCAATATTAATGTTGATTTGTTCTTGAACATGTTTCAAAACAATTCTGTTTTATCGTCAGACTGAAAGTCTGGGAAAGCTGACGATAAAACAGAATTGTTTTGAAACATGTTCAAGAACAAATCAACATTAATATTGAGGTAAGATGTCCAGACCAAAAATAATATAATTAATAAAAGTAGCTTCATCTAAAAACAGTATGAATGGTAACAGATCTACAATACCAGGTATTTGAATCCACTCACAAAACTGCAATCTACGATTGAAATCAGACCCATGCTGTTCTTGGGTTAAGGATATGTGATATGGGTGGAACGCATGTTTATGTAATATGCGCCACATCTACGACTGACTGATACCCGCCACTGCAGCAATATCACGGGTACTTACAGCCCCCAACACAAACACTACATTTGCTTAACTAGTAGCAACTGCACGTCCTATATAAGGTTTCATGTCGATAATTCCATTTTTGAAGTTTTGTTCTGCCCTTAGAAATGTCACTGGTACAGGATGCAGTCTGTAAGGATAGCGCAGTGAATAAAGTCTGCGCGCTTCTTCTTTATTATTGTGACATTCGCCCAAAATAAGCAGCATGTCGACTTTTTCATTTCTTGTCTAGCTCATTTTCCACTAAATCAAATTCCAACATGTATGTATGCAGTAGGAATATACAGTAGATGCGTATAGCTTGTAAACAACGACATTCTACCGCTCAAAAAGATATGCCGTAGACCAAACGGGTCACTGCTGCACTTTCAGGCTTTACCTAGTAGTGCGCTCGGTTTCGCGATAAGCAACGGACAGGACCTGCAACGTCTCCGACCAAATACCCCGACTTATGACTCACTTCTGCTCTCCTTCCTTTCTCTCGCTCAGAAACGGTATCACGCCGTTCTGAAACTAATGTACTGGTGATTGTACTGTACAATATTTCCTTCTGCTAAACAAACACGTGCAAATATCAACAACTGAACAGAAAGAAATTGCACCCATGTACCGTACGTATCTGTATGATACGCTGTTTTATTTTTGTTATTTATTTACATTCTTTCTTACTTCTCCCACTTCCGTTAACACGACTCCTAAATAAAACTTAGAACTTGAAAGAACACAGTATCTAAAACGTAGTTCACAAGGTTAACTGTTATACCAAGTCGCTGAGACCATGAATGAAAGACGCAACATTCGGACCGGGCGCTAATATTAGCCGGTAGCAGTAGCAGTGGCAGGCGTCAACTTTCACACTTCTGTAATACGTTAACCAATATAGATAGGAACCTCATTCCAACGGCAATGTATTTCTTTTTTAAGGACACTTCGAACGAAGGAAAAAAATATGCTATGTTCTATTGAAAATAACGAAGTTCGGCACCATAACTTAAAGACGAATAAACATCAAAATGTGTTGAGCATCTCCGCATAGAGGCACATCAACCATTGACATGTTTCCACAATTCGTTTCACATTAATGTCCATAGTTTTCATATAATGAGATGAAACATGATTCGCGAATCACCCTGTATAGTATAGGACCCATACTATATAGCTACTATATTATCTTGTAGTATCTCTTCATTATATACAGTATAACCTACTTCATTTCTATGCGCTCACTGCACCACTAGGAAATATTTGATGACGTGTTCTAGTATAAAATTGAATGATAGAGGAGATAATGCATTTTTTTCTTTAACCCATTGTGAATTCTGTTTGCTTACAGACACCCTACTTTGAGCTATTTAGACACATTCGAATAAGTCTAACATTTTAGGAATTCTTAGGTCATACATTTATAAAATATTTTAAAAATCTGACCTTGAGTGGATTCGGACTGATGACAGTTACTTGATGACCTCTTGCTACTAAGGCCTTCATGAATGACTGGAAAGTTAACTGGTGGCTTATGAATGGCAGGGGAGAGATGCCCAGAATTTTTGCACCCTCGCATTCACATGTCATCAGCAATAAAACACTGATCCTTAAGAAAAGTCTGAACTGAAATAAAAGAAAAAGTAGTTAGAGTCTTATACAGTCGTCGATATTACCTTGAAAGTTTAAAATTAATAATTTGAATCCCCGGATTTTATGTAATTACATATTCTGTTGCTATGTATGTAGTTATAAAAAACTAAAATGTCGACGAATTAAACTGAAAAGACCCTTATTCCAAAGTTTTAAATTACATATTTTTACACATTTCGAGCTATAATACACATTTCGCACCATAGTACATACTTTTACATATTTTAATATTTTTTGCGGAATTATTATACATTTTCGTCAATCCCATTAATTTAAGTTACATAGGAAGAATGGAAAAACAATTGTAATTTTTATTATTGTACTTCTCATGCATTGTCGTCAATCCTATACATTTCCGTTGCATTCAAAAGAAAATTGTACGAGTTCGATGCGGACAACAATGACTTGTTTTAAACATTTTTCTTTCTTGTTCTCAAACGTTTCAGAATTTATAACGTTCAGTTGCATTTAATTTAACCATGACACCGGTTGCGTCTTCGTTGTCTTCAAAGCTAAAAACGTGATTTCTGTTGACAGTGCTTTAATCACTGATGGTAAAACTGTCCTCTGCCAAACTTGTGATAAACGTATTGGGTATACAATAAAATCTCAAATTGAACAACATTTACGAAGCAATCTGCATATTAAAAATAAACAACGAGTTTCTTCAAAGAAACAGTTACTAGTTACACAGTTGCAGGGACAGCCTACATCATCTAATAGTGAATTTTACAAAGAACTGTGTATGGCGTTCGTTGCAGGGAACATACCCCTGGAACAAAATTCAGGTACCTGAATTTAAACATTTCTTATAAAAAATACTGCAACCGCATCATTCCCGACGAGTCCACTCTCAGGAAGAATTACTTGGATTCTTGTCATGTTGACATATTAGAAAAAATCAGGATTGACATAGGCAACTCACCTATTTGGATTTCTGCTGATGAGACAACGGATGCTGCAAACCGTTTCATCGCAAATATAATTGTGGGCAAGATGGACTCTGAAGCTGCATCAAAACCCTACTAAATTTATTGTAAACGTTTGGAGGTAACAAATAGTTCAATAATTGCTAGATTCATTAATGATGGACTTAAGGAACTGTGGCTAGATGGCGTGAAAGAAGAGAGGGTCCTACTGATGTACACGGATGCAGCTGCATACATGTTAAAAGCGGGGAAATCGCTTACTGTATTTTATCCAAACTTAGTGCATGTTACATGTACGGCTCATGCATTGCAACGAATGGAAAGACAGTTAGACATGAATTTCCAGAAGTAAATACACCGATATCAGCAACGAAGAAAGTTTTCTTAAAATGTCCTCATCGTGTACAATGCCACAAGGAGCGGCTGGAAATCGCTTACTGTATTTTATCCAAACTTAGTGCATGTTACATGTACGGCTCATGCATTGCAACGAATGGAAAGACAGTTAGACATGAATTTCCAGAAGTAAATACACCGATATCAGCAACGAAGAAAGTTTTCTTAAAATGTCCTCATCGTGTACAATGCCACAAGGAGCGGCTACCTGATGTACCTCTGCCTCCAGAGCCAGTGATAACAAGGTGGGTAACATGGATCGAAACTGTAATTTTCTACAGTAAGCACATCGAAGCTGTGAAGTCAGTAACTGAAAACTTTTCTTCTGATCCTGCATGTATGTGAGCGAATCCTTGTTAGCATTCAACAGTTATAAAGTGCTCAGTTCGGTTTCATATACCGCAAGTCACTTCAGCTGGCTTTCCAACATTATCAAGAAACTGGAAACTTCAGGTATGCCTCTCCAAGAAGCTGTGGAAATAATGGAAGATGCAGTTCAAAAGGTCAGTGTTGTAACAGGAGAAGTGGGTGGTGTAGTTTTCACTAAACAGCAGTCTGTGCTAAACAAGAACCCTGGATACCCAACTCTTATCTTTCTCGTTTATTTAATGGTGAAAATGTAGAACCCCCTGAGAATATTATTCCTAGCACAATCCCTCTCTATAAATATGCACCGTTGACTTCTTTCGAAGTGGAGTGATCTTTTTTCAATTCACAAATACATATTGTTAGAATACTGTGCAGACAACAGAACATTTGGAAAAGTATATTATAATTAATTGTGGACACCGATCCGATGTGGCTTAAATGCTTGAATGGTTGACATTTGTACTTCAGTACTGTATTTTGTAGCAGAAGTGAATTGATTAAAAATTAACATAGAGATTTGACTATGTGGACTTCTTTTTTATAGCAATGAAATAACATTTTGGATTTTACATATAATTGCTTTATTACATATTTATTTACATATTTCACAATATTTGGTTACATATTTTTGTACATATTTCATAATTTGATATTACATAAAATCCGGGTCCTATTAATAATAAAAAAAACTAATGCTAATATAGATAGCGTGGACTAGTGGCTATGTTGTTTGCCTCTGGTAGCGAGGGTCGTGGGTTCACCCGGCCGGGGTCGTTGGATTATTTTAGGATGGAAAAGTTCAAGGAGAAATCAACACTTTTTTTCATGTTAAAGCACCGTTGAGGTTATGTAATAAGACGTTAATTATATAATTTTTTTACCTGGTAAGTCAGTCATCCTCAACCAAGTTATTAAACTTCTTCAAGTTATTCTAATATGGAGGCCTTTCAGAAAAATGTTTCATCTTTGCGATTTATAACTTAGTTGAGGACGACTGACTTACCAGGTAAAAATTTATATAATTAACATCTTATTCAAGGAGGAAGTCCTCCGGGAGGGACTTTAAACCGTTGGTCCCGAGTCTGAAGATTTTCAGGCTCGTAAGAGATCCTTGAACTTGAATAAATAGGACCTCTAAGTAAAATTTATCGACCTCCTTCATCTTTACTTACTCGATGTCTCATGGGATCGGTATGTTAATCACATGCCATTTATGACATACTTAGGGAAATAAGATTAATTTATTTAATGTAACTTCATATTCCCTTAGACAATATAATATATAACCGTGTTCCATGTATACTTATATTATTCCTTTACATTTTAAACTTTCTTTACCAAGCCAATTACTTAATCTAATTATACGTTATTTTTGTTATTATTATTATTATTATTATTATTATTATTATTATTATTATTATTATTATTATTCTAGAACAAACATAATTCGGAATGAAAATGGGGATATAATTGCAGATTCCAGGAGTATATTAAATAGATGGAAAAGTTACTTTAATCAGCTATTAAATGTACATACAGAACAGGACGTTGAGGAGGATAATTTACAGACAGCTGAAATGCTAGTCGCAGAGCCAAGTGCATTAGAGGTTGAAATGGCGATTGAAAAATTGAAGATGTATAAAGCATCAGGTTCAGATGAGATCCCAGCAGAACTGATTAAATCAGGGGGAGAAAAATTGATGGACAAGATACGCTGGTTGCTTAGTATGATTTGGGGAAAAGAAGCTCTTCCAGATGAATGGAAGGA
Source organism: Diploptera punctata (assembly GCA_030220185.1). NCBI lineage: Eukaryota > Metazoa > Arthropoda > Insecta > Blattodea > Blaberidae > Diploptera > Diploptera punctata. The sequence continues at coordinate 332,514 of JASPKZ010007409.1, read as the reverse complement.
ATCAATTATCGTACCAATTTATAAGTAAGGAGATAAAATTGACTGCAACAACTACAGGGGCATCTCATTACTTTCAACTTCGTACAAAATTCTAACAAATATATTAGTAAGCAGACTTACTCCCTATATTGATGACATTCTAGGAGATCATCAATGTGCATTTAGAAGAAACAGGTCTACAACGGATCAGATTTTTAGTATAAGACAGATTTTAGAAAAGAAATGGGAATATAATGGTACTGTACATCAACTATATGTAGACTTCAAAAAAGTATATGATTCAATTAAGAGGGAGAAGTTATATAGTATCCTGCTGGAGTTCGGAATTCCTAAAAAGTTAGTTAGACTTATACGAATGTGTCTAAATGGCACAAAGAGTAGGGTGCGTGTAGGGAAACAATTTTCGGATACTTTTGAAATCCAGAATGGGTTGAAGCAAGGAGATGCACTATCACCTCTACTATTTAATTTTGTACTAGAGCATGCCATTAAATCTTTAGAGAATGAGGAAGGCTTACAACTGAATGGTATTAATAAGCTGTTAGTTTATGCTGATGATGTAGTATTGTTGGCCGATAGCGAGGAGATACTAAAGGACAATACGCACACACTGTTGAGTAACACTAAAAAATTAGGATTGGAAGTAAATATCAATAAAACTAAATATATGGTCACACGTAGAAATTCATTATATAATGGAAATGGACAGCTAATGACAAATGAGGGAAATTTTGAGGAAGTGGCTGAATTCAAATACCTAGGAACAGTAATCACAAATAGGAATGAGATGCACAAAGAAATTAAACATAGGCTCAATTCTGGAAATGCGTGCTATTATGCATTGCAGAGACTCTTGATGTCCCAACTCCTTTCAAAAAACGTTAAACTGAAAATGTATAAAACTATTATTCTACCAGTTATATTATATGGATGCGAAACATGGACTCTTACTTTAAGGGAGGAAAGGAGATTACAAGTATTTGAGAATAAAGTACTTAGGAAAATATTTGGACCAAAGAGAGATGAAGAGACAGGTGAATGGAGAAGATTACATAACAATGAACTACATGGTCTTTATAGGAAGCCAGATATAATAAGAACAGTTAAGTCTCGTAGACTGCGATGGGCAGGACATGTTGCACGTATGGGGAATGAAAGACGTGCATGGAAGCTTCTTGTAGGAAAGCCAGAGGGAAAACGCCCAGTTGGTAGACCAAGAATGAGGTGGGAGAATAACATTAACTATGATTTGAGGGAAATAGATTATACAGGGAATGATTGGAAAGCATTAGCTCAGGATAGGGATATATGGAGAACTTATGTCCGCGCGGCCATGAACCTACGGGTTTGATAGTGCCAGTGAGTAAGTAAGTATTATTATTATTATTATTATTATTATTATTATTATTATTATTATTATTATTTTAATGTAACTTCTAATAAAGGAAAGACTAAGGCCCAATATTTGGCTGATGACATTGTTAGATCGAACAGCACAATTGCCAGTCCAGTATTAAACTCTAAAGGCTAATTCACAATGAAAACTAGCAATGGCGGTTGCTCCTTAAACTAACTTGATAGCTCACTAGACAATCTAGTATTTTAAAATAAAATTAAAATTAATATAATAAACCAATTAAATAAATTGAAATGTACAAATTAAAGAAAGCTCGGTAAATCTATTCAGCATTTTTAATCAATTTGTTTATTTTTATTGGGAATTCAGTGAGCTATTGAACTTCTAGAATGCTCGGCCCTTTAAAACAGACGTTTATATATATATATATATATATATATATATACTAGCTGGCCCGGCGAACGTCGTATCGCCTTTAAATATTTTTACGTTAATTTTTCCGATGTTTTAATAGTTATCTGCTATTCGGGGCGGAAACAAATCCAACAAACCAAAGATCATAAAAATCGGTCCAGCCGTTCTTAAGTTATAAATAGTGTAACTAATCCGACTTTGTTTTACATATATATATAAAGTCCCGGCCACGCGTTGCTGTGGCTAAGGTATACGTTAAATTATGTTGTAGTAAACTAAGCGAGAAATCTAAATCAGAAAGTTTTTGGTTTACACAATTTTCTTAGTTCTGGTACGTTAACTACACCCGGTATAAATATGGGTGGTGGTTTGTGGAAGTGGTTTTGTTGATTGAGCTGAATTTATGTTGTCTGTATTCTCAGTATCATCCATAAGTGAATCATACATTTATTGATGGAATATTTTGAGGAGGCTTGCTGATTTGATTATACTTTCTTTTTTTTCTACGAACTTGTTGGCAGTTTGGATTCTCATCATCATCAAGAAGTCTCTGTATAGAAATATCATCCTGTGATATATTATAGTCATCTTGTTTTTCATTTAATTGAGGCATGGAGATTGTTTCTGTAATATTATACATATTATAACTAACAGACTTACTTACAATTCTGTTATTCCGTTCCTTAGGACCTTCATATGTTTTTAAATTGACATTCTTCTTAAATGTAAGATTTATGTCACATAGGCCTATACCAATTTTCGGAAATTCACTTGATATCTTATCATTCATGGTCTCTAGAACTGATTCGCCATATCGCTCAATGTCCCTTCTCGGTCCAGTTAAATTTAAATTAAGTTGCTGTCTTTCAGCCAGATTACTTAAAAATAATACTTACACACGAAATTAATAGTATTATCAATATATTTAAAAATAAAATAAACACAAACACACTTAATTTATGAAATAATCAATATTTGTAATTCAAATTGAAATTCGCGGTTTGCAACAAAAAGTAAAGCCACCTGGTTAAATAATAAACCAATTACCTTACACGGCCATCTGTTAGAATCGATTGGAGCTCACAGATAATTATAACTCTTTGTTCGATAATAAACAAATAATTTGTAATAAAATAATGCGACTGTAAAGTTAGTTATAAACAACCGTAGGTCTCAAGTTCGATCAAACAGCACACAGTGTGCAGAATTTTATTAAAATATTCCATCGCGGACAAACAACGTGACACGTCATTTTTATATATTAAGATTGATTTCACATTTCAAAATGGAAGCGGATGATATCAAATAACAGGTGATTAAAAATGACTCCCTCCTCTCTCTCTCTCTCGCTCTCTCGTTTATCCCTCTTTCTATTTCTGTTTACCTTAGTTAAACTCTTCCTGTGTAGGTACTTTGCGTGCCACGCGCCTCACAGGGACACAACCTGTATGGAGGTAATGTGATACTCTAGATCACACCGCTTACTATTTTGACTAATTTGATCACATAAGTATATGGAGGTCTTTTCGGATGAGTGATCAGTCAGTGCCAGAGCCACCTTCGAGACAACACGAACATTTAAGACAAAACACACCACTCTCTCTTTAATTCATATTAAAGAAAGTAATTATGATATGAGTCATTCTGATGGCCAGACGATTTTCTGAGATTATTTGGGCCTTAAACTTCTTGTCGTATAGGTGAGAAATACACATGGCAATTTTCCCGATCGAAGATCGAACATAGAACGCTTGCTCGCTGCGAACTAGGTAACGTTGTTACTACATATTGGACTAGAGTAAATCTTTCATTCGTTATTAAAAGTAAAATAGACAATTTGATAGTTGTAATATAGGCCTATAAAACAACAGCTCTTCAGGACTTAAATAGTACAAGGCAACAAATTAATGGTTGAACGTTATTTTTGTATAGGACTGAATATTCATTAAATGTACCTCAAAACTATGTAATGTCTTCATTATTCAAATTAACAGGCAAACACTTGCTCTTTCATTGGTAGATTCTTACGTTTCACATATTAAAGTTTGGAGTTCTAATGTGAACAGGCCAATCAATGAAATTTACATTTCTTTTCTAGAATCAGCTTTGTACTAAAATATATATTCCAATCCAATTCTTCTAAATATACGCAGTACAATGTTCCTGGGCTCTTACTCAGAATCTAAAGTAAATGAGTTGTGGACATTGTTTTAGGGGTGAAGCTGGCCGTCCCGCAAGGCTGGAAACCCGGCTGACACTAAGTGCCGATTGTCTTGAAAAGTGGAAGTCTTAATCTCCTGCCCTCCAAAGTCCTCCTAAGACCTGTCCTTTTTTATTATGTCCGTAATATATGCCGCAAATCTGGATATTGATATATATAATATAATTATGTACGAATTAAAAGTAATGAAATGGCCCTGTAGTTGTTGCAATCAGTTTTAATTGAAAACCTCTCCCTCTCTCATATGCACACGGATATATATACTCTATATGTGGCTGTAACAAAAATGGTGGCAACACTGTTGTAGAAGCGAAACCAGACGAAATTAATTGTTGTAACTTCTGTCAAATGTTGATATATGTCTGACATACCGTACAGTAAATGAACTCGACCGTATGTCTCAAAATGCATGCGCTTTGGAGGGAGGAAATTAGTCTCCTCTGAGTTGCCCCTCAAAGCTGTTTGTTTCGCCATGTTTACAAAGCAGGAACAGCGATATGGTTGAAAATTCAACGTGCCCGAGGCCGTACAGCACGACAATGTCATGAAGGTCTTGTGGAAGCTATGGGGAGACGGCATTACCGTACAGGACTATGGCGAGGTGGGTTAGAGCTTTTAACTAGGGACGTGGCCAGGTTGTCCCAGTGTTAGTGAAGAGGACGTGGAAACTGTTTCTGCACTACTAGGCACCGATTGACGACAGACGGTATGTGAGTTATCGCTGGAGTTAGAACTGTCGTATATGATTGTGTTTCATATTCTAAAGAAACGCCTGAGAATGCTAAATATTGCTTCTTGGTGGATTCCCTGGGATTTGACTGAGGCGCAGCTATGGCTACAATACGACTCCGCTGAAACTCATCTGCAGCATTATGGTCGTGACGGTGATGCCTTCTTAATGCGCATTATTGCGCTTGATGAAACCTAAGCAAAATCATACGAGCCTCTATTTAAGCGTCAATCCAATGGGTGGCGTCATCACGGGTCACCATGCAAAACAGTGGCGCCCCCCCTACAAATGCCATAGGCTAGTGATGGTTATTCTTGTACACGGCTGCGTTGGCGTCATTCTAACTCATGCTCTTCCTCAAGGAGAGAAAGTAATTGCGCAGTATTTCTGTCGTTATTTGGAGAAAAATCTGAAATCAGCATTGCGAAGGAAGCACCTACATTCTTTCCAGAATCCTTCATACTTTGCAGGATACTGCTCGGGACACACACGGTACACCATGTAGCTGATCTGTACCGTCACCGTCGTTGGGGGTGGAAAGTGCCTTTTCATCCATCACATTTACCGGATGTAAAACCATGTGATTATGATTTGATCCCTAAGATGAAAAAACACTTCGTGACATTCGATTCCAGACTGTTTCCGAGATTCTGCTGGCATTAAGGTGGTCCATCAGAAACATCAACAGAACAGGAGCTGCTACAGGAATACTACGACTTCCACAACGCTGCCAACGAGTTGTAGACAATACTGAGTACTACATTGAAGTTCTGTAGAAATTTCACAGGTCTACCACTTGTATGCTAGTAATAAACAAATAGTTACAGCAATTACAGTTACAACCCTAGTATAATAATTATATATTTACCTTAATTGATGATTGTGATGAAATTGTCATCATAAAATAAAATATTCGAAGCTTCATTCGTGTGGCATACCTTTACCTTACAATCGAGATGTCTTTCTGACACTTAATATATAACAGATGTCTCACTTTCTATGTTACCTTATATAATTCTCAAGGTTTATGGGTTTGGTGACTCTTTCACAATATTTTGCATATCATTACCAGATAGCACCATTCGCATTATTAATGTTCCTTAATCACTCCTAATTTTGAAAACATTTATGCATTATTATCTTTTTACGAAAAACAAAAGTACTCTTAGCATATTAAAACTATTTTTTTTACTAGGGTTAAAATACAAGTCTCCTTCATTTCAGGCCTTATCATAGCTACGTCTAAATGACAGAATAACTTTTCATTCATATGTTTTGCAATTCCAAATTCTGCACACACATTCACGTATTTATCAACGCGGTTTCAAAACTTTTCGGCTCATCAAAATGTAATCATAAGATCACAAGGTACTTCTTTACTGTCAGTACCACAGCGCAGGACATGTATATACAATATCTATGACTAGAGCATGAAACTCACTCTCCCAGACGGGTCATTATTTAAATTCAAATTAACTGACATCTTAAGTTGCACACAATGAAAATACTATCTGAATAACAACTATATTCAGCATTTTGTATATACCTGATCGGCCGAGGTGGTCTAGTGGTTATGCTCCTTGCTTCTGGTCCCGAGGGTCGCGGGTTCAAACCCGGCCGGGGTCGATGGATTGTTTAGGATGGAAAAATCTAAAAAAGTCCTCCGGGAGGGACTTTAAGTCGTGAGACCCGAGTCTGAAGATTTTCAGGCTCGTAAGAGATCCTTAAGCCTGAATGAAAAGGCCTCTAAGCAAAATTTACCGAATTTACCCGTCCTAGTATTACCTTGGTTTCCTAGATGTCAGTATGAGGCGGAACGCTGACCACGGACTACTCAAATGACATCTATACGGAAACAAGTGTAACTAAATTAGTATGGTTTAAATTCTTCCCTGTAGGGGGAGAGCGCATAAATCTCTGTTAAGGGAAACATGGGCTTACAAGAAGTATATACCTGAACTGTGCATCCTAAAATTGTGTTCAGTCCTCTGAAAAGCTCCATCCCGTTTTCCAATCTCCTACTTATTATCTCATTCCCTCCCTCGTCATTACGTCACCGCCTGCGTCATCGGACCACTACTTATATAAGCGTGAGCTATACTTGCACGAGCAACAGTCATCTATAAGTTCAGTTTAGGTTTGTTTTGTTTGGGTGAAAGAGTCTAGTTGGCTCTTTTCACCATCAGCGTTTGCGGTGATTAGAAGATATACTTCTTTTGGAATGAATGGACATCTAGATGTATGTACGGGTGTGTATTCTTATTTATATTTCATTTTGTTTCTATGTATTTGTTCATGGTTATTCCACATTTTATACACAGTTCAAAACAATTAGCGGAACACTTTTTGGATGTCTGGTATGAGATCCCTAATAGGTACAAGCGATATGAGTTATGTTATTGTATAACACGAAACCTTAGCAATCCAGCCTATGAAATGGCTAAGGCAAGCTTCATTTACAGGCTTAGCCATGCATTAAAATGTCAGCTGACCCCTCAAAATAAGTGAATATTGGTATGTAAGTGTGTTGTCAAGAGGAAAACAGACTGAGGTTGTATTGAATTGAACTGAGCAAGTGCAATGCGACATCTTACCGACGTACTGGTCGCAATGGCAAATACTTTGATCCAGGAAGGATGGACTTTTCGTCGTACTGCCGAGGATCTCAATGTGTGCCCGTCTGTCATTCATCGGTTGTGGAATCGCTACAATGAGATAGGGCAGTTCACAAAAAGGGTTGGACAAGGTCATCGACGCATTACAACCCACGTGATGACCGATATCTGGTCACCTGTGCGTTGCGACGTCGTACAGATTCTGCCAGACAACTGCAACAAGACATCAGGAGGGCCACTGGAACCACGGTGTCCGATCAATCAGTAAGGAACAGGTTATGAGAACAGTTTTTACGACTCTGACTTCTATTCGAGAACCTCGCTTAACACCGCAACATCATGCAGCCCGCCTCCGTTTGCGCGTAACCACATCAACTGGCAACATCGTCACTGGAGAATTGTGTTATTCACAGACGAGTCAAGATTTCCCCATGACGCAATGTGATGGACGCATACGTGTTTGGAGATGCTGTGGTGAGCAGTACATCCAACATGTTTCTACAGGAAGTCGACAGATTCGGACAAGGTTCATTGATGGTATGGGGTGCGATCTGAATTGGAAGCCGTACGGATCTTGTCATTGTCCGCAGTAACCTTACGACCGTGCAGTACATTGAGCAGATCCTGATACATCATGTGGTGCCTGATGCATACGGTGTTGTCTCTAGTGTCCTTCGTATGCACGATAATGCTAGAGCACATGTGACAGGCATCACCAGCGATATCTTGCGAAGGCTGGAAATTCCAGTGATGGCATGACCAGCGGTGAGTCCTGACCTGAATCCCACTGAGACTGTGTGGGATGTGCTCGACAGACGTGTTCGTGGTCGTCCTGTGGCACCTCAGACTTTCCAAGAACTCGAACATGCTCTCATTGAAGAATGGGAACGGATACCACAGAGAGACCTCTGTATACTTATACAGGGCAAGCCACGCAGATGTCGGGCTTTTTTTATTTTTTATTTAAGAGCCCCACCACCCCCCCGCCTGGGGTTTCCTCTGGCTTAATGCCCATATCCCCAGGTCTGCTCTTCTCCCTATTTATTATCTAGCGTGATTTCTTTATTTAATTCATCATACTTTTACAGAGTGCGGCTAGTTGAAACTTAATCTAAGGTGTTTACAGTTATTTTACATTATGGTGTCTTAATCTAATTTTGTTTCTTATACAATGTAATATGTCCACCGCTGTGGTCTCGAGGTAGCGTGCTGCCTTGTCACGCAGCGGGCCCGGATTCGATCCCGGGTCGGGGCAGTTTTTCTGGGTCAGGTTTTTATCGGGGTTTTTCCTCACCTGTAAGACAAATGTCAGGAAAACTTTAAGGCCCAAACGGTCCCCGAAATCATATGGCCATCATCATCATGATCATCCTTATCATTATCATCATCATCCTTCACCGGTGTGGAAAGCAACGGGAAGCTAACACACCTACACAATTCCCTAGTAAAGCTGCAAGCATAGCATGAAAATGCTATGATTGCAGTGAAGGACCTGCCTTCGGGCAGAATTACTATGAATGGATACAATGTAATAATAATATATATAAGATGGAAGTATTAATCTTATATCTACTTAACCTAAACTTAATATTACAATTTATTAGGTATACATATTGATATATTCTAACTTCTAATTCTACTTATTCTATCGTTGATTTCCTCGTCTCCTCTTCTCTTCTTCAGCTCGTGTGCTTATAGCTTTTTGGGTACACTCCGCGATCAACTTGTAGTTATCTTTCTGCATCCAGAACCGCAAAGTAGATGTCGGGCTGTGATAAATGCTCGGGGAGTGCATACACAGTACTGAAACTCTCCAACTCTGATGGAAATCGTTCTATACGACTTTGTTAATGACCGCTACCACTTTGTTTTCGCCACCAGTTGGACAATTAAATTTCTATTATGAAAATGAACGGGAATACAATTATGATTTTTTCTGTACTTCATTTGTAAAGAATAAAGATTTATTTGGTGGCATAGGTAGATGTCAATTACTCTTCAATGCAGAGCGGCATGCATTCAAAAACATGTTCCGCTAAATCTTTTGAACTGTGTATCTTCATTACTATTGTTTTTTGTTATTGCGACACATTTATTGAAAATTTTTTTATATCTTATTCTAATTTCATTCTATTTATTGTATTAAACAGATTTGATTAGTTAAAAGAATGTCATCCAATGTTTTGTGTAATCTAAGAACCCTCTGTAATATTAGTTTAGTCTACAGTTTAGTTTCCAGTATTACGTTACGTAATTTACTATGGGTATATTCTATGTTTACTTAAATAATTTCTCCACCTTACTCGATTACTACTCAAGTTTATTATATTTATGTCCAGGTAGCTTTTCTTCCTTTATTTTATTTTTATTCCATGCTTTGTTAGTGTCAGCTAATTTTAGACAACATCCGCATTGTGCTTTGTTTAGTCCATCCATTCATCCATAGTAATTCTGCCCAAGGGCAGGTCTTTCACTGCAATCATAGCATTTTCATGCAATGCTTTACAACTTTACTAGGGAATTATAGGTGTGGCAGCTTCCCGTTGTTTTCCACACCGGTGAAGGATGATGATGGTAATGATAAGGATGATGATGATGGCCGGATGATTTTCGGGGACCGTTGGGTCCAAAGCTTCCTGAGATTTGTCTTACAGGTGAGGAAAACCCCGAAAAAACCTCATCCAGGAGCCTGTCCCGACCGGGAATCGAACCCAGGCCCGCTGCGAATGGAGAAGACTGAATAACAGTGAATTTCATGGTCTTTATAGGAAGCTTGTTCTGTGGAAGAGACGGCCGAATGGCCTTACCTTTGCCAGCTTAAATAAAGCATAATAATAATAATAATAATAATAATAATAATAATAATAATAATAATAATAATAATAATAATAATAATAATAATAATAATAATAATAATAACAATAATAATAATTAATAATAATAATAATAATAATAATTAGTATAATTAGTATTGTTATTGTTATTATTGTTTTTATATTAGAGTTAAAATCTTATGTGTTTACGAATTAGGGTACTTGGATTGATTTAACTTGTCCGTCGCCGTGGCGTAGTCGGTGAAGTCCCTACCTTCCACTCCGGCGACCCGGGTTCGATTCCCGGCGGGGTAAGAGATTTTTAATATCCATCCTGGGTCTGGGTGTGTGTCTCGTCCTTGTGTCTATGTGTGAGAATAACAAAGTTATCAAAAAAAGATAAAGCAAGAAGGTAAAACAAGAAGGAAAACAGTGTAAAGGAAAAGAGGAAAAAAAAAAAAAAGAATGGGGAACTATTTTAATAAAAAAAAAGACGAATTTGTTTTTCCTTAATTGTTCAATATTTCAGGGTATATGCATATATATATATTTACATATTTCAGAATATATCAAATATCTTTACATGTGTCAAATTGTATTCCAAATTAATTACATTTATTTTGTTTACATATATTGTCAAACAATCTTTAAAATTTGCATTACTAGCATCTGTATTTCTAAGCTGGGTTATTGAATTTATGTGGATTGTTACAAACAAATTGTATTGTATGCATCTCTAGACGTATGATACGCATATTCTTTGCTTTGCTACTGATCTTCATCACATATCTCATAACAATAGAATTTATTGTACCTGACCATAGTATGTCTGATCTAAGCAGTAAGTACAGCCAGTATAAGTACATCACTGATTTCAATAATTTAGCTAACATATTGCATTCACGAACTATCAACAGTCGAGTATGAGCTTTCAGTGCATGTTCAATAAAATTATATATTTGTTCGGACATGTACGGCCGTCAAAAGGAAACTTCCAAAACTTCGAAATACTAAAGAGCATGACTGCTAATGAGTTCAGTATTAGATGCAGCATTATATACACTAATCAACAATATATTTGTTCATTCGGTACAAATACTTAAAATAACTCCAGAGAGTAGATCATCTATGTAAGTAAATAATCTGTATGTAAGTAATTTTTAGAATGAAGCTATTAACAAATGACAATTTTTTTATTCCTGCCGGAAAATGTTTACATTATTTCTATAAATAATATTTAATCCATATTTCACTCCGTGAATCATTAATTCATACGTATGTACAGATTTAGTCATTTTTAATAACTATAAATTCTAGCCCTAGTTATTACAATATAAAATAATAGTTTTAAAAAACTAAAAGAACACACTTTATTAGAAAACTAAAAAATGAAAAATAATTTTAATTTCCAATACGCTTGGGATAAAATAATAGTTTTAAAAAACTAAAAGTACACACTTTATTAGAAAACTAAAAAATGAAAAATAATTTTAATTTCCAATACGCTTGGGATAAAATAATAGTTTTAAAAAACTAAAAGTACACACTTTATTAGAAAAAAAAAATGAAAAATAATTTTAATTTCCAATACGCTTGGGATAAAATTAAAGTGGTCAACAAAAAAATCATCTCCAACACATATAGAATAAAACTAGAGTTATCAACAAAAAGAAAATAATTTTACCATCAAAAGCGTGGGGTGCTCTGTATCAATTAATACATTTGATAATAAACAGAAATTGGTAAAAGTAAGCTCTCTAAGAAAAAAATGTAAAAATCATAAAAAAACACCCAACGCTTTTGATGGTAAAATTATTTTCTTTTTGTTGATAACTCTAGTTTTATTCTATATGTGTTGGAGATGATTTTTTTGTTGACCACTTTAATTTTATCCCAAGCGTATTAGAAATTAAAATTATTTTTCATTTTTTAGTTTTCTAATAAAGCGTGTTCTTTTAGTTTTTTAAAACTATTTTTATTTTTTATTCTTTAGTTTTAATATTTTACAGAATAACATAAAATGTAAATATCTTTAAATTCGATACTATTGTAGTATGAGATAAAAGTAATACTCCTCTATAAAAAAAACCCTCCCAGCCGGATTTGAACCAGCGACGTATGGATTACTGAAATTATATACCACTAAGAGTTCACTGCTCTACCAAATGAGCTCTTACAACAATTGACTAAAAAGTCGATAAGTCCGCAACCTATTATACCAGTTTTCATTTTTTTGATTTTCGGATGATTCTGGCCAGGATTTTAGAAAATAAATATGAAATTATTGTATTGTCACGGGTCCTCTACAAGTATACAAAGTTTCAAGTCGATGCAATGTTTCTAAGTGGGTGAAAATCGCGTTGAAAGATTCCGTTACATTGATACAAAAACACTTTTTTTGATTTTCTGATGATTATGGCCAGGATTTTACAAAATAAATATAAAATGATTGTATTGTCATGGGTCCTCTAGAAGTATACAAAGTTTCAAGTCGATCCAATGATTTTAGGAGGGTGAAAATCGCGTTGAAAGATACCGTTACATAGATAAATAGATAGATACAGGTCAAGCTAATATAAAGCGTGTAAAATGAAATCATTACACGATGTCTGATCGCACAAGTTGCAGAGTTTTGATAATATGTCAGCTGCCATCATCAACTGATTAGCCACTTGAGTCGGAGCATGAGAAATTGAAGGGAGATATTGACTTCATGTAAACGTCCTCTCCTTTGACAGTAGAGTGATTGTTTAAGTGCAGGACATTCCGGTGTCATCGGAGAGAGTTCATGTGAGGAAATATATTTTATTATAAAGCCAGATAATGCTGCCAAAGTGTTTAATTTGTAATGACTAATGATATACATTTCATTTAAATAGGTATATATCTGTTATTAAAAATAAATAACTAAATCCCTTACAGACTTTGAGGACGTGTAGTTGGCACAAAGACGGTTACGTTTAGCATAGGAACATATTTCCGGAAACGTACCGTTTTCCCGCTAAATATCACAACACACACGTTGCTCTCTCTGTCTTCTCACGCCTGCTGCTTGTCGTCTAGGCCCACTTACAAGAATAACTCGACGTGACGAGCATCTACGTGAACACAGTTACGGTACCTCGTATCATGTTCTTATACACTTCTTGTACATTGTAACCCCATGTTTCCCTTAACAGAGATTTAGGCGCTCTCCCCCTACAGGGAAGAATTTGAACCATGCTAATTTAGTTACACTTGTTTTCGTATAGATGTAATTTTGAGTGGTCCGTGGTCAGCGGTCCGCCTCATACTGACATCTAGGAAACCAAGGTAGTACTAGGACGGGAAAATTCGGTACATTTTGCTTAGATGCCTTTCCATTCAGGCTTAAGGATCTTTTACGAGCCTGAAAATCTTCAGACTCGGGACCCACGGCTTAAAGTCCTTCCCGGAGGACTTGCTACTTGGATTTTTCCATCCTATAAAAATTCATCGACCCCGGCCGGTTAGAAATCGACCCCATGATGCAGGACTGTGCACCGCTGTGGTCTCGAGATAGCATGCTGCCTTGTCACGCAGCGGGCCCGGGTTCGATTTCCGGTCGGGACAGGCTTCTGGGTGAGGTTTCTTTCGGTTTTTTCCTCACATTTAAAACAAATGTCAGGAAGCTTATGGCGCAATAGTCCCCGAAAATCATCCGGCCATCATTATCATCTTTATCATTATCATTATCATCCTTCACCGGTGTGGAAAGCAACGGGAAGCTACCACACCTAAAATTCCCTAGTAAAGCTGCAAAGCATAGCATGAAAATGCTATGATTGTAGTGAAAGACCTGCCCTCGGGCAGAATTACTATGGATACTCGTAGATGGATGGATGTAGGACTGTATTCTGGAAGACCATTTAGGGGACCACGTATCGAATATGATCACATTGTGCAACGTCTGAGCAAGAACATATGAAAACTGGACGCTTGATCAATGAACCTAAACGTTATTCACGATGAAGTACGCACTGATTTGAATCAAGATGGCAAAAGCATTCATGTCTGGAGGGAAAATGGCAGGTGTTTTAAATAAATTTTCATTGTTGAACGCTGCAAGCCAAGGTGGTGGTTCAGCTCTCTTCTGGGGTAGTGTCATAATGGGTCGCCGCACATCACTAATCTACGTTCAGGGAATATGAGCGCATAACGTTATGAGAACAACATCCTTGAACCCATCGTTCGTGAATTTAAAGCGTTCATTGTAACAGGTTTCGCTTTAATGAACGATAATGCTCTTGCTCTCTTCGCCAATTGTGAATAGACATGGCATTCAAAGGATGGCCTGATCACAATCCTCTCCATATCTGAATTGCGTGGATCATGCATGGGAATTGCTGACAACATCAATTGATAACCATCTTCAACCACCAACAAATACTACAGGATCTCAAACCAGCTGACATAGATGAATGGGATAACATTCCTCAACATGACTTGATACCCTAGTGTCGGCCATGCCACACCGCCTCCAAACTTGTCGCAGGGTTCATGGACACTACGAACATTACTGACTGCATTGGATATGAACTATAATTTTGGTTTAAGGAATCAATGAGTTTTGACAGATTTTGCATTAACAGAGAATATTTTTTTACTCATTAAGTCACGTGTTATTTTTTAAATGTTCGTTTGTTTGAATTTCACTCTTTTGTAAAGGATATAACTATTGTTTACATTTCGTTCAGAAATATAAAATATTGTAATATTCAATTTTTTTAGCCAGTATACTATGGAAATTAAACATAGGCTCAATTCTGGAAATACATGTTATTATGCATTACAGAGACTCTTGACTTCCCAACTCCTTTCAAAAAACGTTAAACTTGAAAAAATATAAAACTATTATTCTACCAGTTATATTATATGGGTGCGAAACATGGACTCTTACTTTAAGGGAGGAAAGGAGATTACGAGTATTTGAGAATAAAGTTCTTAGGAAAAATTTTAGACCAAACCCAGATGAACAGACAGGCGAATGGAGAAGACTTGCATAACAGTGAATTACATGGTCTTTATAGGAAGCCAGATATAATGAGAACAGTTAAGTTTCGTAGACTGTGATGGGCAGGACATATGACACGATTGGGGAATGAAATACGTGCATGGTAGCTTCTTGTAGGCAAACCAGAGGGAAAACACCCAGTTGGTAGACCAAGAATGAGGTGGAAGAATAACATTAACTATGATTTGAGAAAGTAGATTATACAGGGGATGATTGGAAAACATTGGCAGGATAGGGTATATATGGAGAGCTTATGTCCGCGCGGACATGAACCTACGGGTTCGATAGTGCCAGTGAGTTAGTTAGTTAGTTAGTTAGTATACTATGATCTACCATTATATCTTTGACCACACTTTATGATGCCAGCATGTTTTTTTTTTTTTTTTCCAATTACTACATCTACCAATATGTTTCGCTACTACATTGTTAGTTTTTTAATTCTTCGAGTAATGTGTAGAGGTCATCATCATGTAGTTTACTCAAGGTGATCTTGTGGCCTATGTGTAGGGGTAAATGACATAAGTTAGGTTTCGATAAGTTAGGGCCGATATGTTAACTATATTAGCGTATGTTAGAAAAACCTATTACTCTAACGTATCGGCAGATAAACTAATCAGTCCCATAAGTTAGCAATTCTGTTCTTAACCATCAGTTATAGATAAAATATATGTAGATGATTTACAATGCTTCTATCATATCTTCTAGGCTTTTTTTTAACTTCAATCATTAATCTCTTTTTTTTTTTTTTGTATTTTGTTCTGACCATAAATGCATATAGAGCTAAGTTCCTTGTGTCACTGATAACATTTGCAACGGTAATTATTCCGTTTTTATTTTCATGTTTTATTTGCGGTATCAAGTCATTTGCACTACAATCCCCTTTCAGGAATAACAGAAGTTATTTGCGTTACAAGGATTGAAAAATGTGGTTTTAATGGGTGCGTTGGGATGTAGAACAAATTCATAAAAACACTCTTCAATCCTTTCAATATACATAATTTAAAATTATTTGACATAATTCCATTACCTAATACATAAAAACGAAAGTTTGTTTGTTTGTACTTTATGCGCAGCCATACCGTTGATCCGATTGTAATGGTGCTTTTTGCAAAATGTTCACGAGATTCCCGGGATGAACATAGGCTATAAGAGAGTTGTGATACTCAATTCCTACACCCTTAAAAATCGCCCATTTGTAGTGGAAAACGTGAAAAAAGTAGCTCTTTGGACGCTTAAATGGCTTACGCTGCCCAAATCATAACAAATACACACAATTAATGTATACAGAATTGAATATCTCAAAAAGCTCTGCCGAAACGTCCGCGACAGCATATGTTTATATTTTACGGATAACTCACAATAACTATTTTTGTTTTTCATTGATGCTAGGAAGATCAAGACAAGTACGTAGATTTCTGTGCAAGCATAGCAGCACATGGCGGATATTCTTTTACGGATAACTCATAATAACGAATTTTGTCTTTTAGCTCATTTATGCCAAGAAGATAAGTAGATTCCCGTGCAACACCAAGTAATGAGCACGGGTAATCTTAAAATAATTACTATATGCATTTATAATTATTTTGCATTTTACTTGTTCAATTAATCATAGGAAGTACATAATTTTTGTCTTTCAGCTCATTTATGCCAAGAAGATCGGGTTGAGTAGATTCCCGCACAACGCCGGGTAAACAGCACGGAGTATCTAAAAATAATTACGATGTAAATATTTCCTTTTAATTATTCAACTAAACATAAAATCACATTAATTTTAATTTATTTAGGCGTAGCACTGCACGCCGGGATTAGGTAGTTTTTAATAATTATATATTTACATGACCTGTGCATATATGAGGCGTTGCGGCTATTAAGGGCGAACTTATAGTGGTTCTCCGAGATAATTCGACCGTAATATCCGCAACGCCTCATATATATATATATATATATATATATATATATATATAATATATATAAGTGATACAAAACGACACCCATATAAGTATGCTCACAATGTTCTTGTTGTATGGAATGTTGAAATTATTAAGACAACTTTAAAATAAATTACAAATAAAATTAATCGAAAAGCATGACAACAAAATTAGTAATTACATAAAGTTAAGTTTATTTACTTAATTATTGGCTTTACGTCATTTTGAGTCGATCCATAGTCTTTACATTCTTAGGAGATTATAGATCAAGCTAATTTAGTTACGCATATTTGGGCTGAGATGTTGGCTACAGTGTGGAAAGAGATATTGACTCCAAAATAAATAAATTTCAGACGGTGTGTGGAACAATACAGAGAACATTCAAAAATAAAATTAGAAAAGAAACCAAGATAAAAATGTATAATGTTATGGCGGTCCCACAATATTGTATGGATGTGAAACTTGGGCTCCAGTGAAAAGACAGAAGGATAGAATACAGACGGCGGAGATGAGGTTCCTAAGACAAGTAAAAGGATGTACAGACTTGATAGAATAAGAAATGAGGATATAAGAGAAGAATTGAAAGTACAGCCTTTGTGTTTTAGATTAAGCTTATTTCTGGGTTCTACCGGTGTGAAGGATAAGGAATTCGATGATCAGTAACAATGAGTTGTGTAATTAATTTAAAAGGGTTTATTTTGTTAACCTCCCATGAACAACACAATACACAACAAATTAATAATATCGTGAAGACTACTTGAGCAAATCTAGATTTCCCTAGTATATTTACGTACAATAGATTGATTCACACCTTTTAGGCAGCAATATGGGAACAATAGGCTCATCTGAATACTCGTAATATGATAAACTAGCCCACTCTGTTTTCAATAAGGGAACTACTGGCTCCTCTCTCGTATGGGAGCTCTGTGTGTATGAGCTACTAACCACACTGTGTTAACAATAAAATTTCTTGGCCTTTTATATTCATTTCCCAAGGAAGTTTTAAAATTGGCTCAAGTATTCCTTTTAACAAAATTCATTGTTTTGCAAATTTGACCATATTCAACACGTCAATCAAATTTACACTTTTATACTAAACATTAGTTTCGCTTCGCTAGGTACATGTACCTCCCAACCCTTGAGTTACCGTTAACCACTGTTTAACAAAAGCTTATTGTGTGGTCCCAAATAATAACCAAATTAATTCTAGGAATTACCCAGCCTCAGCTTTAGCGAGGGCTAGCAAATAACTTGGAGACTAGTAATGTATTTACTTCCCGAATTGCATAAAATGACTTTGTTCACTCCTATACTAATAATTAGGTTTATTTCGTGTGAATTTTTATCTTGGTTTGAAAAGTTCAATTGTTTGATAGCAAGGGAATGTTGATAAAACAACTGCAATTAATTGTTTATTGTTGTCTGAAATAGTGGCAGATATTTTAAATAACAGTTTCAGACTGCATAATATCATACCTATGTCCACCACTGTGGTCTCGAGAAAGCGTGCTGCCTTGTCACGTAGCGGGCCGGGTTCGATTCCCGGTCGGGACTGACTCTTGGGTAAGATTTTTTCAGGGTTTTTCCTCACCTGTAAGACAAATGTCGGAAGCTTAGACCCAACGGTCATCATCATCATCATCCTTCACCGGTGTGGAAAGCAACGGGAAGCTACCACACCTATAATTCCCTAGTAAAGCTGCAAAGTGTAGCATGAAAATGCTATGGTTACAGTGAGAGACTTGCCCTTGGGCAGAATTACTGAATGGATATATATATACAGGGTGCGGCAGCATAACTTCCTTTTTTTAAAACTTAATAAAATGCATTGTATGAATCAGAACATTTTTATTCGTTTTTTATAATATAGGCACATACATAAAGTTTTGTTTTACTCAGTTTTGAAGATCAAATCAGGTAGGTGACGTCCCCCATTCTCCATACACTGAGTAAACCGATTTCTGGCGTTTGTCATGACTCCTGCCAGCATAGCAGGCGTTATGTTGGCAATTTCTTCCTGGATGTTGGTCTTCAAATCTTGTAGGGTCCTTGGACGGTTCACATAAACACGGGATTTCAAATAACCCCATAGAAAAAAATCACAAGGGTCAAATCGGGAGAGCGGGCCGGCCACTTCAAATCGCCCTAATTGAGATAAGGCGCTCTGGGAAGTGTTCCCTCAAAACAGTCATCGATGCTCTTGAAGTGTGTGCCGTTGCACCGTCTTGTTGGAACCAAGTGTCCCCTAAGTCCAACTCATCTAGCCGTGGGAAAAAAAAATTCCTGTAACATGTTTACATACCGGTCCGAATTCACTGTCACTGTGACTTCATTTTCCTCAAAGAACCAGGGACCAATAATTCCACTTGAGGAAATTGCACACCACACTGTGACTTTAGGTTAATGCAAAGGCCTTTGATGCAATTGTCGAGGATTGGTGTCAGCCCAGTAGCGCATGTTTTGTTTGTTGACGGATCCACACAAATGAAAATGGGCTTCATCACTAAAAAAAACAATAGCGTCCTCAGGAACGACTTCCAGAAGAACCTCACACGCGTTCCTCCGAGAATTGAAGTCACGTTCAGAAAGTTCCTGCACAATTGCCATCTTGTATGGATGGAAATGAAGATCATCATGAAGTATTCTCCTTACAGAACGATCGGAAAGTCCAAGGGCAGACGCATGTTTGCGCGCAGAACGCCGTGGTGATCGCAACATTGAAGCTCTCACTACCTCAATGTTCTCAGGTGATCTAATCGGCCGAGGGACTCCAGTTCTTCGTCTTGTCGCACTTGCAGTTTGTCTGAACGTAGTGACCCACGTAACAATTGATTTCCGGTCCGGGACAGGGGCCAACGGGGCTAATTTAAAAGCGATTCCGAAAGGCGCGCCGGGTTGCGATCACAGAACATCCGCTCGAAAAGTAGGCCTCAATGGCAAACGCACGCTCCTCACTGTTCCAACGCATGATGGCGACTGAACTGTGTCAGGACAAAACTTTATAGTCCCCCCTCTCGAACGAGACCACTAGCGCTCCGCTACGACATCAACCGACTAAATGGCGCACATTTTAAAAAAGGAAGTTATGCTGCCGCACCCGGTATATATATATACACTAGCTGGCCCGGCGAACGTCGTATCGCCTTTAAATATTTTTACGTTAATTTTTCCGATGTTTTAATAGTTACCTGCTATTCGGGGCGGAAACAAATCCAACAAATCAAAGATCATAAAAATCGGTTCAGCCGTTTTTGAGTTATAAATAATGTAACTAATCCGACTTTGTTTTATATATATATAAGTCCCAATTGAAATTTTACAAAACGTTGGCAGTACCGGTACTGTTCTATGGTTCAGAAGCCTGGATACATAAAACACAAGATCTAAGTAGGATAACGGCGGCAGAAATGAAATGTTTGAGATCTGTTAAAGGGTGCACTAAGGAAGACAGAATCAAGAACACAGAAATAAGACAGGAACTTGAAACATTTGCAATAACTGATAAAAAGATACATATAGACAAGAATGGAAGCAACACATAGAATGAATGAAGATAGATATCCAAAACAAATAACAAAATACAAACCTAAAGGCACCCGAGATATGGGCAGACCTAGAAAGAGATGGGCTGAAGTCGGAACGGGTCAACAGACCTAATCCATGAATGCAGATGATGATGATGATATATAGAAGTCCCGGCCACGCGTTGCTGTGGCTAAGGTATACGTTAAATTATGTTGTAGTAAACTAAGTGAGAAATCTAAATCAGAAAGTTTTTGTTTTACACAGTTTTTTAGTTCTGGTACGTTAACTACACCCGGTATAAATATGGGTGGTGGTTTATGTGGAAGCGGTTTTGTTGATTGAGATGAATTTATGTTGTCTACATTCTCATTATCACCCATAAGTGTATCATAAGGATTATATACATTTATTGATGAAATATTTTGAGGAGGTTTGCTGATTTCATTATACTTTCGTTTTTTTCTACAAACTAGTTGTTAATTATATAAAATTATAGAATATTCACCTGAAAGGTCCGTCTCCTCAACGTAATTATCATTTAACTGTAGCGCTTTCGGGACTTGTCCCATCATCGGCAGGATTCAAAACTGGTGTTTCACTGAAGATCTGGTAGAGGGGGTTGCATGTATTGGGTTCGTTTTCGTTTATCAGGCTATCGTTGTGAGCTGCTTTCATGATTTCCATCTCTTCGAGTACGTTTATCTTCGCTGGATTATTTTCTCTGTGCATTACTGTTAGGGTGTTTTCAATATTTAACATGCGATGTCCTTCATGGATAACGTGTTTTGCATAGCTTGATTCACCTTCTGCGTGAATGAAGTCTCGAAAATGTTCTTTGAATCTGATGTTAAAACTCCTGTTTGTCCTTCCTATATAAAATTTGTTGCAGTCCTTACATGTCAGTTTATAAACTCCTTTGCTGTTGAAAATGTTATTTTCTTCAATGTTTTTGTTTATTATGTTGTTTAATTTGTTATTGGTTCTGTATGCTATTTTTACGTTTTTATCGGCTTTCTTTAGTGCATTAGCTAATTTTGTCGTTTCTTTTCCTGTGTATGTAAGTGTTATCCATGTTTTCTTGTTGTTGTCAGATTCTTTTTCTAGTTTAGTTATGTTGGTTATGTTGTTCTTCCTTTTTTGTTTTTTTACGAGCTTATCTATGAATTCTTCATTATAGCCATTGGTTTTTGCCATATACTTAATGTAGTTGAGTTCTTGGATATAATTGTCTTTGCTTAATGGGAGTTTCAACATTCTACTGACTAAGCTATTAAATGTACTAATTTTCTGTTGAAAAGGGTGTGTAGAATTTTTGTTTATGGCCAGAGCATTGTTTGTGGGTTTAAATCGGTATCTACCGGAAACCCACAAACAATGCTCTGGCCATAAACAAAAATTCTACACACCCTTTTCAACAGAAAATTAGTACATTTAATAGCTTAGTCAGTAGAATGTTGAAACTCCCATTAAGCAAAGACAATTATATCCAAGAACTCAACTACATTAAGTATATGGCAAAAACCAATGGCTATAATGAAGAATTCATAGATAAGCTCGTAAAAAACAAAAAGGAAGAACAACATAACCAACATAACTAAACTAGAAAAATAATCTGACAACAACAAGAGAACATGGATAACACTTACATACACAGGAAAAGAAACGACAAAATTAGCTAATGCACTAAAGAAAGCCGATAAAAACGTAAAATAGCATATAGAACCAATAACAAATTAACAACATAATAAACAAAAACATTGAAGAAAATAACATTTTCAACAGCAAAGGAGTTTATAAACTGACATGTAAGGACTGCAACAAATTTTATATAGGAAGGACAAACAGGAGTTTTAACATCAGATTCAAAGAACATTTTCGAGACTTCATTCACGCAGAAGGTGAATCAAGCTATGCAAAACACGTTATCCATGAAGGACATCGCATGTTAAATATTGAAAACACCCTAACAGTAATGCACAGAGAAAATAATCCAGCGAAGATAAACGTACTCGAAGAGATGGAAATCATGAAAGCAGTTCACAACGACAGCCTGATAAACGAAAACGAACCCAATACATGCAACCCCCTCTACCAGATCTTCAGTGAAACACCAGTTTTGAATCCTGCCGATGATGGGACAAGTCCCGAAAGCGCTACAGTTAAATGATAATTAAGTTGAGGAGACGGACCTTTCAGGTGAATATTCTATAATTTTATATAATTTTGAATAAACCTCAACGGAACACATCATGAATCTTATAAAAGTAAACTTGTTGCTGCCAGTTTGGATTCTCATCATCATCAAGAAGTCTCTGTATAGTTATATCATCTTGTGATATATTATAGTCATCCTATTTTTCATTTAATTGAGGCATGGAGATTGTTTCTGTAATATTAGGCATATTATTATAACTAACAGACTTACAATTCTGTTACTCCGTTCCTTAGGACCTTTATATGTTTTTAAACTGACATTCTTCTTAAATGTAAGATTTATATCACATACGCCTATACCAATTTGCGGAAATTCACTTGATATCTTATCATTCATGATCTCTAGAAATGATTCGCCATATTGTCCAATGTTCGCTTCTCGGTCCAATTAAATTTAAATTAAGTTGCTGTCTTTCAGCCAGATTACTTAAAACTAATACTTACACACCAAATTAATATTATTATCAATAAATTGAAAATAAAATAAACACTGAACATACTTAAATTATGAAATAACCAATATTTGTAATTCAATTGAAATTCGCGGTTGCAATAAAAAGCACAGCCACCTGGTTAAATAATAAACCAAGTACGTTACACGACCATCTGTTAGAATCGTATGGAACTCACAGATAATTATAACTTTTTGTTAAATAATAAACAAATAATTTGCAATAAAAATAATGCGACTATAAATTTAGTTGTAAGCAACCGTAGGTCTCAAGTTGGATCAAACAGCACACAGTGTGCAAAATTTTATTAAAATCGGTTTAGTAGTTTAGGATTCCATCGCGGACAAACAACGTGACACGTAATTTATATATATATATATATATATATATATGTGTGTGTGTGTGGGTGTGTGTGAAGCAGAGGAAGCGGCGAATGTTGCGGTTCATTTTCTATTACCAGCAAAGTCGAAAAAAGTATACAGAATACTTAAGGACTGGTGTAAATAAAACAAATGCAGTACCTCTGAAACAACTTTGTTGAATTATTTCATGGGAAGATCTCCAATATTGAAATCGGCTGCGAGTTTGTGATGTGAGTATTCGATGCTCAAGACAACTATTTCGGTTGAGAAAAATATTGATACAGCAAGTTTCTCAAAATTGAAAATAAATAAGAAAGATACTTAATGAAAGTCAACCAAATTTTGTGGCTAAAGTTAATAATTTTATCAACTGTTCTATTACTATAAATTTGAATTATCAAGTGAGAATTAAGTGTGATACAATAAAACTGTATTGTATTTACTCAATACAATTTTAAGTACGTAACATTTTTGCATTATTAATTAAGTCAATTGCTTTCCTTTCCTAGGGAAGTAAGTAGAGCTATTACATGCCGTTGTCAATGGATACCAAGGCTTCTCTGGTAAATTCAACTTCCTTTCCTAAAAACAGAATGATAATTAGGCCATTATTAGTGTAGGAGTGAAAAAAAAACATGTTATGGTTCACTTGTTTGTTATTAATTATTTGATCAAATACGAAATGTGAAATTTACTAATTATTCGGTAGGACATTAAAACCTTATGTTATGCCCGCTAATTTATATACGCCCTTAATCAAGACAATATTAAACGAACAGTATTATTGAATGGAGGAAATACACGATTTCAACATTAAATTAAGCATTAATGCTACAAAGTTTTGTTTATTTATTTATTTATTTATTTATTTTTATTTAGTAATTTTCACAATATTTCACATCTTCCTCAGCCCAATTAATCTCCTGTCATCCTGTTCCACATATTTCTGTCATTCCAATCTTCATCGTCCAATTATTTTTCTCTCACATTGCTCAAAACACCGTCAATCCACGTTATTTATTTTCTTCGGTAATAAACAAGTGGTGCAAGCGGTTAGAAGCTTGCCTCTAGCTACTAGAATCTCGAGATCGAATCTCGGCCACATCATATGGGTTTCGTGGTGGACGAAACGAAGCTTAGGTAAGGTTTTTATCGCAATTTCTCCCATTTAGGGAAATCCAAGAAGCAAGTCCTCCGAGACAGACTTTAAGCCGTGAATCCCGAGTCTGAAGATTTTCAGACTCGTAAAATATCCTTAAGCCTGAATAAAACGGACTGTAAACAAAATTTACCGACCTCAACATCCTAGTAATAACTTAATCGCCTGTTAGATGTCTCTTTGGGTCGGTGTGTTGATCGTATGCCATTCTTGGCATCTATGAGCAAATAAAAATAACTAGAAAAAATTAACTTGGTCTAGTAACTCCTAACAAAGGAGAGGCTATGGCTCAAAAATGGGCTACGTCATTATAGAAAGAGAGATTTTCCCATTTACTCCTGCCACACATTTATTTCCACCATTTCATCCATTTCGTTCATACGCCCCTCTGAAGTTGCATCAGCATGGTCGGCCGGCAGTCTTTTCGTTCACATATAATTATTGGTTATATAAAAATATATGTCTCAATTATTTGAGGAAGTGGCTGAATTCAAATACCTAGGAACAATAATCACAAATAGGAATGAGATGCACAGAGAAATTAAACATAGGCTCAATTCTGGAAATGCGTGCTATTATGCATTGCAGAGACTCTTGATGTCCCAACTCCTTTCAAAAAACGTTAAACTGAAAATACATAAAACTATTATTCTACCAGTTATATTATATGGATGGGAAACGTGGACTCTTACTTTAAGGGAGGAAAGGAGATTACAATTATTTGAGAATAAAGTACTTAGGACAATTTTTGGACCGAAGAGAGACGAACAAACAGGTGAATGGAGAATACTACATAACAATGAACTACATGGTCTTTATAGGAAGCCAGATATAATAAGAACAGTTAAGTCTCGTAGACTGCGATGGGCAGGACATGTTGCACGTATGGGGAATGAAAGACTTGCATGGAAGCTTCTTGTAGGAAAGCCAGAGGGAAAACGCCCAGTTGGTAGAAAAAGAATGAGGTGGGAGAATAACATTAACTATGATTTGAGGGAAATAGATTATACAGGGAATGATTGGAAAGCATTAGCTCAGGATAGGGATTTATGGAGAGCTTATGTCCGCGCGGCCATGAACCTACGGGTTCGATAGTGCCAGTGAGTGAGTAAGTAAGTACTAACCTTCACTGTAGATCTATTGCTTGAGGAAGAAAATGAGAAGCGAATATTTGTTAAAAATGTCATTATAACTTAGCGATAACTCTCACTAAACAATGCACACATATTTCAGATATCTCTGTTTGTTAAAGCTTGTGAACATCAGCTTAATAAATTCACAGGTTTGAGAGGAGAGGGAACTTTATGGAAGTAATGATGGCTGAGTAGTAATGATAGATGTTATGCTTTGCTTACAAACGATAAGATAACACAAGTTGCATAAACATTTCATTATCAGACTTTCAGAGCAATAAGAAGTTTCAGTAACTATCTTTCATTCCATACATCTCATTTCAGTACTTCACGATAAAAAAATATATATTCATGATGGTGGGACTGCGTAAACAACAAGTATGCCGAAATCTACTTTGAGAAGCGTTGTGATATACCAAAGCCATATCCAGAAAATTGTCTGCCATTTTTAACTGCAAGGCATAGAAATCGAAGCCAGAATCTAGCAATGTCAACCCACTGTACGAAGCAGATATACATCCCTGCATGAGTCAAGAGAGGAGTGAAGTGAGGCGGGTAATGAGTGTTATCCAGTCTATCAATTCAGGTGTGGCATTACTTCCCTATAGTTCAAATGAGAGATTTGGCGCTGAATTTTAGTGTCTTGCTGTTAAAAACAGTAGTTGTTTTCAGAATCGAACGTTGTACGTCTCAACGCTGCTTTGGAAGACATTTCTAGATAGTTTCGTTACGCAATGGTTGACAGTTCCCTTGTAGCCTATATAAATTACTCTCCAAATCGAATTATGATCTGATCTTGCTGGTATACAGAATATATTATACCCCTTCTGTTAACTAACTCACCGGCACCATCGAACCCGTAGGTTCATGGCCGCGCGGACATAAGCTTTAAATTGTTATACTGCCACCATTGATTAATTTTCCCTAAAAATATTAAACTACTATACAATCCTTGCTCCCCAAAATACTCATTCCAGACTCCATCGAAAGATTTTAATGAATTATACCCTAACTGCTCTCCATTCTTCCCTATCCTGAGCTAATGTTTTCAAATCATACTCTGTATAATCTAATAATCTACTTCCCTCAAATCATAGTTAATGTTATTCTCCCACCTCATGCTTGGTCTACCAACTGGGTGTTTTCTCTCTGGTTTTCCTACTTCCCTATAGTTCAAATGAGAGATTTGGCGCTGAATTTTAGTGTCTTGCTGTTAAAAACAGTAGTTGTTTTCAGAATCGAACGTTGTACGTCTCAACGCTGCTTTGGAAGACATTTCTAGATAGTTTCGTTACGCAATGGTTGACAGTTCCCTTGTAGCCTATATAAATTACTCTCCAAATCGAATTATGATCTGATCTTGCTGGTATACAGAATATATTATACCCCTTCTGTTAACTAACTCACCGGCACCATCGAACCCGTAGGTTCATGGCCGCGCGGACATAAGCTTTAAATTGTTATACTGCCACCATTGATTAATTTTCCCTAAAAATATTAAACTACTATACAATCCTTGCTCCCCAAAATACTCATTCCAGACTCCATCGAAAGATTTTAATGAATTATACCCTAACTCTCTCCATTCTTCCCTATCCTGAGCTAATGTTTTCAAATCATACTCTGTATAATCTAATAATCTACTTCCCTCAAATCATAGTTAATGTTATTCTCCCACCTCATGCTTGGTCTACCAACTGGGTGTTTTCTCTCTGGTTTTCCTACAAGAAGCTTCCATACACGTCTTCCATTCCCCATTCGTGCATGGAAGCTTCTTGTAGGAAAACCAGAGAGAAAACACCCAGTTGGTAGACCAAGAATGAGGTGGGAGAATTTATGTTAGTTGCATAAAATCTTTCACCCAGGAATTGCTTAAACTAACAATATTCCTCAGCAAACCGGATTAATGGTCTGATTTTAAATTTCAGATTTCTGGTAAACCGCCCCTTCTAATGGTCGGATTTCGCTTATTTCTGGAGCATACCTTTAGCGTTTTATTTCAATGGCATATATTTAATTTTAGTCAGACGCTGGGGTCTCGAGGTAGCGTGCTGCCTTGTCACGCAGCGGGCTCGGATACGATTCCTGGGTGAGTTATTTTTTCTTTTTTTTTTTTTCCTCGTCCATAAGACAAATGTCGGGAAGCTTTAAGGCCCAGAAGGTCCCTAAACATCAGCTTGCGTGATAATGATCATTATCATCATTCACTGGTGAGAAAAGGAAAGGGAAACTACAACACCTATAATAACCTAGTAAACTTGCAAGCATAGCATTAAAATGTTATGATTGAAGTGAAAGACCTGCCCTCGGATAGAACACTATAGAATAGAATACCTATTTTGTTTACGAAAAATCGAAAGTTACGGTGCTAGAGTAGGCCTGTGTCGCGCCGTAAGGCGGAGAGCTACTGGACTTGAGCTTGTTCGAGTCTCCAAGGGGGAAGAAATTTTCTCATGAAATTTCGGCCAATATGGGACCGGTACCCACCCATAAGCGAGAATAATTTGGGTAGATAAAATAAGAGCGGCTCCAGGTTGAGAAAACCAGCTGTAACAACTGGGGACCCGACATGCTGACCACATGTCATCCCTATGCTGGCAGGATGATCGTATTTCTCTGTGATTAACATATGTGAATGTGTTGCCAGTAGCCGGTTGGTAGAACAAGAATCTTCTAAGCCTGTCGCTCCATGGATTTTAGTTTTACAGTAGGTCTATTTTTTTAAATTGGTTCAGTTAAACCCCTGCTCTTAACCCTTCAGAGCGGATGGATTTAAATGGCCGAGAATACTCTGATGCGGGAGGAAGTTCACCGGTATTTAAACTCAGCCGCTCAGTGCCAGTATTCCAATAACGCATTTAAATTGATATATCTTGAGTAATTTAAATGTTTTTGCAATTCGTTTATGGTGAACCCTTAATATAATATTTAATTCATTAAATTTGTTACGGTTCTCACGTAACATCTCTGCATTTTTTGCAGACTTATTTATGATTGTTGTGCCACAGTTGAAATAGGTCCTTTTTGTAAATTTCTCACATAAGTGACACAGTGAATTGCACTAGGGATTCTTTGAAGAATTCAGAGAACCGGCTTTACCTAACAACAAAACGAAATGTTTACACAAAGAAAAGGGCCTTGAAAAAAAAAAGTATGAACTTCAAAAATTGGTGTGATAAATCTTCAAAATGTAAACCAGCTGTTTGACACTCGGGCAACAATAAGTGTATTTTTTTCCCCTTGTGTTTACTTTGTTCATGTTTATTACAAACACATTGCTTCTATGCGCTGACCTTTCTTGTAGGGGGGGGGCAGCCTTCTCCAAATGTGTCTTTCTAACACTTTGGAAACATTATTTTAGGTCGTGTGCCTTCAAAAAATGGCCTTTCTACACATCAGACTTGTTGTACTAAGACCTTCATCAACCCTAAATTTCAATGCCTTTCTTCTGGTTTCCAAACCGAAACCAGTTGATGAAATATGACTATAATAGACTATAATAGTTTCGCCGGAAGATCGAGGGTTTGAGTCCCGGTGGATCAGGATTTTTAAACTGAACCGAACCTTCAGGCGGCACCGTGAACCCGGGGTTGACTCAGCCTCTAACTGAAATGAGTACCAGATGCTTGTTATGGGCCGTCAGACAGAAATAAGTACTCGGCTTACATCAAGTACCGATAGTTTAGAAAAGTGGGAGCCTTAACCTCCTAATATCCCAAGAACCTTCTAAGGTCTGTAGTGGACCACTTTACCTTTTAGATACTGACTGAATTGTAGACTAACTACTTTTCCATAATGTAAGGATATCGTCATTTGAAATATATATATATATATATATATATATATATATCTGAAATTTACTGTTGTGGTCCTGTACTGTAACGTAAATCGGAAATAACTTTGTTGGGTCTTTATATATACTGAATTTTGCGACATTATTATTAAAAATGAAGAGAGTTGAAAATAGAGTCAATTTGATAGACAAGCTAATCTACAAAAAAGGCGAATTTAGTTTTATAAGAAATCCTTTATCAAGTTATAAATTTAAGAAAAATGTCAGAGGCCGCAAGAATAAATGCAAATATAAAATTATTTTAACTTGTTACTGAGGGCCGTAATCAGTTAATATATGCACTAATATAAACTTTGAAGTCTCTACATAAAATTTGTATAAACTGTAAATAGTTAATGTAAACACAAAGGTCATAATTACAGTTTAAAGCAGTGCGTGTAGCTAGCGTACATGTCACGTCGTTCCGCATTTGGTGAAGAATTCAACTTGCGTACACGTCACGTCGCTCCACGCTGACGGGTTAATGATCCGATTCAACTGATTAACGAACGAGACCTTATTTCCTTTAAGTCATAGCTATAGCTTCCCCTAAAGCGTTAAAAGACAACATTTTCGCGAGAACAACCTCAATAGCGTCATTTTTCCAGGATTTATTAAAACCTGAGCGAACTGTTCAGAGGAACAACAAATGAAGTTACATTTGAGATATAACATCGATAAAGCGTCACTGCTATAAAGTAAACATATTCTATTTAATTTGCTTACTTGTTATAGTAGCTAGCTACCAGATGGTAGTGAAGACCTAATTCTCGCTACATATCGTAATAGTGGAGAATTTAATATATATATATATATATATATATATATATATTACATGATAAGAAAAATAAATGCCTGGACGGGATTTGAAACCGGCCCTCTGGGTTGGTTCCCCAGCGTGCTATCCATTACAAAACCAGGCAAATTCAATGCAAACACTTATTTTTTAATGGAGAATATAAGAAATAAGAAAAATAAGTGTTTGCATTGGATTTGCCTGGTGGTGTTATGGATAGCACGCTGTGGTACCAACCCAGAGGTTCGGGTTCAAATTCCGTTCAGGCATTTATTTTTCTTATCATCAATATTAAAAATGTAATTATAACATCGATAAAGCGTCACTGCTATAAAGTAAATATATTCTCTTTAATTTGCTTACTTGTTATAGTCAGCTACTAGATGGCAGTGAAGACCGAGTTCTCGCGACATCTAGTAATATTGGAGAATATTATATATATATATATATATATATATATATATGAAAGCAAGTGTTTGCATTGGATTTGCCTGGTGGTGTAATGGGTAGCACCCTGGGGTATTGGGGTACCAACTCTGAGGTCCGGGTTCAAATCCCGTTCAGGCATTTATCTTTCTTATCATGTCACATTAAGCTTGCATTGCTCAATGTCAAAAATTTAATTATAATATATATAACATTTATCTTTCTGATATATATATATATATATATATATAATCAGAAAGATAAATTTTTTTGCCCGAGGTGTAATGGATAGCACGCTGGGGTACCAACCCAGAGGTCCGGGTTCAAATCCCGTTCAGGCATTTATTTTTCTTATCATGGCATATGTATATATATATATATATATATATATATATATATATGTGTGTGTGTGTGGTGTGTGTGTGTGTGCTTGCGTGTTTGTGTGTTTGTTTGTGTTTTCAGTAGAACGTTTTTTTTTAATTTACAGACTTATTGGAAGCTACATGACTTATTGAAATATATTTACTTTTTTCCTTGTTATATTATGATTTAATATTTCCTTTTCATGTCGAAACACAAAAATATTATCACTTAAAATGTTATAATAATTTCTACATAAGTCTATCATGTTTACGAAAAAATAATAACTGCTTGACTTGGACTTTTTGACGGTCAACTGGCTCGAAATACGTAATTAAACTAAGATAGTACAGTATTTCATGTATCTTGTTTTTCCCCTCTAATTATATTGCCTGAAAACGCAAAAATACTATACTCTATAAGTAATGGCGACGGAACTATAACATCACAAACAAATTATTTAGGTTACTTTTGACATTACGAACTTCATTTATGGTTTCTTGTCAAGTCAACATTGTTGCCAAATCCATGGAGGACGACGAACTCCATCTGCGGTATAATTTCTGGACTTATCTTTCATCTGATCGACCTAAAGTTTTCTGGATATCAACTCTTGATTGAAATCAAATGCCTGGAAATATAGGTTTTTGATCTTTGAGAATATGTTATAGTCACAAAGGCTTCTGTCTGGTGAATGGTGCATGTTCGAGTACTTCCCAATTCAAACTTCTGAGCAAATTCTACTGAACATCTTTTTAGGGCGATATTACTTACTAAATGTGAGAAACGGTGAATGTATTCACAAAATATTGTTATTTGGAGATTTTTCAATATTACATATCTATGCAACAAAGACCTACATACTACAACATTACAAATGGTCACAAGCTAGGATCGCCGATTTGCAACAATGTTGACATTTGAGGGATCTAGTGAGAGAGGGAGCTATGCCACTTGAGAAGAAATGGAAATAAATTGGGTTTTATAAAGCATTATATTACGAAATTATTTGTACTGTACAGTAAAGGGGTACTTCTTTCTTCTTTAACTTACTATTTTGTGTACTATGCAAAAGGAAAAATATAATTTTAGTATAAATAGCACTGATGATCCATTTCTTCTCAAAGTGGTATAACTCCCTCTCTCACTAGACCCCTCATTAATATTGAAAGACGTAGTATAATAATTAATACTAGGCATGCAATGTAACAGCATAAACACTGAAATGTAGTATGGAATATTTTAGTTAGAATATTACAATACCAAAGAACACAAAACATAATAATTAATATTGATCAAATACTATCAAGAATTAGGCTTCCTGACCTGTTCGTCCACAGATGAGCTCATATCTCATCGCTTCTTCAGTCTTCCAAGATATCTCCTCATGTTAGGTCTGTAGGTAAACAGTTTCGAGTAGGTCTCATCACTAAGCATTAATGATAGGCCTATGTGCCCGTATCAATTATCGTAAATAATGACAGTTGTTAGGACTATTTAATGAATAAAATTAAGCTGTTTACTCACAAATCAATATTTAAATATAGTTATTTAATATATATATGGTATGATAAGAAAAATAAATGCCTGGACGGGATTCGAACCCGGATCTCTGAGTCTGTACCTCAGCGTGATATCCATTACACTACCAGGCGAATCCAATTCAAACACTTATTTTTCTTATATATGTATTATACTCTCCATTATTACTAGATGTCGCGAGAACACTGTCTTCACTGCCATCTAGTAGCTGACTATATCAAGTAAGCAAATTAAAGAGAATATTTTATTTTACTTTATAGCAGTGACGCTTTTATCGATGTTATAATTAAATCTTTAACATTGAGCAATGCAAGCTTAATATGGTATGATAAGAAAAATAAATAAAGTAAAATAAAATATTCTCTTTAATTTGCTTACTTGATATAGTCAGCTACTAGATGGCAGTGAAGACAGTGTTCTCGCGACATCTAGTAATAATGGAGAGTATAATACATATATAAGAAAAATAAGTGTTTGAATTGGATTCGCCTGGTAGTGTAATGGATATCACGCTGAGGTACAGACTCAGAGATCCGGGTTCGAATCCCGTCCAGGCATTTATTTTTCTTATCATACCATATTAAGCTTGCATTGCTCAATGTTAAAGATTTAATTATAACATCGATAAAGCGTCACTGCTATAAAGTAAAATAAAATATTCTCTTTAATTTGCTTACTTGATATAGTCAGCTACTAGATGGCAGTGAAGACAGTGTTCTCGCGACATCTAGTAATAATGGAGAGTATAATACATATATAAGAAAAATAAGTGTTTGAATTGGATTCGCCTGGTAGTGTAATGGATATCACGCTGAGGTACAGACTCAGAGATCCGGGTTCGAATCCCGTCCAGGCATTTATTTTTCTTATCATACCATATTAAGCTTGCATTGCTCAATGTTAAAGATTTAATTATAACATCGATAAAAGCGTCACTGCTATAAAGTAAAATAAAATATTCTCTTTAATTTGCTTACTTGATATAGTCAGCTACTAGATGGCAGTGAAGACAGTGTTCTCGCGACATCTAGTAATAATGGAGAGTATAATACATATATAAGAAAAAAAATAAGTGTTTGAATTGGATTCGCCTGGTAGTGTAATGGATATCACGCTGAGGTACAGACTCAGAGATCCGGGTTCGAATCCCGTCCAGGCATTTATTTTTCTTATCATACCATATTAAGCTTGCATTGCTCAATGTTAAAGATTTAATTATAACATTAATATATATATATATATATATATTTAATGTAAACGGCGATGTTTGAAAAAAAAAATGTGAAACGTTTGTTATGCTTAATTTGTTCATCACTGCAACCAGATCATATTATTTATTGCCAAATGATTGCAATATTGTAAGAATGCACTCCAGTTGAGAAATAATTATAAACACATCAAACTGTTTACAACAAACATTATTGGTTATTAATTAATTTCTGATGTCCTATGATGTAAATTATATTTTTCTGGAACGTAAATTCCTGGGAAATAATACTTTTAAGGGCAAACAGTGGTTTCTTTTTATTGCTGCTTAATCAATTACTACGAATGTTTTTCCTATTATATCCCGCAAGGAGTATCTGTTTACATTCGTGCACTATATATACGATCGGGTAGCCGTATATCTTAGAGAGTCAGTCACTGAAAAATAATGCTCTGACCTATTCAGAATGTTAAAAAGGTGGAGCTTTCTTTAATAGTATAAACTTATTTGATAAATTCCAGGTGAAACTCGACTGTGATTGGTTGTAAATCAAAATTCATTGAAATGCGATTAGTCATTGACTCCCATTTTGGGCATGAGTTGAATAGTCTATGGCTTCAGTGATGACTGTGATGTTCAATATTCTTCTTAGAAGTCAAAATGTATGATAAAAAAAGTGTAGTTCGCTAAGAGTATTAACTGTCTCATCTCAACTGCTTATATTTTTAAAATTGATTTTAAGATAATGATACCTACTTATTATCACTTTTATCAATTTCCCTACACCGGCATAGAAACTCAAAAGCTAGTAAAATCCTCAAATAAACACGATAAAAACATAAAAATTGCCTACAGAACAAATAACAAACTAAATAATATAATTTCAAATAAAATAGAAAAAAAATAATAGAAATACATGGCTACCCCGCAAAATTAATTTATGTGATAAAAAGTTTGTATGTAAAGTCTGAAATTATAATAAATATAGGCACATCAAAGACCGAAGCTATTTTAATAAATAGAGGTGTAAGACAAGGGTGTAGTTTATCACATACCCTTTTTAATCTATATATTAATGACAACATCCAAAATTGGAAAAGTATTGTTAATATAGGTATAAGAATGGACCTTTATAAAATATTAAACGTTTTAATGTATGCTGACGATGTGGTTATTATTCAAGAAAATGAAAATAATTTTCAATACTCTTTACATCAATTAAATCAGTTATGCCAAGAATATAATTTCAAGATATCGAAAGAAAAAACAAAATAATGGCATTTTGGGGGAAACGATAATATAAGATCAAAAATCGTAATAGACAACAAACCTCTGGAACAAGTAACAAATTTTAATTATCTGGGTTGTAATTTTACTATAAACACAAAAACTGAAAGAGACATACATATGAAACTGTCGAAATTTCAAATGATATGCGGAACTATACATAAAACATTAAAGAATAAAACAAGATGAGATACTAGATTGAAGTTTTATAAAACATTGGCAGTTCCTGCATTACTTTATGAGAGCGAAACTTGGGTAATGACCAAAAAACTGCAAAGTAAAATACAAAGCGCAGAAATGAACTTCCTTAGAAGAACAAAAGGCTGCACAACATTGGATCGGATAAGGAATGAAGATATAAGAACAGAGTTAAATTTACAGCCATTGGATGAGAAAGTCAGAGAATATAGAGAGAAATGATTTACACACGTGGAAAGAATGAATGTATCAAGATTACCAAGAGCAGCACACAACTACAAGCCAAGAGGTTCAAGGAATGTAGGAAGACCAGTGAAAAGATGGACAGAACAACTGTGAGGCGGAACAGGCAATTTGCCTAGCCCGTGAAGTGAAGAAGAAGAAGAATACAATAGAAAAAACTAACATATATAAAAGTAATGGAGTTTATAAATTTAATTACAATAGCTGTGACAAATTTTATATTGGAAGAACTACTAGAAACTGTACAAGATTTAATGAACATTTCAGAGGTTTCCTGAAGAATGAAGGTAAATGTAGTTTTTCAAAACACATAGTAGAAGCAATACATCAATTCAACACAATAAACAATGTACTATCGATCCTGCATAAAGAAAACGATACATCGAAAATCAACGTTCTCGAAGAGTTAGAAATTATCATGGAAACAGTAAATAAATACCTGTTCAATGAGAACGTACCCAGCAAAATAATTACCAACAACGGTTAGTACCAAAATGAAAGCAGAAGATAATACTTAAGTTATCGAAATGCCTTCTACAAAACAAAACTGTAAATTATTGAGGACGACTGAGATCTCAGGTGCTGTTTTACTTTTCTAAAACTTTAACACAGTGACCTCAACGGAGTTTCGTAATGTATTTTAAAAATCCTTAACCACGAAGTTAACTTATTTTTGTAAAAAATATTTACACCACTATGCCATATAACCCTTAATTTAACATTTTGTGAATTATATACCGGTACTTAAATTTAAAAACAGTCGTAACGTACAGTCTAAATTCTACAAAATGGATAGGAAATATTAATTTTATTTATAGCATAATTCATGTAACTCCGATCACATCAAAATTCCAGGGCCACATCTCAATTAAAACTCCTAGGGCCTCACATCGCCTTCTCCATCTATGGGTAAGAAACACTGTCTCTTATATTAAGAGAAGAAACTGCCTAAATTTACTTAATATTTAATGCAGGCTTTCCACTTTACAGCAGTTTGCCCCTGATTCCTGTTTTCTAGAGATTCCTTGTCCTTCTTCCATACCCCTCTTCATCATGGCATTATATATTCCCTCATACCATGTTATTCTACTTCTCCCCCTCTTCCTTCTGTCTGGTACCATCCAATCTAACACTTGTTTAGGCCACTGGTCTTCCGACATTCGTTGTACATGTCCATACCATGTAAAGGTCTCTTTGTTATTCTTTCGATAACAGTTTATTGTGCATCCATTTCTTGTCTGATATATGTATTTCGAATATGTTGTAGCCTGGATATTCTCATACTTCTCCGTAATCCATCCATTTCTGCAGCCAATATTCTTTTCTGCATCCTTTCATTTATTGTCCAGCTTTCTGATCCATATGTAAGTATATTTTCTATTATTGTCTGTATAATCTCTTTTTTTTGTTTTTCAGGTCAAATTTCTGCCTAAATATGTCCCTAAATAAGACACGCCACAGCTTTCCCTTTTAAGTAACTTGTCCCGATCATGTGCACACTTTTTTTTTAATTACCTGCCATAATCACAAAAAATAATTTATTTGATCTTGTACTGTCTTCAGAAAACCCTAAACCAAGGACAGTAATTCTTATCCCTTAGGTGTCCTTCTCGTGGGAGAGGATTAGAAAGTAGGTCAGTGATCAGGTACACTGATACTAATAGGGTTAAGGCAATACACTACAATTCGAAAGATCGAAAATTTTATTTCCCAGTGGTTTAAAGATTCTAAATTGGCCTAAACCTTCTTGCGAGACCGTGGACTTGGTGGACTCAACCTCTAACGGGAATGAGTGTCATACATATTTTGTGGGGTAATGGCGACCGTGACGAAAGGGGAACAACCCTATTGACATCTCGTGTCGCTTGTCTGGAAAATATGGTAGTTTTAACCTCCTACTACTTCAATGGTACCTGAGACCTGTAGAGAGACAACTATGTATTTTATCTATTATCCTAAGACGAATATTCAATCCCATGAGGGATGAGAATGGAGAATAGAGAAAGCTTCATATTATAAGATAAAAACTTAAAAATATGTACCTTTTGGCAGGTTCCTTTGTCCTTCATTGTAGTAAAATATTATATTTAAAATATAACTGGAGGCCTTTCGGAAGTTAACTTCCATCATCAGCAGGATGAGTATTTGCTACTAGTTGTTGTTGTTTACGACGATGTAGACTCAAAGTATCTGTAGCAGCAATTTACTTGTTTTTGACGATCTCGTATAATGTGTTGTATGAATGGGGTGCGATCTTATTAAGAAGTAAGGTGTTGTTTATTTCTTTTATAATTTCAAGGTCTTCAAGTATATTTATCTTTGCTGGAATGTTTTCTTTGTGAATTATCGTGACAATGTTTTCTATTGTGTTCATTCTGTGACACAGAATGAACACAATAGAAAACACTATCACGATAATTCACAAAGAAAACACAGAATGAACACAATAGAAAACACCGTCACGATAATTCACAAAGAAAACTTTCCAGCAAAGATAAATATACTTGAAGAACTTGAAATTATAAAATAAATAACTCCTTGCTCTTTAATGAGAGCGCAACTCATTCAAACAACCCATTATACGAGATCGTCAAAACAAGACCCTTCGAGTCTATATTGTCGAAAACAACAAAAACTAGTGGCAGATACTCATGCTGATGATGATAGAAGTTAACTTCCGAAAGGCCTCCAGTTAATATTTTAAATATAATATTTTAACACAGTTGATGGACGACGGAACCTGCCAAAAGGTACATATTTTAAGTTTTTATCTTGTGAATATTCACTTGAACGGAATTTGTTATGAATTTTATTAGTACTAAGCTTCATATTGGGGAACTCCAAAATTAATGTCGTTGTTTCTTTTTATCAAGTCAAGATTATCAAGTCAATGAGATTATAGTTCGAATGGGTGAAAGTAACAATGTTTTCATTCCTATTCGAAAATCAATGAGAAAAAGAATATTAGGAAGACTTAGGCGTAGATGGGGGATAAATTTAGTATGGACCTTAGGGTACAGGGTATCGGAGATGTGAACATGATTCAGTTGGCGCAGAATATAGGGTGATGAATTTACAGATTCCGTAAGTTGGGTTTAACTCGTTACACCTCTTTCGAGCTAAATTCCAGTTGTAATGTAAAGCCAGATGTATGAACTGTATTTTCACTAGTCCAATCATGGTCTTACCTTTGAGTGTGAGAAAATACAGTTCGTTCTATAATACTCAAAATAAAAAAAATAAAAATATGTACAGGGCAAGTCAAAATGTTGTGCAGGTTTTCAGAAATTTATTATGTGAAATGTAATGAACATATAATATCGTGAGACATATTGTATGAAAGGTAAACTCTCAAAGTTTAGTTGTCCACTTCTAAAGTTCCGCGTTCACCCGCAAGATGTCAACAGCAGAGCAGTAAAGGAAAATGGCGTTGACTGGGGATCAGAAGTCTTTCTGTGTGCTTGATTACCATGTAAACAACTCTGTGACTAGTGTTCAACGACATTTCCGTACCAGATACGATAAAGACCCGCCGGATGGGAGATCCATTCGTAAGTGGTACACACAATTTAGGGATTCAGGCTGTATCTGTAAACGAAAATCGACTGGCCGTCCGTCGACGAGTGAAGAGACAGTCGAACGCGTTCGCACATGCTTCGTGCGGAGTCCACAGAAATCCACCTACCGGGGAGCGACAGAACTTCAACTACCACAAAAAACTGTATGGCGGATTCTCCGGAAACGTTTACAGATGAAACCCTACCACTTGCAACTGGTTCAAGCCTTAAAACCCGCCGATTATGCTTTGCGAGCGTCCTTCTGTGTTGATTTTCTCGCATTAATGGAAGAGAATGAGTTCCATGAGAGGGTAGTTTACAGTGATGAAGCGACTTTCCACCTTTCAGGAAAAGTGAATAGACACAATGTAAGGATTTGGGGAACTGGAACCCCCATGCAACTCTGGAATATCAACGCGATTCTCCGAAAGTGAATGTCTTTTGTGCCATTTCCCATGTAAAGGTTTATGGGCCCTTTTTCTTTCATGAACGTACTGTGAACGGACATGTTTTCCTTGATATGCTACAACAATGGCTCCTTCCGCAGCTTGAAGCGGATAGTCCAGATTTCATTCTGCAGTTGGATGGTGCCCCTCCACATTACCATGGCAGTGTTCGAGACCATTTGAATACGGCTTTACCACAACGCTGGATAGGCCGTGCATCTCAGGGCGATCAACAACTCATTCATTGGCCACCTCGTTCACCAGATCTAACCCCGTGTGATTTCTTCATGTGGGGTCTTGTAAAGGATCATGTTTACGTACCACCACTTCCAACAACACTGCATGAACTGCGTGCCCGCATCACAGCAGCCATTGCTGATATCGACCGCGGACTGCTACAGAAAGTTGGCAGGAGATTGAATATCGGCTTGACATCTGTCGTGTAACAAAAGGCGCTCACATAGAACATCTGTGAATATTTAAAAAAAAACTTTGAGAGTTTACCTTTCATACAATATGTCTCACAATATTATATGTTCATTACATTTCACATAATAAATTTCTGAAAACCTGCACAACATTTTGACTTGCCCTGTATTATCTGGCACAATGGTCCCGAACCTTTTTTGACACGCGAACCCCTTCCACAACAATCTGAGTTGGGTGAACCACTGACTTTTAAATAGGCTATACATAAGTAGACTAGCATAAAATTTAATTTAAAAAAAAAGTTTAGTAATCTAACATTAACTTAACCCTTAACGGTTAAAATCTAAAGTTACTGCTTAAAAGTTACACAACGTGTAGGCCTAGTTGCAATAATAAATACAAGTTTTCATTCCAATTTATCACGTCTTCCTTGGAATTCAGTGAGAAGGTTGGACATGCTTTCCATGTCACAGAGCTTTGAAGTCAGGAACCACAGAAGTTAAATAAAACCTCAAATAACTTTCAGCACAAAGTCTGTTCTTGCATTTATTTTTTAAATAGGCATATAAAAAACTTTCCGCACAAATAGGGGTATACATATGCCATTGTAACAAGGGGCATTATAGGCCTAGTGTTAATTTAAATTTAAAATAATAATAATGATAATATTATTATTATTATTATTATTATTATTATTATTATTATTATTATTATGACAATGCCGCAGAAATGAAGGAAACAATAATAGAGCTAACCTTGAAACCCGCTATTACGAAACAGTTTTGGCGAACCTCTTGAAATATTTTGCGAACCCCCTGGCGGTTCGCAAACCACAGGTTGGGAAACGATGATCTAGCATATGTCTGTATAAGTTATAAGGAAGAATCTTAAAATATATAATTACAATGTAATTGATTAAATAAATGCGCATTTCATTGTTTAACTTTACGCATGCACAATGCCGAATACGTTGGGATTTATATTGTTTGAAAATGACCGCTTTATGTAGAATTTCTTAAGAGAGTGGAAGAGAAACCTTTTAAAAACAGGAGAGAAACAAATTATTTTAAATGTTTTCAGACAGTTAAGTGAAAAATATCCTGCATTGTACATTGAGAATGTGGTGAAAACAATAGAATTCTCAGGTGAGTCAAAATTAAGCATATATTCTGCTAGTAATGAAATTGTAGATAAAGGAAATCTATCGACACCATAGAAAAAAAGCGTAAACGTCTGATTAGGTAGCCCCATTATAATATTTTGTCATAAATAAATAAGAAATAGAAGTTTCTAATAACACTGGTCAACATGATTTTTGTCTCATGAGTACCAATAGTTGTACTTAATGCAGTTTTTTTATCGTGTTTTCAAATATGTATTCGGAATTTCTCCATCAGCCACAGTTTTTTTATTTCAATTTCAATTAACGGATTTAAATAATTATTTTTATAAACGTTTTTTCGTCCATTTATCCATTGTAAAATAAAACCAAATTATCTAACTCAGGAGATTCCAGCTATGGAAAAGAGAGATCAAGGCAAATGGAATCCTAATATGCTGGCCGATTATTGTTGGGCCATCAAAATGCTCCATAGGCGAAGTATAGCAGCAAATCGTCATTTATTACTTTATAGGTGAGTCCGAATGTTCGAATATTGTGTAGTTACGAATGTAGAAAATATTAAAATGTTTGAAATTATAAATTCCTGTCTCTAGGAAACCTTCAGTGAGGGAGAAAAACCGATATCATATTTGAATTCAGGAGAAAAAATACTATCAGAATCACATATTTTCTTTCTGAGACAAAAAAAAAGTTTATTTTTTGTTGACCAGTGTTATTGATACAATCTTACCTTGTATTCAGTCCTATATCCCGTTAAATTCGATGTTGCCTAGAACAATGTTCCTATCGATGACATTTCCTTACATCATTCATTGATATGGGGGGTAAAAGTAGCACCACAGTTCCCCCAATAGATAGTATGAGCGGAATAACATCCTACACAAGTTTGTTTACAGTACAACTGGAACTTAGCTCGGATACAGTATAGTTCATCATCATCATCATCATAGTACATTCACGAATTTAGGCCATTTGTTGACGTGTTTCGGCCTCAAGAGAAACACCATCCAAAAGTCTTTTGAGTGGACGTCCTGGTCTTCTTCTTCCTGCAGGTTGATATCTTAATATTTGTTTGGGTATTCTGTGATCTTCCATTCGATGAACATGTTGCATCCATCTTGACTTATAATCAGAAATTTTATTTTCTAAAGATTACATGTGTAATTCTTCTAAGATATCTTCATTTTTTTTTTGATCTAGTAGTGCGTACCCTGCAGTCCTCCAAAGATATCTCATTTTAGCAGATCAAGTCTCAACACGAAAAAATCCAGAAGGAATACAGTATAGTTAGTTGAGATAAACTACACAACATTTCTCTTTATTCTAGCTAATTCTTATTAATACAATCAACATTAACTTATTCATATTTATATTTGATTTTGTAGATACTTATCACATAGCCTAATACATTCTTACACAAATAATAAACAATGAATATTACAAATAATGCTGATATGAGAAGGAATGCGGCAACATCTAGTAGCAGATATTGGTACCAGTGTAAATCTAGTGCAGCTGATCTCAGATGTTTAGCGCCTTTGTGACGTAGAACGTATTCTGCCCACCATATTGTTCTCTCTATAGAAGATTTTTGCTCATCTCTTGATAGTTTTGACAATTGTTTTGCATTGTTTCTGAAACTGAAAAGAGACTTAATTTCAGTTTTAAGGCTCTATATTATAATGTTTTCCTTGAATATATTTCCTGCTATGATATAATTTCTTTAGCAGTAGTTCAAACTTTTTAAAATTTGCCTCCATGTTTTTATGCAGTAATTAGTTAGGATCCTCCCCCTCTTGTATATTATAAAAGCTTGAATATTGTTTTGTTTATTAGATTGAGATGGGTAGGTCGTATAGCTTGAATGGATGACAATTGAAATTTATTAAAATGTACTTGGGAAAATATAACATTATGAAGGGGTAGGCGGGTTTTGGGATTCTCAAGATATACGTTTTAGAGTAAATCTATCAATACTTCTATAATTCTAAAATAGAAGAAACTAATAAATATGAAAATAAAGTGTTTATTAACTCAAATGTAATAATTGTGGCGAGCTTTACATCGGAAGAACAAGGAATTTTAACACAAGATGCAATGAACATTTTAATCATTTTATTAATCACGAAGGAAAATCAAATTTTGCCAAACATATACTGGAAACGGGTTATCAGTTTAATAAAATCGATGACACAATGTCAATCTTACACAAAAAGAATAACGACTAAAGTAGCATCCAAGAAGACATGGAACTAAAACTAAAAACTAAATATATGTTCACATATAGACTTTTATTATATAATGGAAATGGAGAACTAGTGGCAAATGAGGGAAATTTTGAGGAAGTGACTGAATTCAAATAAAAAAGTAAAGTGATCCCACAACAGGTCCGGAGACCCTTGGGGTAGTAGGAGGTTAAGGCTCCCACTTTTTCTAGACAATCGGCACTTTATGTCAGCCGGGTTATCAGCCCTGCGTGACGGCCGTCTTTACCCCCAGAACAAGCGTCTGGTACTCAATTCCGTTAGAGGCTGAGTCGACTCCAGGGCCATAGTGCCGCCAGAGGGTTTGGGTCAGTTTAAGAATCCTGACCCCAACGGGACTTGAACCCTCGACCCTCCGGCTTGTAGCTCAATGCCTTAACCACTACGCTACGGCGTGCCCCAAAGTAAAGTGATCCCACAACAGGCCCGGAGGCCCTTGGGATAGTAGGAGGTTAGGGCTCCCACTTTTTCTAGACAATCGGCACTTTATGCCAGCCGGGTTGTCAGCTCTGCGTGACGGCCGCCTTTACCCCCAGAACAAGTGTCTGGTACTCATTTCCGTTAGAGGCTGAATCGACCCCAGGGTCATAGTGCCGCCAGAGGGTTTGGGTCAGTTTAAAAATCCTGACCCCAACGGGACTTGAACCCTCGACCCTCCGGCTTGTAGCTCAGTGCCTTAACCACTACGCTACGGCGTGCCCCCGACTGAATTCAAATACCTAGGACAATAATCACAAACAGGAATGAGATGCACAAGGAAATTAAACATAGGCTCAATTCTGGAAATGCGTGCTATTATGCATTACAGAAACTCTTGACTTCCCAACTTCATTCAAAAAATGTTAAACTGAAAATATATAAAACTATTATTCTACCAGTTATATTATATGGATGCGAAACATGGACTCTTACTTTAAGGGAGGAAAG
This sequence comes from Diploptera punctata, assembly GCA_030220185.1. NCBI lineage: Eukaryota > Metazoa > Arthropoda > Insecta > Blattodea > Blaberidae > Diploptera > Diploptera punctata. Next base: position 287,922 of record JASPKZ010007409.1, on the reverse strand, counting down.
GAGATTATGAGTATTTGAGAATAACAGAGATGAACTGATATATGAATGCAGAAGACTGCATAACAATGAATTATATAGGAAGCCAGATATAATGAGAACAGTTAAGGCTCGTAGACTGCGATGGGCAGGGCATGTGGCACGAATGAGGAATGAAAGAGGTGCATGGAAGCTTCTTGTAGGAAAACTAGAGGGAAAACGCCCAGTTGGTAGACCAAGAATGAGGTGGGAGAATAATATTATCTATGATTTGAGGGAGTAGATTATACAGGGGGTGATTGGAAAACATTAGCTCAGGATAGGGATGTATGAAGAGCTTATCCGCGCGGCCATGAATCTACGGGTTCGATAGAGCCAGTGAGTAAGTTCGTTTAATTTGTTAGAAGATTTGAAAATTTTAAGAGAAGCAAGGAATGTAGACATGCTAAACGAGAACACACCTACAGACCTGAACCCATTATACAATATATACGCCATCAGTACTAAATGACATGCAAAATATGGAACATTTCCTGAAAGTTTTAACTAACGACGTTTTTTAAACGAAAATCTACTTTAATTGAGGAAGACTGACTTATCGGGTACTTATTTTATTATTTTAAAAATTTTAGGAATTCCATTTTTTTTAAATACCTCTAACTTTATCTTGATTAGACCTAATATAATGGACACTTTTGAAATCCACATTCGGTTGAAGCAAGGAGATGCTGAATTCAAATATCTAGGAACAATAATCACAAATAGGAATGAGATGCACAAATAAATTAAACATAGTTTCAATTCTGGAAAATGCGTGCTATTATGCATTACAGAAACTCTTGTCGTTGCACCTCCTTTCAAAAAATTTTAAACTGAAAGTATATAAAAAAGTTATTCCCCCAGTAATATTATATGGATGCGTAACATGGACTCTTACTTTAAGGGAGGAAAGGAGATTACGAGTATTTGAAAATAAAGTTCTTGGGACAATTTTTGGGTCAAAAAGAGATGGACAGGCGAATGAAGAAAACTACAAAATGGTGAGCTACATGATGTGCATAAGACAGATATAATAAAAACAGTTAAGTCTCATAAAACTGCGATGGACAGGGCATGTGGCATGTATGGGGGATGAAAGAGGTGCATGGAAGCTTCATGTAGGAACAGTAGAGGGAAAACGCCAGTTGGTAGACCAAGAATGAAGTGGGAGATTAACATTAACTATGATTTGAAGGAAGTAGATTATACAGGGAATGATTGTAAAACAATAGCTCAGGATAGAGATGTATGGGGAGCTTATGTCCGCGCGGCCATTAACCTATCTAGTTATTACAGTTTGGTGGATCTCAGGGAATTGCATATATGGGATATGAACTGGATTCAGTTGTCTGAGGATAGGGAGTACTGGACATCAATTATATTGAAATTATGAACATTCAGACATATTAAAGGATGAATTTAATTCGTATACTTTCCTCCAAAATGAAAGAAATTTAAGAAATGTTCGCCTTCTAGAAGCAGATATTAGTGCAGCGCTAACAATGAATTGTTTTTTTTTCGTATTATTATTATCGCTACAGATGTCCTCTACTCATGAATAGTTCCAAGTCTATGAGTGAAACTAGATCTAACACCATAAAGAAGGTCTATTCAATGCAGCATTGAAACTAAGATCTCATAAGCCATACAATTCGTTAATAATAATAATAATAATAATAATAATAATAATAATAATAATAATAATAATAATAATAATAATAATAATCATCATCATAGTACATTCACGAATTTAGGCCATTTGTTGACCTGTTTCGGCCTCAAGAGAAACACCATCCAGAAGTCTTTTGAGTGGACGTCCTGGTCTTCTTCTTCCTGCAGGTTGATATCTTAACATTAGTTTGGGTATTCTGTGATCTTCCATTCGATGAACATGTTGTATCCATCTTGACTTATAATCAGAAATTTTGTTTTCTAAAGATTCCATGTGTAATTTTTCTAAGATGTCTTCATTTTTTTGTGATCTAGTAGTGTGTATCCTGCAGTCCTCCGAATATATCTCATTTCAGCAGATCTAAGTCTCTGTATATCCTTCTGTTTCAACGTCCATACTTCGCTGCCGTACAAAAGAGTTGGAAGAGCCAGTGTTTTATACACTTTCAGTCTTGAATGCTTTTGGACTAACTGTGGCTTGAAGATAGAATTTATTAACCCTAAAATTCTTAAAAATTTAGATTTTTTGCATAATAATAATAATAATAATAATATTAATAATAATAATAATAATAATAATAATTGTATTTATGTACAGATTTTTAATGTTTACACATGTTTCTGTATCTGAAGTTTTATTTTTCTTCTCCACTCGTCTCTATGCATCCATCCCATATCCTCCAGTCCACTTGTTCTCATTCCAGTTCTTATTTATTGCATCCACGAGTTCCGAGGTCTTCCTTTCCTTCTTCTTCCAGGTGGACACTATTCCAATGTTTTTCTGGGTAACCTTTCTTCTTGCATTCATCGTACATGCCCATACCAATTTAATTGCTTTTATTTTATGTAATCTGCTATTGAATATCTAATATTATTTTTTTCTCATATGACATTTCTTATTCTAGGTGTATTGATTTCAATTTCCTGATACAAAATAATAATAATAATAATAATAATAATAATAATAATAATAATAATAATAATAATAATAATAATAATAATAAGCATGTTTTAGCTTCAAGTCTGAAAAATCGGAAGGTAAGTTTATATGACTGTTGAAAGCAACCCGCATATCTTCTAGAAAACCTTAGTATTATAGCCTCATTATGATGGTTTGTCTAGCGGCTCGTTTTGTTTCCCCGCAGCTGTTATATATAATTAAATACAAAGATGCCGACTACCACTACTATAATAATTCCGCATGTTAATCATTGTCAAGCATTGTCTCGCGGCACCCGCTTTTATATAAACGCATAACATACAAACAAACAAACATCAATTTTTATATTTTTATATATTTTAAAACAATAGAAAAACAAACGAGTCGAAATTACTTAAATGTGTGTCTAATTACGCAATAATGGACAATAATAACTCACAGTTCCATGATTTTGTTTTCATTACGGTCAGAAACATTTAAATAACTGGCGAGAGAAATTATGTTTCGTTAATTTGAGGGTTAATATGAATCTCATTTGGATTTAGTGCCATGTCTTTATCCAACCTGCCTGTTTCTTCTTATTTGGTATTACAGCCCGAGTGTGCCTTGACCTCCTCAAATGGTCTACTTCTATCCTTCTCTATCCATCGCCAACTCCCTTCAATTCTTTATTCCATATCCATTCACGTCTGCTTGTACACAATTACACCATCTTGTTCTTAGTCTTCCTTTTAATCTGATTCCATCTGGATTGTTGTTGAAGACAATCTTCTCTTTCCTTGTGGTTTCTAACCTTGTGATATGTCGTAACCATCTCAACCCTTTGACATCTTATATATGTCTCCAATCCAATTCCTTTATACGATTCATATATCTCATCGTTGTATTTGGCTCTCCATCCATACTCTGTTTCAAATGCTCTGAAAATCCTTCTCAAAATTTTTCTTTCAAATACTGCTAGTTGTTTACATGTATTTTATTTAAGACCCATGTTTCGGTACCATATGTTATAACGGGTCTTATTAAAGTTTTATAAATCTTAATTTTGATTTCTCTATATTATTTTTGTTTTTAACAATTGTTAAGAGTGAATAATATGCCATGTTAGCCATATATATTCTTCGTTGTACCTCATTCCTTATATAATTTGCTGCCTGTTTATACTCCTATCAGTACATCCCCAAGTGGTGCAAAAATGCTCCATTGATGAACTTATTTTACTAAGCTAATTTAATTACGCTTACTTTCCTAGAGATCCAATACTTTTATATAATAATAATAACAAACAACAATAATAATAATAATAATAATAATAATAATAATAATAATAATAATAAATAATAATAATAATAATAATAATAATAATATGTGATTACCTTAACGTATACTGGCATTGAAACACAAAAGTTACCAAATACCATTAAAACACATGATAAAAATATAAGGATTGCATACAGAATCGACAATAAATTAAATAACATAATATAAACAAAATATAACAAACAGACAAATATAAAACAAAGGTGTGTACAAATTGTAATGTAACAGTTATGAAAAATGTTATATTTGCAAAACCACATTAAAATGACATGTTAAGCATTTAAAATATAACGAGGGTAAATGAACCTTGGCCAAACATGTAATAGAAACATGTCACCAATTCAATACAATCAACAAAATGTTATCGACAATAGTAACTCGAGAATTAATATCCTGGAAGAAATTGAAATAGGTCTATTAAAAGAAACCAAGTAAATAAACCTGCTCAGTGTTACACATCCAGTGACCCTCTACATACATATCAACCAGTAACAGTTACTGTTTTACAAGCTGAAGATAAAACACATGTTCTTCCGAAAGTCCTTCGAGGCTTTCGAAGTATTTTATAACTTTTTACTTGGTTAGGATGACTGCGATCTCAGGTAGGAGTTCTATTTTTAACTTTTCTAGAAATATCAGTGTGTGACAAGTGTTTAGCTCATAGCCTCAAGGAGACTAAGTAACAGACGTATTACGTTAAAGGGAAATTACTATAAATTCTGCTCAGAAGCTCTAACTTAAGGCTTGAGGTTCTTTTACGAGGCCGAAAAATTTCTGACTACGGCTTAAAATGCTAGCTGGAGGACGTATTCATTGGATTTTCCCAACCTAAAAACCCATCGAGTCCGGTCAGGTTTGAACCAGTGACTCTCGGTATAAGAGACAAGGAACTTAACCCCTGGATCACCGATGCTAATACTTCTTACCTGGAATTGTGTAAAATTTGATTTATGCCATTTAATAATGACTCCTTGGTAATTTTTCCGTATGGTAATTGTAGTCCAATTCCTGCTTCTTGTATTTTTCTTCCGTTGTATTTCTGATCGGCAATAAACGGAATACCTAACAAAGGAACACCATGGTAAACGCCTCCTGCAAACTTTGTAGTCCGCATTGTGTTATGAATAGCCTAAAATTGGATGTGCTGAAAACAAGAAAATACTTTTAAAATTGGCCTAATTTTTTGTTGGTAAAATATTAATACTAAATTTGACAATGGGTTTATTCTAGCGCTAATGGAAGTCCATAAATCTCAGAATGGAAAACATGTTATTTTGCCTAAGTTAAATCTGCATTAAGAATAGAAAAAAGTAATAATAATTGTAATTACAATAAAAATAACTATAGTAATACCAAATATGTTGAAAAGATGAATAATACTAATAGACACTAATAACAATAATCATAATAACAATAATAATAAAATAATAATAATAATAATAATAATAATATAATAATAATAGATTATACTAATACTCTGCTCCTCCTGCTCCCCTGCTACTAATGCTCCTCCTGCTCCTCCTGCTCCTCCTGCTCCTCCTGCTCCTCCTGCTCCTCCTGCTCATCCTGCTCCTCATGCTCCTCCTGCTCCTCCTGCTCCTCCCTGCTCCTCATGCTCCTCCCTGCTCCTCCTCTCCTCTGCTCCTCCTGCTCCTCCTGCTCCTCCTGCTCCTCCTGCTCCTCCTGCTCTCCTTCTCCTCCTGCTCCTCCTGCTCCTCCTGCTACTCCTGCTCCTCCGCTCCTACTGCTCCTCCTGCTCTCCTGCTCCTCCTCCTCCTCCTCTCCTCCGCGCTGCCCTCCTCGGCCCGGGCCCCCTTTTCACTCCCTGTGGTTCTCCCCTCTTCTCTTTCCACATGCACTATAATTTTACAAATGTAATAAATTTATATATGTGGCAAAATAAAGAGAATATAAAAAATATTTAGGAAACAATCCTAAAATTTTATAAAGCAGTGGGCAGTCCCCGTAATATTGTATAGTAGTTAAGTTTTGGGTTTTAACTAAAAGAGAAGGAGGATCATATAAGCATAAATGATACTTCTGAGAAGTGTAGCTGGCTGGAAACTTTTAGATAAAAGAAGAAGTGAAGATATTAGAAATGAGCTAAATACTTTTAAACTTTTGGATAAAATAAAACAATGTAGAAAAAACTGGAAAGAACATGTCCAAAGAATGAAAGATGAACGCATGCCAAAAATTATACTTAATTACAAACCAAAAGGAGACAGGAATGTTGGTAGACCAAAAAAAAGAGATGGATTGAACTTTTTAAATGAGACCGGAACAAGACACATGGGTTTAATCCGTGATTGTTGTTGTTGTTGATGATGATGATGATGATAATAAAGTACGTAATATTGAAATTAAATACTCATGCATGCTATTCACATGTAGTAGTTACTACAATTGAAAGTAATTTTGTGCCATATTCAGGCAGATATTCTCCTCTTTAGTTTTGTTTAGATTCAATAATAAGATAATGAACAGTCATTACTTAGTATGTCTTGTTGTGGATACCATTTGCCAATTTGTACATTTGCTGGTTTATTTGGCAAAACGTCTGATTCCCATTTCCATAATACTTTCTGTGGCAACTCTGCAAATGCTTCTATAAATATTCGTATCTTTTCTTCTGGAAGATGGTTACCCAGGACATTCGTTCCAAAACTGAAATATATAACTCCATCTGTAGCTTCATCTAAATATTTCTTCAAATCCTGAAATTAAATTAAATTATAAACTCATTCCATTAGGCAGTTGTATTTATCATTTTTCCAAACTGAAAAGATACATGCAAGTGCATCATATTTATATATCATACTCTTAGTATCTCTAAGTGTTACCATCAGTCTTTGTGTTTCTCTTTGGTATCTGTAATGTTTTTATATTTTTAGCAAGAGGAATATAACTAACTCACTGACACAATCGATCCCGTAGGTTCATGGCCGCGCGGACATAAGCTCTACATCGCTATCCTGAGCTAATGTTCACCAATCATCCCCTGTATAATCTACTTCCTCAAATCGTAGTTAATGTTATTCCACCACCTCATTCTTGGTCTACCAACTGGGCGTTTTCCCTCTGGTTTTTGTTCAAATAGGAATATGAATAAATTATATTCACAAATAAAATTTGTACACAATATTGACACCCGAATGAACAAGTGTTCGTGCCTGGGTGCAGTTGAGTTACCGAAATTTCGTACTAAAATTCCGTAGTTTTGTACTATGCCATGATGCATTTAACCGCTTAATAACGGTGCGGGACATTTGAGGGATAAAGAGAAAAAAGTTGTCCAAGACTATGGTGTATGGAAGAAATAGATGGTAACACTATTAGCTAATTCCGAAAGAATCAGGATATTGAAGTTGTTCTCACCCAAAGATATTTTAAACACATTTCTCATATCCTCATAAATCCTACCTAGTAGATACTGAAAATGACATGACATAATTTACACACACACACACACACACACACGCACGCACGCACGCACGCACGCACGCACGCACGCACACACACACACACACACACACACATACACACACACACACACACACACACACGTGTGTCTGTCAAGGTCTAGCGGCATCAATTTATATTTTTTATTTTTTGTGGATATAGCAATTAAAAGAAAAGTAAAGTCGATTTCGTTAATCAGCAAAATTGGTCCATTATGAGGAAATCGTCCACCGCTGTGGTCTCGAGGTAGCGTGCTGCCTTGTTACGCAGCGGACCCGGGTTCGATCCCCGGTCGGAGCAGTTTTTCTGGGTGAGGTTTTTATCGGGGTTCTTCCTCATCTGTAAGGCAAATGTCAGGAAAACTTTAAGGCCCAAACGGTCCCCGAAATCATATGGCCATCATCATTATCATCCTTATCATCATCATCATCATCATCATCATCATCATCATCATCATCATCCTTCACCGGTGTGGAAAGCAACGGGAAGCTACCACACCTACAATTCCCTAGTAAAGCTGCAAGCATAGCATGAAAATGCTATGATTGCAGTGAAGGACCTGCCTTCGGGCAGAATTACAATGGATGGATGGATGAGGAAATCACGATCAGTGAATAAGAGAATGACAACCGCATTCTTCACCACAAGGGGGATTTTGGAACGGGGTATACTGCAAAAACAACGCGCAGTCACTGCGAAATGGCACACACAAGAATGCCTGCCAAAGATGATTGCAGCGCTGAAGAAACTCCGCCCAAGGGCAAGGCTAGACACATGGATGCTACATCATGATAATGCACATGCCTAAGGGGCCAGTGATACCATGGAGTTCTTGAAAAAATATAAACTTCCGCTGCTTGAAGACCCTCCCTACAGTCCAGATCTTGCTCCTCGTGACATTGGACTGTTCCAGAAGTTAAACTGAAGCTGAAAGAAAAGCGTTTCCCTTCGCAAAATGTGTTTTGACAGCATGGGATAACGAATGCACAGAGCTGTCCGAAAAAAAGTGGAAACAATGGTTTAGTGATTGCTTTCGACATATGAAGAGGTGTATTGAGTGTGGTAGAAGTTATTTTGAGAGGTCGTAAGAAGTATGCCCATATTGCAAATCTTTCCTAGTGCCGTATGTAAGAGATCATCTTAAACGAAAATTTAAAATTGCTCTAGCAGACGTAGTTTTCGGGTTTTCATAACTATTCGGTACATAGCATAGCTTTACTTCTGAAATAAAACGACGAAGGCACTCTCTAAAAATCGGCAAAATCAGACTGTTCGAAGTGGAGTGTTTATCTCAAACCAAGAATTAAAAAATAACTTTTTGTTTTCAATGTGACCCTACACATTTTAATAACTTGCGCAAGAAATAAATGTTTCGCCAATTTAAGAGTTAACGAAGGAGAGATACATTTTGTAAAGGTTTAACGATAGAAAAATACATTGTGTAAATTTTAACGAAAGAAAGATACATTCTGTAAAGGTTAACGAAAGAAATACATATTCTCTAAAGATTAACTAAAGAAGGATGCATTCTGTAAATTTTAACGAAAGAAAGATACACTGTGTAAGTTTAACGAAAGAGAGATGCATTTTATAAAGTTTAACGAAAGAAAGATACATTCTGTAAAGGTTAACAAAATAAATATACATGGTGTTGCAAAAAACCCATAACGAATGTGAGGTGGTATATTGAGATATGTTGATAATTTTTAATAAGGTACCGTTGTCCGGAAATTATGCGTTTTCACATTATGACTAGCTAACTTCTCAAGATCTCAAGACTCAATACTTTACAATACTGTCATAGTTACATCAAGTTTTCAAAATATCTACCTCCCATCTCATTGCAGAGCGTACATCGGTGGTGTAATGATTGGTGCACACTTCAAATACGCCTGGTCTCGTTTGAATTATTTCTGCAGCAGCATGGATTTGGGCTATAATATCCATACGTGACTCTGCTGGAGTTTGATAAACGGACTGTTTCATGTCGCCCCACAAAAATTAATCGAGAGGATTAAGATCAGGTGATCTCGGAGGCCATGGGACTGGTCCCCCTTCTTATAATTAATCGACCTGGATACGTGGTATCCAAATACCTCCTCACATTGGCATCGAAGTGAGCTGGAGCTCCGTCGTGTTGCAGTCACATTCCGTTGCGAAGCCACGTATTATAGGTTCCCTACCTGTGAGGTGTTGTCAAATAATGAGTCTTTATATCCTTCGAAGTAACACTGATCTTGAGATATAATTTGCTAGTCGTAGTGTGAAAACGCATCATTTCCGGACATTCGTACCTTATAAAAAATGATCAACATATCTCAATATACTACCTTACCTCCGTTGTCGGTGTTTTTTCTGCAACACCTGTGTATTCTGTGAAGGTTAACTAAAGAAAGATACATTCTGTAAAGGTCATCTAAAGGAAAATAAATTCTGTAAAGGTTATCTAAAGAAAGATAAACCAGTAAAATTGGATCAAAACTAACTAACTTACTGGCACTATTGAACCTGTAGGTTCATGGCAGCGTGGACATAAACTCTCCATACAGCCCTATCCCTTTTATAATCATTCCCTGTATAATCTACTTCCCTCAAATCTTGGTTAATGTTATTTTCCCACCTCATTCTTCGTCTAATAACTGGGCGTTTTCTCTCTTGTTTTCCTACAAGAAGCTTATATGCACGTCTTTCATTCCCCATTCGTACCACATGTCCTGCCCACCGTAGTCTATGAGACTTAACTGTTACTATATCTGGCTTCCTATAAAGATCATGTAGTTCACTGTTATGTAGTCTTCTCCATTAGCCCGTCTGATGATATATCTTCGGTCCAAAAAAAATCCTAAGAACTTTATTCTCAAATACTCGTAGTTGTAAAGTTAGTAAAAATTGTAAAATTGGATCATACGAGTAAATTCGATATCTTGAGGAATCCATTAGTTTACGCATTTCCTGCATGTCAGACTGAAGGAAGGTGGAATTGGAATATAAAAGATGGAAAAGTTATTTTAGGAAGTTAGGGTTCAAGAATAAGTTGATGCCAATGTTGATGCTATGTGGATTTATTGAGTAAACACTTACCTCGGGCAATGGATCAGGTGTAGTTTTTACATGAAGGCTATGATATGTGATAACAGCTGGTGGTAATGGGGATGGATATCCGAATATACAGTTTGTTCCAATCATCATTAAACTCATGTTTCTTTCTGCTTCTAAAATTGATGGAGGTCCTTCACCAAAATGCTTCCTCATGATTCTTTCCTGCTGTGGAAACAGTTCCACATATGTTTTGTACCTGTAAGAAATAAAATAACATTTCTAACAGGGAACTCTTAACCTCTTCACGCCGAAACCTACCATGAAATGTCTCCCAGAGAAGCGTTGTGATCTACAAGGCCGTGTCCAAAAAATTACCTGCCGCTTTACTGCAAGACACAGGAACCGAAGCCAGAGTCCAGCAACAACAATTCACTGTGCGAAGCAGATGAACGTCCCTGCTTGAATATAGCTGTACAGAGTAAGGCGGGGCGCGGCAAGGACTGCACATTGTGAGAGTAATCCAATCCACCATGTCAGGAGTTGTATTACTTCTATGTAGTTTAAATGAGAGATTTGGCGCTGTATTTTAGGGCCTTGGCATTTAAAAGCGGCTGATATTTTTTGGGTACGTTCTTCGGACATCAGAACGCTTATATGGAAAAATATCAAGGTAAGTTTCGGCATGCAATTTTGTAATGCTGGTTTTAGGTGAACTCATACACCTAATATTTTAAGAGCATAATGGATATCGGCAAAATACCCACTGTACTTGAAAACCTATATGTATAAATTTTCATGAAGAGGTTCGGTTGAGCGATTTTGAAGTCTATAAAGGACAATACATACACAGTCATTTATATACAGGGTGTAATTAAATACCCATTACAGACTTTGAGGACGTGTAGTGGGGACCAAGACGGTTAGGGCTATATTTATCATAGGAACTCATCCACAAAACGTACCGTTTTCCTGCGTACATACACGCAAGAAACCCACATCACACATCATTCTCTCTCCCGCATTTTCGGCATGTTCTCCCAGCTTGACTCCTCTAGACTATTACCTGTGGGGTCACATTGAATTTCTGATATACAAGACCCCTGTGACATTCGAGGAAGACCTACCGGCGCGGGTTATGGCTGAGGCGGATGTTGCAGGACCAAGGATAGGTGATCGTGTATACCAAAACATGGTACGGAGGTACCGTATCTGTGTTGTCATAGGTGGTTGTCACATCGAGCCCTTCTTGTGGACCCAGACGATAAGCAGCTGGCGTCAGAGAGAGCAACGTGTGTTGTGGTATTTTGCATGTAGCGGGAAAACTGTTCCTATGCTAAACGTATTATTGGTCCCCATTACATATCCTCAAGTCTGTAATGGGAATTTAGTTACATCCATCCATCCACAGTAATTCTGCCCGAGGGCAGGTCTTTCACTGTAATCATAGCATTTTCATGCTATGCTTTACAGCTTTACTAGGGAATTGTAGGTGTGGTAGCTTCCCGTTGCTTCCCACACCGGTGAAGGATGATGATGATAATGATAAGGATGATGGTGATGATGATGGCCATATGATTTCGGAGACCGTTTGGGCCTTAATGTTTTCCTGACATTTGTCTTACAGTTGAGGTAAAACCCCGATAAAAACCTCACCCAGAAAAACTGTCCCGACCGGGGATCGAACCCGGCCTGCTGCATGACAAGGCAGCACACTACCTCGAGACCACAGCGGTGGACTAGTTACTTCAATATATATATATAGTCCACCGCTGTGGTCTCGAGGTAGCGTGCTGCCTTGTCACGCAGCGGGCCTGTGGGCTAGTTACATCATATATATATAGTCCACCGCTGTGGTCTCGAGGTAGCGTGCTGCCTTGTCACGCAGCGGGCCCGGGTTCGATACCCGGTCGGGGCAGTTATTCTGGGTGAAGTTTTTATCGGGGGTTTTCCTCACCTGTAAGACAAATGTCAGGAAAACTTTAAGGCCCAAACGGTCCCCGAAATCATATGGTCATCATCATCATCAGCGTTATCATTATCAGCATCATCCTTCACCGGTGTGGAAAGCAACGGGAAGCTACCACACCTATAATTCCCTAGTAAAGCTGCAAGCATAGCACGAACATGCTATGATTGCAGTGAAGGACCTGCCTCCGGGCAGAATTACTATGGATGGATACATATATATGTATGTATGTATATACATGTGTGTTTGTGTGTGTGTGTGTGTGCGAGCGAGTGCGTGTGTGTGCGTGAGTGAGCGCGTGTGTTCGCAAATGTGTGTTTGTGTGTGTGTGTGCGTGCAATATATACCAACCTTAGCCATAGCCAGAATAATGTGTTTTGAAGTCTTTCATAGAATGCATATGATTGCTGAAATATAATAGAACTTCAGGAACATAGGAAGGATTTGTAACCATTCCAAAGGCTTCCGATGCTGACCAAATAATACCAAAAGACAATACACCAATGACTGGTGGAGAACCGACGTGATGTATCAATCCATGATAACTTTGATAGTTCAACGTCTCCATAAACACCAGATCGTAACTGCTGTTAATTGTGCTGAAATCAGAAAATTGTATTAGAAGTAGAACCAAATCATTTGTCCGCTTCGCAGAAACGTCCAGACGCACCTCCTCTCTCTTTCTTTCCCTTATCTTCCCGACAGCGTCAATAATATTCTCAGATCTATGGTTACAATTGAACTTGTCCCCACCCACTGTACTCACCTACCCAGACTTTATCCTCTCAGTTGACATTATACGTCAATAAACGACACTCGTTCGCACTTCTCGCAGACAAATTATTTAGCTGTTCCTTTTCTACTAATTTACTCACTTGCACTATTGAATCCGAAGGTTTATGGTAGCACGGTTATAAGCTCTCCAGAAATTCCTATCCTGAGCTAATGTTTTTCTATAATTCTCTATATAATCTTTTTTTTATGTAAGCCCATGTTTTCCTTTTACAGAGATTTATGCGCTCTCCCCCTACACGGAAGGATTTGAACCATACTAATTTAGTTACACTTGTTTTCATATAGATGTCATTTTGAGTGGTTCGTGGTCAGCGTTCCGCCTCATGTTGACATCTAAGAAATCAAGGTAGTACTAGGACGGGAAAATTCGGTAAATTTTGCTTAGAGGCCTTTTCATTCGGGCTTAAGGATTTTTTACGAGCCTGAAAATCTTCAGACTCGGGATCCACGGCTTAAAGTCCCTCCTGGAGGACTTGCTCCTTGGATTTATCCATCCTAAAAAATCCATACCTCCCTAAAACCACAGTTAATGCCATCTTATTATCTCAGTCATTTTTCTTTTGCCTTCTTATTTTCCTTTTTCCTAGTTTGAGTCCTTACATAGTCACTGCATAAGTCCACTTTTAGATTCCATTCGGAACATATGACCCCCCCCACTTCCATTTCAACCCCATTGCTGATGTTGCTACACGTATTTAAGTCCCGTTATATTGCGGATGTATTCGTTCCTGATGCGGTCTTATCTCGAGCCGTAGCTTCCGCTCCATTTTTCTCTGGCAAATTTCTAATATGGCTGTTCTTATTTTTTTAGTTACCATGACTGCGAGCCATATGTTAACGCATGTAATAAGCACATGTCCATGACTTTAATATTTAGGCTGATAGTTTTTTCTACTAGTATAAACTTTAGAGTCCAGAATTCTTCTCAACAATGTCTTTCCACAATTTCCTATTCTAACACTCAACCAGGTTTTAGTTTTCATATTTTTTAAAATCATTTATTATTTAATCCTCCCATCTGTTCTTCGGGCTTCTTGTGGATCTTGCATATAATATTATCAATAATCATATTCAAATTTCATTTAAGTAAATAGTCCATGGATGCGAAACATGGACTCTTACTTTAAGGGAGGAAAGGAGATTACGAGTATTTGAAAATAAAGCTATTAGGAAAATTTTTGGACCAAAGAGAGATGAACACACAGGTGAATGGAGAAGACTGCTTAACAATGAATTACATGGTCTTTATAGGAAACCAGATATAATGAGAACAGTTAAGTCTCGTAGACTGTGATGGGCAGGACATGTGGCACGAATGGGAATGAAAGACTTGCAAGGAAGCTTCTTGTAGAAAAACCAGAGGAAAAACGCCCAGTTGGTAGGCCAAGAATGAGGTGGGAGAATAACATTAACTATGATTTGAGGGAAGTAGAATATACAGGGGATGATTGGAAAAAATTGGCTCAGGATACGAATGTATGGAGAGCTTATGTCCGCGCGACCATGAACCTACGGGTTCGATAGTGCCAGTGAGGGTTGTTAGTTAATTAGTTAGTTAGTTAGTTAGTCACAAAGTAAAAATATTAAAATAAATGTCTGACAGATACCGTCGTTCTCAACTAGGCCTACAGTTTTTAAAAGTTTTTATATAAAAAAATTAACCCATTTAAGGATGACGTAATATGTAGGGTATTTATTTCAATATTTCACTTTCTATCTAATTGCGTTAATCTCCACTGTTTCAATCAAATCAATGTTATTTATTTCAACACAAATTCTAATAAAGTAGCACAAAAGGTATATGTCCGGAATAAATGTCGTTGTCATATAGAGAATAATCAATGTATTTTTCATTTTATTTATCCGATGAACATTGTGCGGCCCTTGTTCCATTTTTTCACTGAGAGCTTAATGTAAACAATGACATGTAACTGGACCAAAGAGTAGTAAGTTCGGACCTACAAAAAGCGTAAATATAGACAGTAGTGTTGCCGATTCACAATTTATCGGTGTCTGTTTATGTTCTCAATATATTTTAATGTCTCTGAGTGTACATAAACTCGTAATTTTGTCCGTAATTTAGCGGAACTGTGATGTATTTGGTTATTATTTTAATCAAATACCTTTTTATAAATTCTTGAACTTGTGGAGAACTTAGTTGACCATCAATCATAATATTTCCAACAGGTATTACTTGCGAGATCATTTCATAAGCTGTAGTGTGTTCCATTCTTGCAAAATCCAGCGATGTTCGGAAATAATCATATGAAAATGATATGTCGATATCTGTATAATTCGGGATTGGAACCTGCAAATAAAATAATTTAAAAACATATTTTTAAATGATACAATTTGCGAAGAGGAGTAAAAAGTAACTAGTAATTAAAAAATATAGGTCATAATGGAAGTGGAGAAATGAGGGAAATTTTGAAGAAGTGGCTGAATTAAAAAAATACTTAGGAACAATAATTACAAATAATAATGAGATGGACAAAGAAATTAAACATAGACTCAATTCTGGAAATGCATACTATTATGCATTGCAGGGATTCTTGTCGTCCCAACTCCTTTCAAAAAACGTTAAACTGAAAACATCTGTTATTCTGCTAGTTATATTATATGGATGCGAAACATGGACTCTTACTTTAAGGGAAGAAAGAGTATTTGAAATTAAGTTCTAAGAAAAAAATTTGGACCACAGAGTAATGTGCATACAGGTGAATGGAGAAGACTACTTAACGGTGAGCTACATGGTCTTTATAGGAAGTCAGATATAATAAGAATGGTTAAATCTCGTAGACTATGATGGGCAGGACATGTGACACGAATAGGGAATGAAAGAGGTGCGTGGAAGCTTCTTCTAGGAAAACCAGAAGTAAAAGTCCCAGTAGACCAAGAATGAAGTTGGAAAATATTAAGCATGACGTGAGGGAAGTAGATGATTGGAAAACATTACTCAGGATAGGGATATATGGAGAGCTTATGTTCTTGTGTTTGATAGTGCAAGTAAGTTAGTTAGTTATCTAAATAAAATTACGAACATAATACTATCGTTAATGTACTCAGACAAGCTATCCGCATGTAACTTATACATCTAAGGAGAAAAATGTTTGGCTGAATCAGAATTTGATACCAGGATCTTCAGCTTTGAGCTATCTAACCATGCGTTATGTTGTATTAAATGTCCGAAAACCGTGACGGAACTCAGTGAGGAACACTAGAGACTTCCATTATGATTTTGGCATCTTTAAACAAACATTGAAATGGTGTCTTGCACACGGTCTATCACAGAGCCTACACACGCAGTCCATTGACGGATCATGATAGTTGGAAATTTTGCAGAGTTTGTGGTGACTATTTAACTCATGCCCCAAATGGGAGTCAATGACCAATCACGTTTCAATGATTTCTGTTTTACAACCAATCAGAGTCGTGTTTCACGAAATATTTATCAGTGTTATAATTACCATATTAAAGAAATCTCCTCCTTTTTAATATTCTGAACAGGTCTGACCAATATTTTGCAGTGACTGAGCCTGTGAGAAATACGGCTACCAGATTGTATATATAGTGCATGAATGTCAACACATGCCGCATGCGGGAGTTAATATAAAAACATTTGTAGCAATCGATTATACCACAAAAAAAAAGAAAGCACTGTTTGCACTTTCTTAAATGTATTTTTTCCCAGGTAACAATCCAGAAAAATATAATTGTCATATTTACATCATACGACATCAGACATGAATTAATATACAGTTTGATGTGTTTCATTTTTTCTCCACTAGAGAGCATTCTTACAATAACTTATTGCGTTCCTTTGGCAATAAATAGTATGATCTGGTTGCAGTGATAAACAAAGGAAACAGATGAAGCGTACCTATCGTTTCTCATTTGTTTTCAAACATCGCCGTTTACATTAAATATATAAATATTTTAAAATAACTATAGTTAAATAATGATTTGTGAGTAAACAGCTTAATTTTATTCGTTAAATAGTCCTAACAAATGCCACTCTTGATTTCCAAATTCTCTAGATAAATTGGAAATCACTCGTGGCATTACTTATGATAAACATGCACTGCCAGTCTTGTTACTGCACTGCGTATCTTGTTTGGTTCAGTCCAGTTTCGGTTGAGCATTGTGCCTGTTGTGTGCAGATCGTACGGTATTTCTTTTCTCTTCTTTTGTCTTATCTCCTTCAATGTAGCTTTCTGTTTAGTAGCTGGTAGCAGGAACTTTGTGCGTAGATCTTCCTCGAAGAAGGTTTCGCGTGCTAACTCATATGCAAGTCTAAATGGAGCAAATTTCAAGATCTTTATTACGGCTTTTGGGAGTCTCGCTTTAACTGTTTCTAAGGTGTTTAAATTTCCGTAGCTAAGGTCAACTCAATATGATTTGAATTTCATACGTAAAGATGGGAAGTAATAATAATAATAATAATACTTTATTTATTATGGCAGAGTTAAGGCCATAAGGCCCTCTCTTCCATTCAACCAGCACAAATACAAATAAATATTCGACAAATATAGATATACACTATACTAATTATAAACAGTTAAAGATACAATAAAGGTAGCAATGTAAATGTCATGTACAAACAACATTTTATAGGGTAATAACAATAATGATACGATAATAATAATAATAATAATAATAATAATAATAATATAATAATAATAATATAAATATGATACATTATACGGGAAACACCAATTAATATATATATATCTTACACTGGATAATAATGAAGTCGAGTTTAGAGCAAATATCAATTTAGATTTCTTTTAAAAGATGCCAATGTCCGGCAGCCCTTATTTCTTGTGGTAGGGAATTCCAGTTGCGAGAAGTGGAGATGGTATATGACATGGAGTGATGTGATGTCCTATGTTGCGGTATATTAAGTAAGAGACTATGTTGTGATCTTGTGTTTAAGTTATGGTTTGAGGATAGATACTGGAAACGGGATGATAATAATTAGGAATCGAGGTATGTAGGATCTTAAATAGGAGATTTAGACAGTGCGATTTTCTTCTCTCTTTTAGATGTAGCCATGACAATTCGTGGAATAATGGAGAAATGTGATCGCATTTTCGAACATTAAATATGAATCTGATACACATATTATGGACACGCTGCAGTTTGTCCGACAATCCGTTACTTATGTCAGTTAGTAGAACGTCACAGTAGTCAAAATGCGGCATCACTAAAGTTTGGATTAAAATTCTTTTAAGAGTTGTAGGAAGAAAATGTTTAAGTCGCTTTAGGGAATGCATTATGGAGAAGATCCTTTTAGATGTTTGTTTTACTTGCTCATGCCATTTTAAATTAGAATCTAAGTAAAATCCCAAGTTTTTAACGACGTCGTTATAAGGAATTTGTTCATTATCTAATATGACAGCCGGCATATTGCCATTGTTTATGAGGTGTAATAGCCTTGGATGTCCGATAATTATTGCTTGCGTTTTGTTTACATTTAGTTTCAGCCCCTATTGTCTGGACCATAAAGA
This sequence comes from Diploptera punctata, assembly GCA_030220185.1. Lineage (NCBI taxonomy): Eukaryota > Metazoa > Arthropoda > Insecta > Blattodea > Blaberidae > Diploptera > Diploptera punctata. The sequence goes on along the minus strand of JASPKZ010007409.1, from coordinate 269,204 downwards.
TATATGCCTGAGGTCAGTGTTTACTTTGTCAATATATTCATTAATTTCGTCAGGCCTAAAGTGTGTGTAAATCTGTAGGTCGTCGGCGTAAAGATGATGCTTGCAGTTTTGTAGTTTCTTGGTCACGTCATTAATATAAATCGAGAAGAGAAGAGGAGCGAGGACGGCGCCTTGAGGTACCCCTTTCCTCACCAAGCGCCAGGAAGAAATGCGATTATTAACAGAAACTGATTGCTGACGATTAGTGAGGTAAGATGCAAACCAATCAAGGCAGTTTTCCGAACAGATGTAGTGTCTTTAGTCTCGCTAGCATTAAGTCCTATATCTACTGTGTCAAAGGCTTTGCTGTAGTCGAGTAGGACTATTGCGGTGAGTTGCTTTTGTCCATTGAGTCTCTTATGTCCTCTACATGTCTAGTGCAGTACTTGTGTGATGTCCTGTTCTAAAACCAGACTGATGTTCATCAAGTAAGTCGTGTGTGGTGAGGTAGTCTGTTAACTGTGAGTGTATTATGTGTTCCAGTGCTTTAGATAAACGGGAAGAATACTAAGGCCTCAAAAAGTTTCATGGCTGTTGCAAGTGACAGTTGTGTGATGTTTGTGAACAATGTGCACCAACGTGAAATAGGATGCGATGGCAACCAAAAGTATCAATTATTTATATTAATTTCAATACCTGGAGTATTTCAGTTGTGTTTGGCTATTACGGCACTGAGTAAAATCCCATCATAATGTCTTCTTGGTAGACGAATTCCACTTGTAACGTAAATCGTAGAGTTCTCAACTGTGGGTACATTGGGTATGAAGAGAGAGGAGTTTATTATGTGCATGGATGCCTGGATAGATTAAAGGTAGAGTGCCAGCGCGTTAAACTGGAGTTGATGGGTTCAAATCACGGTTCAGACATAATTTTTATTCTTGTATCATTCCATCGGATTATCGGCATATGTAAAAAAACTTATTCTCCCAGTTATATGGATGCGAAACATGGACTCTCCTTTATTTTTTATTTATTTTATTTTACCCAATGCAGTTAAGACCGTGACGTATTCCCTTCCACTTCATCAGGGTTAAATTAAACATACAATAACAGTTATGAATTATCTACAACTTGATTAATAATACATAATAGGTATAGGTTGTTACGCAATATAGAGTTGACAAGGAAAAAATAATAATAAGAATAAAAATAATATTAATACAATAACCTATGATTTAAGTAAGTGGCTTGGTAAATAAAGTGTAAAATATAATAAAAGTATACATGAAACATGTTATATATTAAATTGTCTAAGGAAATATTTAGTCCCTCCATGGTATCTTTACCTTGTCGTGGTGGAGTGGCTTGTGTGCTTAAATGATCCTGAGAGCTATGCCGGCGGTAGCATTGCTGCCGATAGGGTTACCCATGCCGGACTGGTCAAAGGTGATAAGCCAGACGAAATAAGTACCTTGGTCGAAAGAGTGACGATCTTTCACCGTAAAAATACAACCGTCAAGAAATGCGGACATGGGTTCTACTGGGGTAAAATTTTCCGGAGGTCAAATAGTCCCCCATTCGGTTCTCCGGGCGGGGACTACTTCAGGGAACCCATGCCAAAGGCTCAAACACAGGGACATGTTCCTAGGAACATGGAATGTTAGGACTTTATACAATAGCGGGGCACTAGAGATATTAACGCGGGAATTGGATAAATCGCCCTTGGATATAGTCGCTTTACAGGAAGTTAGGTGGCCAGGAGAAGGTAGTCAGGAATCAGGAAGCTTTTCATTATACTATGGGGGTGCAGAAAGACCTGCATTTGGAACGGGTTTTTTAGTCAGAAGGAGGATCCTATCCGCTATCCGAGATATTAAGTTTGTTAGTGATAGGATATCATACATAATTCTAAAGGTAAACGACATGATTTTATAATTGTAAATGTACATGCCCCCACAGAAGATAAAGATGACAAGATCAAGGATGAGTTCTATGAAGAATTAGAATGCTTATTTGATAGCCTTTCACGATATCATATGAAAATTGTCTTAGGAGATTTTAATGCAAAAGTGGGGCGGGAAGATATATTCAAACCAACAATAGGCAAATTCAGTCTTCATGAAGATAGTAACGACAACGGGGTTAGATTAGTCACATTTGCCATATCAAAGAATCTCATTGTTAAGAGCACAACATTTCAGCATAAGGATATTCATAAATACACCTGGACGTCCCCAGATGGAGAAACTCGGAACCAGATAGATCATGTATTAGTGGATAAACGCTGGCACAGTAGCATCATTGATGTTAGATCAGTTAGAGGGACAGACTGCAATTCAGATCATCATCTGGTCAGGGTGAAAATCAGACAACGGCTATCGCTTATGAGAGGAACAAACGCTAAAGATGATTCTGTAAAATATGAATTAAAAACTTGAAAAATGATGAAATGCGGCAAGAATACCAAATCAAAATTTCTAATAGATTTGAAGTACTGGAATCTTCAGATGACAATGTGGCAAACGAAGAAGAAACTGATATAAATAAAGAATGGGAGGCTATAAGAGATACTATTAAATTGTCAGCATCAGAAAGCATTGGTTGTTTAAAAAAGAGGCAAAACAAGAAATGGTTTGATGAGGAATGTGCCAACATTGTAAAGAAAAGAAAGCTAGCAAAAATGAAATGGTTACACGAGCCAAATGATGTAGATATTAGAACAATTTGGAGTAGTATTAAACGGGAAACCACCAAAGTTACTAAGAGTAAAAAGAGGGAATATTTTGTGCAGAGAAGAGTTAATGAAAATCTTATGCATCAATTGAACGCAAAAAATCGGAAACATTAGGGAATTATATCAGGGAATTAGTATAGGAAAGAAAGGGTTTCAGGCTAGAAACAAAACTAATGCGGAATGAAATGGGGGATATGATTACATATTCCAGGGAACATGTCAATGAATGGGAATCAGTTACTTTAATCAGCTATTGAGTGTACACACAGAACAGGACATTGAGGAGGATAATTTACAGACAGCAGAAATGCTAGTCGCAGAGCCAAGTGCATTAGAGGTTGAAATGGCGATTGAAAAATTGAAGATGTATAAAGCATCAGGTTCAGATGAGATCCCAGCAGAACTGATAAAATCAGGGGGAGAAAAACTAATGGACAAGATACGCTGGTTGCTTAGTATGATTTGGGAAAAAGAAGCTCTTCCAGATGAATGGAAAGAATCAATTATCGTACCAATTTATAAGAAAGGAGATAAAAACTGATTGCAACAACTACAGGGGCATCTCATTACTTTCAACTTCGTACAAAATTCTAAACAAATATATTAGTAAGCAGACTTACTCCCTATATTGATGATATTCTAGGAGATCATCAATGTGCATTTAGAAGAAACAGGTCTACAACAGGTCAGATTTTTAGTATAAGACAGATTTTAGAAAAGAAATGGGAATATAATGGTACTGTACATCAACTATATGTAGACTTCAAAAAAGCATATGATTCAATTAAGAGGGAGAAGTTTATATAGTATCCTGCTGGAGTTCGGATTATCCTAAAAAGTTAGTTAGACTTATACAAATGTGTGTAAATGGCACAAAGAGTAGGGTGCGTGTAGGAAACAGTTTTCAGATACTTTTGAATTCCAGAATGGGTTGAAGCAAGGAGATGCACTATCTCCTCTACTATTTAATTTTGTACTAGAGCATGCCATTAAATCTTTAGAGAATGAGGAAGGCTTACAACTCAATGGTATTAATAAACTGTTAGTTTATGCTGATGATGTAGTATTGTTGGCCGATAGTGAGGAGATACTAAAGGAGAATACGCACACACTATTGAGTAACACTAAGAACTTAGGACTTGAAGTAAATATCAATAAAACTAAATATATGGTCACACGTAGAAATCCATTATATAATGGAAATGGACAGCTAATGACAAATGAGGGAAATTTTGAGGAAGTGGCTGAAATCAAATACCTAGGAACAATGATCACAAATAGGAATGAGATGCACAAAGAAATTAAACATAGGCTCAATTCTGGAAATGCGTGTTATTATGCATTGCAGAGACTCTTGATGTCCCAACTCCTTTCAAAAAACGTTAAGCTGAAAATATATAAAACTATTGTTCTACACAGTTATATTATATGGGTGCGAAACATGGAATCTTACTTTAAGGGAGGAAATGAGATTACGAGTATTTGAGAATAAAGTTCTTAGGAAAATTTTTGGACCAAAGAGAGATGAACAGACAGGTGAATGGAGAAGACTACATAACAATGAACTACATGGTCTTTATAGGAGGCCAGATATAATAAGAACAGTTAAGTCTCGTAGACTGCGATGGGCAGGACATGTTGCACGTATGGGGAATGAAAGACTTGCATGGAAGCTTCTTGTAAGAAAGCCAGAGGGAAAACGCCCAATTGGTAGACCAAGAATGAGGTGGGAGAATAACATTAACTATGATTTGAGGGAAGTAGATTATACAGGGAATGATTAGAAAACATTAGCTCGGGATAGGGATGTATGGAGAGCTTATGTCCGCGCGGCCATGAACCTACGGGTTCGATAGTGCCAGTGAGTAAGTAAGTAAGTAAGGAAATATTTAGTGAGCTTTATTTTAACTGTTATTGAGTCAGCAGTCCTTGATATACGAGGGGAGGAAGGATGAGGAATTGTGAGATGTTCGATGTAGAGGAACAGCTAGAATTAAATTTTCTCTCGATCGTGTGTTTGAATTATGGAGGGAAGATAGTGAATGGAAGCTAGTAGAAATATAAAAGGGTGATGAGGTGGACAAAGTGTTGTGTGTACGAAGCAGAGACAATGTATATTTCGCCTGTCTTCATCGGAGCCAAGACAATACTTCAAATACTGGAGTTATATGATCTGATTTACGGAGATTGCATATTATATAACGTGCACAAGCTTTGTGAACTTGTTGCAGTCTTTGTCGGAATGTGATACTCATGTCGGTTAGGAGTAAGTCGTAATAATCGAAATGCGGCATAATCAAAGTTGTGATAGTCACTTTTTTTATGAAGAAGGAAGGAAAAGGAAGGAGAAAAGAATTTGAGAATAAAGTTCTTAGGACATTTTTGTCCCGCGCCGTAGCCGAGCGGTTAAGGTAGGAAGCCTTGGCGCAGAGCTACGGGACTTGCGCTGGTTCGAGTCTCCATGGGGGAAGAAATTTTCTCATGGTATTTCGGCCAGTATGGGACCGGTGCCCACCCAGCATCGTGAGGCAATTGGTAGCTACAATAAGTAGCGGCTCCAGGTTGAGGAACCAGCTATAACGGCCGGGGGACTCGACATGCTAACCACATGTCACCCTACACTGGCTGTTGATCATCTACCTCTGTGATTGACACATGTGGATGTGAAGGGCCAGCAGCCGGCTGGTAAAAGGGCAACCGCTGAAAAGTGGAAAGACCCTCAATCGGAGGACATTTTTGGACTAAAGATATATGAACAGGCAGACGAATGGAGAATACTTCATAACTGTGAGCTAGATAGGCAGGTTATGTGGCACGAATGGTGAATTAAAAAGAGACATGGAAACTTCAACATTGTGTTGAGAAATCGGAAAACGCACAGTCTAAGATTGTGTTTGTGAGGGTGCTGTTGTGTCGTGAAAAATGACACAAATTAAAAAAAAATATATATTAGGCCTACTAGCCCAAGTTAAGTCTACACGGCTGAAGGAGAAGTGTGTTAGCGCTAGTGTCGCCAAACTACTTATCTATGAAAGGTAGAATCAATAAACACGTGTGAAAGCTCGTTAATGTTGTCAAATTAGTCATTTGATCGATCACTAAAATCACAGTGTTTATTCACAGCTTCACAATGCAGGGGACGGGAATTGGCAACATGTAATGAAACAGACAAAGAAGGAACAGCTCATACCCCAGTAGTAATATGGTAGCCAGATTATTCTTTTTTTTTTCAACGACTGATGAAATTTTTTTGGTTTGTTTAAAAAACGCAGAATTTGCCAGCTCTCTCTTCCCAGTCAAATAACACAATACAGAGACAGCTAGTGTCAACAAGGTAAGAGAAGAGAGAGAATCGACAGTAGCTTCCAGTATATTTCCCGTGTGCAGATTTAACTTGGGCGCGTAATAACTCAAAAATGAGCGTAAAGTTGTAGATGAATATGTACATGTGGGGAAACGATATAGAACAGAGGAATTATTTTTGATATTTTTACAATGTAAAGTTATATTTACATATTTAGTTTATGTATTATTATGATTCAACAAACTTAATTTCAATGCCTTTTTTAACTTTTTATTTTTATTTTAACAAGTTTTGTAACCTGCGTTTTATCCTGTGGGTATATCGCAGGATATTTAGTATACTCTACAATTAATAGGGTTCATTTCAGTATCTGGAATATATTTGTATTATACTTCATATTTGTGTTTTTAGAGCAATCTAAATGCCTAAATTACCATTTTTATGTCTTAATTCTCCACTAATTACAAAAAAATACTAAAGGCTGTTAAATTCCTTATAAGAAAACTGTCAACCATTGCATGCCGAAACCTACCTTGATTTTTTTTTTCTCCAGAGAAGCGTTGTGATCCACAAAGGCCGTATCTAAAAATATCATCTGCCGTTTTAACTGCAAGACATTGAAATCAAGCGCCAAATCTCTCATTTAAACTATAGGGAATTAATACAACTCCTGTATTGGCAGACTGGAAAACCCTCACTACCCGCCGCGCCGTCCGCGCCGCGTTTCGCCTCACTCCTTTCTGTGTTTAACTCATGCAGGGATGTACATCTGTCCCATACAGTGGGCTGCAATTGCTAGATTCTGGCTTCGATTTCTGTGCTTTGCACTTTAAAACGGCAGATATTTTTTTTGAATACGGCCTTGGTACATCATTACGCTTCTCTCGGAGAAATTTCAAGATACGTATAATCATGAACAGAAATAATGAATAATGTGGCGCTTCCTTTTCTGGAAGATCACGCCTCGCCACTGCCTTGACGTACTCCAACCATCTCTTTTCTGCCACTCTACATGACGACGGCCTTTAGGTTTTGAATTTAAGATTTTAAATAATAATAATAATTAATAATAATAATAATAATAATAATAATAATAATAATATAATAATAATAATAATAATAATAATAATAATAATAATAATAATAATAATCATAATAATAATAATAATAATAATAATAATAATAATAATAATAATAATAATAATAATAGCTTTATTTAACTTGGCAGAGTTAAGGCCTAAAGGCCTTGTCTACCACTCAACCAGGTTTAGGAAAATTCAAAAATCGTAGCCTCAATACAAATTACAATAAATGTAAATGATTACATTTTACATATACAGTAGAATTATTATCTACAACATATGTTGATTTACTCTAGATTTAATGAATGAATACAGTCCCACTAATGAAAGTATAGGGCATATAAATATAAAACATACTAGAGACAGAAAAAAACTAATAACATAGAATACATTTAATTCTGGAGAAAAATTATTTAACAAGTGATTGTATAAGCGTGACCTAAAAGTGTCAAGTGTGCGGCAACCCTGATATCTTGAGGGAGGAATTTCAGAAGCGGGCAGAAGCTACTATGAAAGAAGTAGAAGAAGGAGAGGTACTGTGGAGAGGGATTGTTAGCAGACTTGTGACGTAGTGTCAATATTGTGGTAATAAGATAACTTCTCAAAGATGGACGTCAAGTAACTAGGAGTGTAAGAATACGAAAGCTTGAAAATGAGTGAAAGAGAGTGCAACTAGCGTCTGTGGCTAGAATATTTTTGGAATAAGTTCCTCTTCCATTCTAATGAGAAGTTTTAACCATTTACCCCTTTGGGGACGTATTACTATTATTTTGTACCTTAGTATTTGTTTTAATTTATTATTATTATTTTTATTATCAATGTATATAAACATATTTTATTGTTTTGTTGAATGTCTTTGAACACCTGTTGCTACTCCAGTGGAATATAAATAAGGAAGAAGTCAGCAGTTCGATTAGATAGAACAGTCAGTATTCACGCCTTATACCTATATATTGTAGAAAGCAACGGGAAGCTACCACACATATAAATCCCTAATAAATCTGCAAAGCATGGCATGAAAATGCTATGACTGCAATGAAAGACCTGCCCTCGGGCAGAATTACTATGGATGGATGAATACCTATATTCATATTAGTTGCAAAATCCATGATAAGTATATACAATATAAGAATAACAGAACTTTTATAGAAAGCTCGTTTTTCTATTTGGAAAGCAGTATTGGCCTTCCATATCATATTTATAGTTTTACCTTGAGAGGATCCGTTCCAATGACCGTAACTTGATGCCCTCTTGCAGCCAGAGCCTTCATTATTATCCGGAAAGGTAATTGATGGCTAATGGATGGTGTGGGAAAGATGCCCAAAATTTTCGCACAGTCATTTTCATAGACCAAGCACATCAAAATGCATAGCCACTTGTAAAATGAAACCTGAAATAAAATTATAGAAACATCAACTGTAAAATTATTATTTTCTTTCTTAGCATATCTAATTAATTCACTGGCACAATAGAACCTATAGTTTCATAGCCGTGCGAACACAAAGTCTCGATATATTCTAATCCTGAGCTAATGTTTTACAATCATCCCCTGTATAAGATAACTTAGTTCTCAAGTACTCGTAATCTCCTTTCCGCCTTTAAAGTAAGAGTACATGTTTCGCATTCATATAATATAACTGAGAGAATAACAGTTTTAATATTTTTAGTTTAACAGTTTTGAAAGGATTTGGGACGACAAGAGTCTCTATAAAGCATAATTGCATGAATTTTCAGAATTGAACCTATGTTTAATTTCCTTATGCATCTCATTCCTATTTGTACTTATTGTTCTTAGGTATTTGAATTCAGCCACTTCTTGAAAATTTCCCTCATTTGTCAGTAACTGTCCATTTCCATTATACAATCTATTTGTGTGTGTGAACATATATTTAGTTTTATTGACTATTTAACTCATGCCCCAAATGTGAGTTTAATGACCAATCATATTTCAATGATTTTTTATTTACAACCAATCACAGTCGTGTTTCGCCTAAAATTTACCAACTAAAGTTTATAATAATAAAGAAAGCACCTTCTTTTTAACATTCTGAATAGGTCATAGCATTATTTTGCAGTGACTACCCCTCGAAGAAATACGGCTACCAGATTGCATATATAGTGCATGAATGTCAGCAGAAAGCGCATGCGATAGATAATATAAAAACATTTGTAACAATTGATTATACCACAAAAAATAAGCTGTTTGCATTTTCTTAAACGAATTATTTTCCAGGGAATGACGTTGCAAAAAAAAAAATTAACATATTTACATCATAGGACATCAAATTAATTAATACCTATAACGGTGGTTATAAATTTCTCCACTAGGGTGCATTCTAACAACATTGCGATCCTTTGGAAATAAATAATATTATGATCTGGTTGCAATGATAAACAAAAGAAGCAAATTAAGCGTACAAATCTTTTCTCATTTGTTTTCAAACATCGCCGTTTACATTAAATATATAAATATTTTTAAATAACTATATTTAAATAATGATTTGTAAGTAAACGTTTAATTTTATTCGTTAAATAGTCCTAACAAATGCCACTCTTGATTTTCCAAATTCTCTAGATAAATTCACTCCTCACTTCGTGAGTCGTGAATTTATCGATAATTTGGAAATCACTCGTGGCATTACTTATGATAAGGGCAGTTTTAAGACACCAGCATGATATAAAAAAAAGATGCCCGAGGGATATATGAAGGCCAGAAATAGAAAATCATAAGCTGCATTCTCACAATGTTATCGCCTAATGAATATCCAAGGAAAACTCTGGAACTCATGTGCGACTCAGGACCGGGTCGAGGTGTTGAAGTCCTTTATATGTAAGGTATGTGAATAACAAGAATGCCAGCAGACCATGCCTTACATACCGTCACAGGGGCAGGTGAAATGAAACGAAAGTAATGAGACGAGCGTGAAAAAATTGTACAATAAATTTGTGTTGGGGAAAAACGGGAGAAACCCGAGAAAAACCTATTCACACTCTGTTTCGTTCAACTCGAAACCCGTATAGAGTGGCCGAGATGCAAACTTGATATCCCTGCTATGAAATACAAGCGTCTAACCGCTTGCGCCTTGGATCCGAACTAGCAAATCTCAACTAAAACTAAAATCAGACTATTCAATAGCAACGTGGGCACGGTTATAGCTAACTAGAAATGTATTTACCCACTTAAACATAATGTTAATGGAACAAATATTATTAAAATGATATATTAAATTCATTTAGCCACGGAATTTAATTACACTGGGCAACAAATTTTCACTTTCAGAACATTGCACAAACTTTGAGACATGCCCTAATATAGTTCAGGTGTGCTGAAACCGAATCGGCAAACGGTTTCCTTGTATCATGTCAGGATTTTTTTTTTTGCAAAACAGAGATTCTTGTAACGTTCAATGCACAAAAGCAGTGGTTTTAAGACAAAATTCTTTTACGATGTTTTAAGTAAAATAATAATGCAATCATTGTTAGAAATGACTAAATATGACAATATTGTCAATTTAATTGTTAATTTAATATATAGTGTAGAGTACAGTTAATCTTCAGTATGCAACGTGATCTTGTTTTTCTTTTGTATTTGAAGCTTTTTTTTGTTGGCTTCCTTCTATAAAAACTTCTAGGAGTAACCCTCTTCATCATCCAACAGTAATCGGTGAGCATTGTGGTGCTCCACGTGCCTTCGTGTCTTGTTTCTAATTCCTTGAGATCTTGGTGGAATCTCTCCTCATGTACTTCATTGTAGTCCCCAAGATTCTCGGGAAAGTAGTCCAAGTGAGAATATAGCACGTGGACTTTGAGACTCATGTTACATCCAAATTCCTTGAATGCATTCAACATTTTGTTTACCAAGTGTTTGTAATCTGGTCCTTTATATTACCTAGAAACTTTGTGACAACGTTTCGGAGTGATTACCATGCTAACAACTCTTTTGAATTCATTTTACTTTCAAACGTATCATCACTAAGCAGCTTCTGATATCCGGGCCTGTAAATACACCTTCTTTCACTTTTGCATTGCTTAAACCTGGGAATGTCCTTCCTTGTCCAAGCCTCGACAAATTGTTCCATGAGCACTACCATAATATGGAGAGGAGGTAAGAGAAACATCAGAGTCTGAATAAGACTCTTTTCTTAATGTTTTTTGAACCAACATTACATTGTCTTCGGGGTCATTCCTTGTTAATCTTATTGCTGTGCCTTTGCCCGACTGTCCCACTCGCAAACGAAGTACGGATATTTCGTATAACCTCAAAAAAATTAAGAATAAGATATATGAAAACCAGAATGATTGATAGGTTAACCCTGTTTAACTGTTGACCCGAGTGAGATAACTTTGAAATCTCCACACACTTGCCATTCATGTTCTTCATATTTGGTCTTGGTCAACAGGAGTTTCAGATTTTCATAAGACTCTTTGTGAATCACCGAGTAATCATCTGGAAGTGAAGTATATAAATTCCTATTATGTAGGAGGACAGAGCTATAAGACCAGAGATATCGCTGGTTCGAGTCCCATTGAAGAAACACTTTTCTTATATAATGTAGGTCATTATATGACAGGTGCCCAACCAACATCGTGATGAATTTGGGTAGCTACAATAAATAGCGACTCCAGGTTGAGAAAACCAGCTATAACGGCTGGGGACTTGACATACTGTCCACATCTAACCTCTGGCGTTTCCTAGAATGAGTTTTTTTGTACCTAGAATTTGTTAAAATTTGGCTAATTTTATGTCAACCTATCTGCAGTTTATGTAGAACAGATTAAACCGAGATAATTGAATTCACTGACATATTCTATAGAGCAATAACTATTTTAAACACTTGGGGAATAAAGATCTTAAGACAAATGTGTGGGCCTATTTGTGATAAGGGAGTCTCGAGAATCAGGACCATCTCTGAATTACAAGTATTATGCAAGGACACAAATATTGTCACTGATATATACAAATCAGACGGTTGGAGTGGCTGGACCACATCATCAGGATGGAAAATAATAGAATTCATAAAATATTATTAAATGCTAAACCAAGTGGTAACAGAATAATTGGAAGACACAAATTACGGTGGTTAGATGACATCCAGGATGACCTTGTGAAGATAGGAATTAAGAGATGGAGACAGAGAGCATCCGAAAGAAAGGATATATATATATATATTATATATATATATATATAATATATATATATATATATTGCACCGACTCCTCTTATTTAAGATAAATAAGGAGTTTTATTAAGGGTGAAAATTAATTAAGTTATAATTATTATCAGACGTAGGGCATATTTATATTCAAATGAAATGGGACGAAACTAGTAATTCATTGGTAACATAATCAAAATGATATACCCTACCATAAAACAATTTCATATGCAATCAATAAAACTTAAGTACCAAGTGATTAACGCTCGGTCATAGACCTGAATCTTTGCTATTGTGATCAACCACACTAGTAAACAAGATACAATGGAAGTGTTAGCCCTTATACATCGGAGAACAAGTTTGCAGTTTCCTTTGTAGAAGGGAATTACAAGACTGCGCCATTATTAACTTGTAACAACAATAACTAAATCCAAAACTGCATATAAAAGGATGGACAGCAACTAACAAGCTACCGGGTTTTCCTAAGTAAGCTACGGAAAAAAGCCCCCACAAGCCAATTTAACGAAACATACGCGCACTCCACAGGTGTCTTCTTTGGCGGCAGAAGATAGAGGCCGACAAACAAAATTCGCCCTAGCAAAGATAATCTTAGTTGGACAACCCTGCAAATTTGATATTGGGGACGCAAATAATTTAAAGGAGGGCATATGACCACAAACGCTTAAGTTTACACCCCCGACAACGCCCTGAAGACATGGTTTGCGAATCAAAATTGTTGTAACATGTGAACTTTTTGTGAGAGGCTAAGACTTTTGGTGAAGGAAATAAGTACCGGCCCACTCAGAGAAAATAAATATTCATTCTTAGCAAAAATTAAAGTTTTTATCGCGAGTGCCAGTCGAGGAGGCACATCGCTTTGTTTAAGTCAAAACTACTTGCGTGTGCGCCAGCCGCAAGCGCATTTCCTCTGAGTTTCGGCGCTATCAGTCAGAGAGCACTTTTTTTAGTGTTATGAATATTATTAGTTTCGACCCACAGTTTATAGGGCTTCAAAGTCAAGTTGCTATAAATAAGTGATAGCGTATTTATTTGACCCAAAGGTTGGAGTTAGAATAATTATTTAAACAAGTGCAGTGAATAATACATATACACTTCCGGCCACCAACAGCCTTCAGCGTTAAGTTAAATTGTCAAATACGACAAGGGTAAAATATAGTGATAGTAAAGTGGGACGTGAATTTCAAGACATCACGCCGAGTCTACTGTTTTTCCCCAGTGAATATCCTTCTTCACGGATACCTGAGACACAACCTTGTTCTACCGACCGAACCCAGCTAGTCCCGAGCAAAAAATTGCCCATGTACCTTATCATGGACATCTAAGCGAAATATCCCGGAGTCCATCCCTATACACGTGTCTCCCAACAGTGGGGCTTTTATCCAAGGTAACATACGACAAGTAAAATCCTTATACAATATATATAACAATGGCGATTCCAACACTACTATATGGATCGGAACACTGGATCTTAACCAAATTCCAGGAACTAAGAATAGAAATGTCAGAAATGAGGTTTCTGAGGATTATGGCTGGCTAAAGAATAATAGATCGAAAAGTGAATGAAAATGTATGAAGAGAACTAAATATATTCAAACTATTAGATAGAATTACACAATACAGAGATGAATGGATGGACCACATGATAACAATAGAATTCCGAAACAGGTTCTTCATTACAAACCACTAGGACGAAGAAATGTCGGAAGACCCAGTAAAAGGTGGACAGACCAATTCTAACATGAGATCGGAACAGACCAGCAGGTCTAATCCTTGATACTGAAGATTATATATATATATATATATATATATATATATATAAGATAAGTTGTACTTTATTGTGGAAAATACTACCAGATGAGGGAGTTCCTAAGAAACCAATTCAAATGATTCTAAGTTTCTATACCAATTCAAATAAAAAAGTTAAAATGTAATCTAATATAATTTTAAAATCTATAAAAAGTAATAAGAATGTCTAAACGGTCACTAATAGGCCCTAGTAGAGTACGGATACCTTTGGAATTCACAGCGGGTTAAAGCAAGGATTTGCACTATCTTCTCTCCTATTCAATTTTGTACTTGAGCATGCCATAAAATCTTCAGAAGGTAAAGAAGGCACACATCTCAACGGTCTTAATAAGTCGTTTAGTTTATGCCGATAATGTAATATCATTAGGCGATTGCCAGAATATACTAAGGGCCAAAGATACACACTACATCAAGTAACACTAAGAAATTGGATCTGGAAGTAGACATAAATAAAACTAAATATATGATCACACGTAGAAATTCGTTAAACATGGAAATTGACTGTTAATGACAAATGAAGGAAATTTTGAAGAAGTGGCTGAATTCAATAAATTCAAATACCTAGGAACTATGATTACCAACAAAAATTGAGTATAAAGGGAAATTAAATATTGACTGAATTCTGAAAATGCATGCTATTGAGCATTACAGGGACTCCTGACATTCCCAACTTTTCCCAAAAAGCCTTAAACTGAAAGTATATAAAGCTGTTATTCTCCCATTTATATCATACATGGATGCGAAACATGGACTCTTCCTTTAAGGAAGGAAAACAAATTACAGGAATTAAGTTCTTAGGATTTTTTTGGACCAACGAGAGACGAACAGACAATTTTGAAGAATACGTAACAGTGAACTGCATGATATTTATGAAGAAGTACATGTAATAAAACAGTTAATTCTCGTAGACGGACATACAGCTCGAAGAGGGAATGAAAAAGAGGCATGAGAACTCATTGAAGGAAAACCAGAAGGAAAACTTCCAGTAGGTAGACCAAGAATGTGGAGGTAGATTAACGTTAACCATGATTTTAGGGGGCTAAATTGTACAGGGGATGAATGAAAATCATTAGCTCTGGTTGGGAATATATGGTAGGTTTTTGTTCTTACCATCAAATTTCAAGACCTCTGTTCATTCCCATTCGTGCCACATGCCATGCCCTCCGAGTTTATGAGACTTAACTGTTCTTATTACATCTGGTTTTTTATAAAAATCATATAGTCCAACAATTTGCAATGTAATTTATTCTCAAATACACATAACTTTTCTTCTCCCTTCAAGTAGGAATCCAAGGAAAAATCAAAGTGAAAGCACCGAGTAGGTAGGCCAAGAATTAGTTGGAAAATAACATTAACCAGGGGATTATTGAAAAACATTGGATCAGGATAAAGATGTATGGAGAGGTTTTGTCTGCGCGGCTATGAACTACGGATTCAATTCTTATAATGAGTTAGAATATTTCATAACTTTTTAAGCCAATAATTTGGGGTCTTTAATAAGCTTTCAGCCATTTACCATTAATTAAAGAAGAGAGTGGAATCATCCCGCTACAGGTTGGGAGGCTGTTGGGATAATGTGAGTTCAAATCTCCCATATTTATAGATAATAGATACGAGATGTTAGCAGGGTTGTGAGTATTGATTTACGGCCGCCTTAATGCCCAAGCAAATATCTAATTCTCATTTCCCTTAAATTTTCCTGACATTCATGTTACAGGTGAGGAAAAACCCCGAAAAAACATCATCTATGAAACTTGTCCCGACCGTGATTCGAACCCAAATAAAATATCTTACTGAACAAAATAAGGTAATGAGTTTCTATTCCTATTATTCTATAAAACATTAAACTTTAAATGGAGAAAACAATCTTTTGTTAAAAAAACTGGTTAATGAAAAAATGTACAAAATGAATTTTAAACTTTTTTAAACTCTATGACTTAATGATATATCGAAGATTCCAAAGAACAAAGTAAGCAGCAATACACATCAGTAAATGTCTTACCTTGTGTTGCCTGCTCTCCATGACAGTGCCTGAATAATTTAAGAA
This sequence comes from Diploptera punctata, assembly GCA_030220185.1. Lineage (NCBI taxonomy): Eukaryota > Metazoa > Arthropoda > Insecta > Blattodea > Blaberidae > Diploptera > Diploptera punctata. The sequence continues at coordinate 253,078 of JASPKZ010007409.1, read as the reverse complement.
TAATGTGTACAGTGAATTTTGTTACGTCATATCCTGTGTTTACCATAAATATTAGTTAACAACGCATGCGTTTTTAAAAAATTGTATTTAATTATTTATCTGTAATTTTTGATAAGATATAATAAAACATGTCTTTGTAACCATATAAACAATATAAGTATGTCATTTATGGGGTACGACCATGTCACAAATACATATTAATCCAGTAGAATAATAATAATAATAATAATAATAATAATAATAATAATAATAATAATAATAATAATAATGAACTAACTCACTGGCACTGAACCCGTACATCCGTGGCTGCGCGGTGATAAACTCTCCACACATCTCTATCCTAAGTTATTTTCCAATCTTCCCATGTATAATCTTCTTCTTCTTCTACTACTACAAGGTTTAGGCTATGCAGCCTGTTCCGGCGAAGTTAAAAGTGGAGTCCATCTTCTACGTGGTCGGCCAACATCTCTTCTTCCTCTGGGATTATACAGGAAGGTTCTTTTTGGTATTCTTTCGTTGTTCATTCTCATTAAGTGTTCTGTCCATTTCTTATTATTTTTGCTGATTTTATCTTCAATTTTATATATATTTAATTCTTCTCGTATAGTTTCATTCCTTATTCTATCCGCTCTTGTGCATCCTTTCACATTACGTAAAAACAGCATTTCCGCAGTCTCTATCCTGCTTTTATCCCTTGATTTCATTATCCAATTTTCACTTCCATACAACAACAAAGGAACAGCCATTGTTTTATATAATTTAAGTTTAGTATCTTTCCTTGTTTTCCGACCTAGGGTTCTTTTTATGGTTCCACAAATAGCCTGAAATTTATTTACTTTATTTTATATATCTTTATTTTCTCTATAAATTATATCACATCCTAAATATTGGAAATGTGATACTTGTTCTATTATTTTGTTATCCAGTACAATTTTTGATCTAATTCCATATTTACCAATGAATGCCATTACTTTTGACTTATTTATTGATATTTTACAATTATATCTATTGGCTGTTAATTTAAATTTATATGCTAACATTTGGAGCTGATTTTCAGATTCTGCTAAAAGTACAACATCGTCAGCGAATAATAAAGCATTTATTTTATCTTTATTATCAATTAATATTCCTTCATTAGTTAAAACCTTCTTCCATTCTTTTAGGATATCGTCCATATAAATATTAATATAGTAATACAGGTGAGAGTGAACACCCTTGTCGTACTCCTTGGTTTATTTGAAAAAATGTCTTATTTTTAGTCAACTGAGGGTCAATACAAATATTTGTTCCATAGTACAAGCTCTAAACAGTTTCTATAATCTGAATAGGGAGACCTTTTTATTTTAGGATATTCCACAATATTTCCCTGTTTACTCGATCAAATGCTTTTCTTTATAAGATCCTTCCAAGTATTAGGCCAAGGCTGTTACGATCCTATAGAAAATTTTCCCTCGAACGTCCTCCGGGAAATTCTCGTACAAGACGTGAAAGCATAATAATAGTCCCTTCGATTGGTTGCTGGCCAGAAGAAAGGCAAGACCAGTGATGGGGCTGCCATCTTATAGCCTCTGGTCAGGCTTTTCTGGAGAAGAAAAGAAAATAAAGGAAAGAAGAAATGGAAGAAAGGAAAGACTCCCTAGCCCTAGGATGCCCTAATAGCGTACGGGGTCGAAAAAAACAAGAGTTAACCAAGAAGAGGTTAGATAGTAAAGTTAAAAGAGTGCAAAACACAAGTAAGTGGAAGAAATGTTTTGCACAGTTTGGGGACCTTGTGGTCGCCATACACATATCCCCTAGATGAGGACCCCTAATGATACCAGATATAATAGTAATATCATTTAGGTTTCCCCTTAATTTATGGGTAGCCCAGGACACGTAGCGCGAATGGGGATTCCATAGGGGCCATGAAAACTTCTTGTAGGAACAACGGAAGGAAAAAAGTAAACCAGAAGAAACATCTTTGAGTAGAGCTTAAATTGGACTAACTCACTAGCACTATAGAACCCATAGGTCCATGGCCGTGCGGACATAACCTCTCCTTAACCTTATCCTGAGCCAATGTTTTCAAATCATCCTCTTTATAATCTACATCCTCAAATCATGGTTAATATTACATCAGCATAAACTAACAGCTTATTAATACCAATGAGTTGTAGACCTTCTTCATCCTCTAAAGATTTTATGGCATGTTCTAGTACAAAATTGAATAGTAGAGGATATTACGGTGCATTTTTATTGATCTTTAATTCCATTATAAAATTTTCACAAAGTAATCCGTGAAAAGTTTCTTTACTGCCTACGTGCACCCTACTCTTTATGCCATTGATTACACATTCGAATAAGCATAACTAAACTTCTTAGGAGTTACGAACTCCCACCAGGAACACTATATAATTTTCTCGCTTAAGTGAATCAGATGTCCCTTTTTGAAGGTCCTACACAGAGATTGCAGAATAATATTAACTCATATTTGAGGGAAGTGTAGTTATTCGGAGAATGCTTGCAAACCTGCCTCTGAATTTAATGCTTAAATCATAATGATATTAACAAAATTGAATCGCCAGTAACCACGAGATACAAATGAGGGAAATTTTGAGGAAGTGGCTGAATTCAAATACCTAGGAACAATAATCACAAATAGGAATGAGATGCACAAGAGAATTAAACATAGGCTCAATTCTGGAAATGCATGCTATTATGCATTGCAGAGACTTTGATGTCTCAACTCCTTTCAAAAAACGTTAAGCTGAAAATATATAAAACTATTATTCTACCAGTTATATTATAAGGGTGCGAAACATGGACTCTTACTTTAAGGGAGGAAAGGAGATTACGAGTATTTGAGAATAAAGTTCTTAGGAAAATTTTTGGACCAAAGAGAGATGAACAGACAGGTGAATGGAGAAGACTACATAACAATGAACTACATAGTCTTTATAGGAAGCCAGATATAATAAGAACAGTTAAGTCTCGTAGACTGCGATGGGCAGGACATGTGCGCGTATGGGGAATGAAAGACGTGCATGGAAACTTCTTGTAGGAAAGCAGAGGGAAAACGCCCAGTTGGTAGACCAAGAATGAGGTGGGAGAACAACATTAACTATGATTTGAGAGAAGCAGATTATACAGGGAATGATTGGAAAGCATTAGCTCAGGATAGGGATGTATGGAGAGCTTATGTCCGCGCGGCCATGAATCTACGGGTTCGATAGTGCCAGTGAGTTAGTTAGTTAGACACGAGATATTTAAATGGTTAATTGCGAACTTATACCTGCAGCAGGAAAACGGTACGTTTTCATACACTTTCTATTCAAAACGTTATCTGCATAGTCTCCCCTAACAGTCCTAGAAGTTTCATAGCATATTAAAGAGACTGAACAAGTCAATACTTTTTAAAATAGTTTATTTCCTAAGTTCAGGCTAATATTTTCTGATTAAAATACTTAGAATATTACTTTCAACTTACCATTGTGAAGTTAGTTGACTGTCTGCTTGAACTAGAACAATTTAGGATTTTTGTTCAGTGTTGCAAGTGAATTACTGTCGTAACCTAACAGTAAAATTATTGTCAAGATAAAAAAATACCTGCCATTTCATAATGATTGCAGCTTGTTGTGATATTATATGCTATTTTATTTTTTCGCCGGTTTCAAAACTGTATTGAGTTATAGTTTTCAGATTCACGGATGAAGTTAAGATTTTCATTTCAGAAACTTGTCACTTTTCTTCTTCTTCTTCCGTCTTCTGAAATTAGGACATTGACATCAAGAGAGTTGGTCCTTCAATCTCGTTAAGGATAACCAAAATTTTCCTGGATTTATTATTTTTATTTTACTTATTTATTTTACCTGATGGAGTTAAGACCGTAAGGTTCTCTTCCACTTCACCAAGGTTAAATTATGCATATAATTATGAATTATCTACATATTGATTAATAATAATAATCATAAACTACACAATATAGAATTGACAAGGGAAAAATTTAATAATAATAATAATAATAATAATAACTAATAATAATAATAAACAATAACATGTAATTTGATTAAGTAATTGGTTAAGTAAAGAAATGTAAAGTATTAAAGAATAATAAAAGTATACATGGAACACAGCTATATATTATATTGTCTGAGGAAATATTTGTGAGCTTTTTATGTAAACTGTTTTTGAGTGGGGCAGTCCTTGATGTACGAGGGAAGGGAATTCCAGTGTCGGTTGGCTGAAACAAGGAAGGATGAGGATTAGTGTGATGTTCAATGTAGAGGAACAGCTAGAGTTAATTTTTCTCGATCGTGTGTTTACGGTGGGAAGACAGTGAAAAGACCAACAATTTTGCAAGTTGCCTCTTTCCTTAGGGTTGAGGTTATTTTCCGGGCCATAAATATACGATGCAGAGATCATTGATTTATTTTCATTCCAAAGGAATTAATACCCAGGATGTTTATGCCTTGAAACATCCACCGAGTTTGAACTCACGAACCTTGGAACCAGAGTCGAGCATTGTAACTACTAGTTCACCAGGACTAACCCTGTTTGACAAATGTTCAGCTTATAAATCCATCCATCCGTCCATAGTAATTCTGCCCGAAGTCAGGTCCTTTACTGCAATCATAGCACTTTCATGCTATGCTTGCAGCTTTACTAGGGAATTGTGTAGGTGTGGTAGCTTCCCGTTGCTTTCCACACCTGTGAAGGATGATGATGATGTGTCGATAATGATAAGGATGATGAATGATGATAAAGATGATGGCCATATGATTTCGGGGACCGTTTGGGCCTTAAAGTTTTCCTGACATTTGTCTTACAGGTGAGGAAAAACCCCGATAAAAACCTCACCCAGAAAAACTGCCCCGACCGGGGATCGAACCCGGGCCCGCTGCGTGACAAGGCAGTACGCTACCTCGAGACTACAGCGGTGGACAGCTTGTAAATAATAGAGGGAATTTTTTATTCTAAATACGTGTATAGAAACCTATCATATTTTTTTTAATAGGAAATGTGCACTCAGTTGAGCATTACTGGTGGGACAGGACACACACCCAGATCCAAGGTGGAGATTTAAAATCCCCTAACCCGCCGGGAATCGAACCCGGGTTGCTGGAGTGGAAGGTAGGAACTCTACCGACCACGCCACGGCGACGGACAGAAACCTATCATAAGAGTATGGTATATAAATATTGAACATTTTAAGAATTTCATGTCATGTATGTACGATTCAATAATACTACCGAAAGGGAGTCAACGTAAAAGTTTCCCTATTCCATAATAGGGACAATAGTTTCATCGTGGGCTGCTTTTGTTAAACTTCCTAGATTAATGGACCCAATTCTCGTTCAAGTAGTATTTTTGATGGGGGCACGCCGTAGCGTAATGATTAAGGTACTACGCTACAATACGGAAGGTCGAGGGTTTGAGCCCCGGTAAGGTCAGGATTTTTAAACTGACCCAAACCTTCTGGCGGCACTATGACCCTCGGGTCGACTCAGACTCCAAACGAAATGAGTATCATACGCTTGTTCTGCGGGTAAAGGCGGCCGTCCCACAGGGCTGACAACCCGGTTGACATTAAGTGCTGATTGTCTAGAAAAAGTGGGAGTCTTAACCTCCCACTACCCCAAAGGCCTCCTAAGGCCTGTAGTGGCATCACTTTACTTTTTTTTTCTTGGCAGAATAATAAACAGTTCCAACAAAATAATGCATTGCATTTTTTTACTCCCAGCTAACCATGAATATTTATCATATGTCGAACAAGTAATATGCATTGTAATTTTTTGTATTTTTTACGTTAGATCCGGTAAATAAGGAGATGGTATACCATGTGTTCGAAGTAATTTTTCTCATGGAAAGGTCTGCAAGAAAATGGTATTTTTGTTTATATTATAAATTACACAGTCACTCTCATCCATTTTGAGTAAGTTGGGAAATCACATTTATCAGTAACACTTTAATTAAAACTTGTGAAAACAAATTAAAAGCGTATTTAAACTCACTGCCGATATTAAATTACATCAACTGTTGCTCTCCACAAATAATATATACACGTTCGCAATCATTTAATTGTTGAGTTATTCGATTAACTAACTACAGTAACTAACTAACTCTATCGAAACCGTAGGTTCATGGCCGCGCGGACATAAGCTCTCCATACATCCCTATCTTGAGCCAATATTTTCCAATCATCCCCTGTATAATCTACTTCCCTCAAATCATAGTTAATGTTATTCTCTCACCTCATTCTTGGTCTACCAACTGGGCATTTTCCTTCTGTTTTCCTACAAGAAGCTTCCATGCACGTCTTTCATTCCCCATTCGTGCCACATGTCCTGCCCATCGCAGTCCACGAGACTTAACTGTTCTCATTATATCTGGCTTCCTATAAAGACCATGTAATTAATTGTTATGCAGTCTTCTCCATTCACCTGTCTGTTCATCTCCGTTTGGCCCAAATATTTTCCTAAGAACTGTATTCTCATATACTCGTAATCTCCTTTCTTCCCTTAAAGTAAGAGTCCATGTTTCGAATCCATATAATATGCATCCATAGTAATTCTGCCCGAAGGCAGGTCCTTCACTGCAATCATAGCATTTTCATTCTATGCTTGCAACTTTACTAGGGAATTGTAGGTGTGGTAGCTTCCCGTTGCTTTCCACACCGGTGAAGGATGATGATGATGATGATAGTGATGGTGATGATGATTGATGATGACCATATGATTCCGGGGACCGTTTGGGCCTTAAAATGTTTCCTGACATTTGTCTTACAGGTGAGGAAAAACCCCGATAAAAACCTCATGCAGAAAAACTGTCCCGACCGGGGATCGAACCCGGGCCCGCTGCGTGACAAGACAGCACGCTACCTCGAGACCACAGCTGTGGACCCATATAATATAACTGGTAGAATAATAGTTTTATATATTTTTAGTTTTGAAAGGAGTTGGGAAGTCAAGAGTTTCTGAAATGCATAATAGCACGCATTTCCGGAATTGAGCCTATGTTTAATTTCTTTGTGCATCTCATTCCTGTTTGTGATTATTGTTCCTAGGTATTTGAATTCAGCCACTTACTCAAAATTTCCCTCATTAGATAATATAATTAAAGGTTCTTAAATGTATAGGTTGCTATAACTGACAAAGTGTAGGCCTAGAACTTAGTTTGATTTCATAGTTTCTTTATGCTTTGTAAAAATATAACACATACATTAAATATTATGGTTATCAATTTAAAATATTATTCCACTTCCCAAATTAGCTGGTCATGTTTCTCGTTTCGAATGAGCCAATAATCTTTCTTCGTGAAAGGAATGCTTCATGAAGCGATAGGTTGAAACTTCATTCGACTTTGTATACAAGGTCGATCTTCATAGTTATCGATCAACTTGTACATTTTCCTTCGAGATCTGACGTTGGGCAAGTCCAGGTAGCTTTCATTCATAGTGTTTTGCTCAAGAGCAGGTCTTTCTCTGTAAACTCAGTATTCTACACTCTTTCCTTAACTCAGCTTTCCTTTTTGTATCTGCATACAAACCATTTATTTTAATATTGTCTATCATCTGATGTCTTTTTCTGCCTCTAACTTTCTTTCCGTTGACCATTCCTTCTAGGGCATCCTTCAGCAGGCAGTTTCTTCTTAGTCAGTGGCCAATCCAATTTCTTTTCCTCTTCTTTATGAGTTCCAGGATTGTTCTTCTTTCGCCCACTCTGTCTAGCACATCTTTAGTTCTTACTTTGTCTGTCCATTTTATACGTTCCATTCTTCTCCATATCCACATCTCAAAAGCTTCCAGTCGCTTTTCCTCATTCCGTCGTAATGTCCAAGTCTCTGCACCATACAATGCTACACTCCACTCAAAGCACTTCACTAGCCTCTTCTGTAATTCTTTTGCCAAAGGTCCGAAGAAAATGCTTCTATTCTTGTTGAAAGCTTCTTTTGTCATTGCTATCCTCTGCTTTACTTCTTGACCGCAGTTCATGTTACTACTGATAGTATATCCCAAGTATTTGAAGCTCTCCACTAGCTCAATGGCCTCATCTTTAATCTTCATGTTTATCATCCTTGGTTTCTTTCCTATAATCTTCATCCCATAATCCTCGCACTTATCATTTAGCTCCATTAATATGTTCCTCAGTGGCATAGCATCTTCTACTAGCAAAGCCATACATAGCTAGTAGTCAATAAAATATCGATGGCTTTACACATACGCTTTTGCTAGTATGGGTTATCGGTGTGTCTTCGCAGCCATACATCTATATGCGCTTGCGTGTATTCATCTCTAATGTAGTAGCTGGTATTGATAGGGATAACATAGAGGAAGATAATGAGAATTCAGCAGGCTCCGTCGAGCGAAATGCGATAGATATCTGCTGACATGTCAGAACATTTGAATTTCGTTGTTCACATTTAATTGTTTTGAATTAATTCTGGCAAGTTTATTATTTTATTTTAATCACAGCTGGGGTTGAATGCATGCCACTGATCAAAACGCTAGCCTCAAAGCCGCGGGGATATAAACTCTACATACGTACCTATCCTGAGCTAATATATTTTTTAATAATCCCCTGTATAATTTACCTCCTTCAAATCATGATTAATGTTATTCTCCCACCTCATTTTAGCCTACCTACTGAGCGTTTTCACTATGTTTTTCCTATAAGCAGTTTCCATGCCCCTCTTTTTTTCCCATTTGTGCCACATTTCTTGCCATCGCAGAGTTAACTGTTCAAATTACATTTTTCCCCATAAAGATCATGTACCTTTCAATTACAAAATCTTCTCCATTCGCCTGTCTGTTCGTCTCTCTTTTATCCAAAAGGTTTCTAAAGAAATGTATTCTTAAATAATAAGTAGCTACTGAAAGAGAGAAGCTTCATACATTCAGATATAAATGGTTTCAACTTTTATCTCAAATGGCAGCAGTTGAGCCATCTTAAAAATTCTCCAGTGTCAGCCACAGGGACGACACTAGCACATGTAAATATGTCTAGATGGTAACGAAATGGGTCAGCAATGGCCTAATTTCGTGTGTGGAGTAAGAAATAGAATGTACTTGAGGATATGAGTTTGATTTTGGAGTATTTTTAATATTAAGTTTACTCATAATTATCGTAAATTTTTAAGTTTGGTGTTTTATAATATAGAATGGGGATTCTTTGGTTCCTGTATGTTTAAAAGGACATCATGGCTAGTACTGTGTATATTAAGAGCATGTGTCAGTCGTCAGTTGTTAATAAACAATCATAAAATGAAGTTGAAAAAGTTTGATATTAAACGTAGATGGATCTGCTCGTCAGTCCTCCCGGCTAAGTCCGATGGACTCGTGAACCATTAGTGGGGTCGGCAGGAGATTAGCGCCCTGTCATGCTATATGCTTACCTGCAGGAATTTGCGAGCTCCTAGCTGGCCCACAACGGCGGCAGGATACGTCCCTGGGCGGTAAAATAGGGCATGGCCCGGATCAGCCCAGATGGGAGAACCCTGCCCTGACTCCCGGCTCAGGCTACGGCCTCGTGCACCAACTGTGGGCTCGCCAGGAGATGAGCACCTGGAAGTACTAAAGTCTCGCACTGCGGGCTTGGAGGGTCAAGCCTAGCAGGTCTCACAACGGCTGCAGGATGTGTCCATGGATGTATAACAGGGGGATGGTCGGTGGATCTACGATGCTCCCAAGTAAAGCAGTCCTCCGTGCCTGGCTCATGGAGCCCGCGAACAAACTGTGGGGTCCTCAGGACCAAGCGACCTGACGTACTATCTAGCTCAAACCAATTTACCCGGGGTGTTGATTTTAAATTGATGAAGTTTGGAAGTGGTATCGCGAAGTAGATAGGGAGAACAAGGCAGTTGACTAGGGAGTATAGGGTTTTGCCCGAGGTATCCCTAGGGGTGGTGGGTCCAACTGTCCTACTAAAGCTCCCGTCGGAAATCTGTCTGATCAGACTTCTCTCTGAACTCACAACAGCGGCAGGGCGGATAGGGGAAAATGTCTGTTCTCTCGGCTAAGTCGAGGTCGAAGTGGGTCTCAATGAATAGTTCACATAAAAAACAAGAGACTGATACAGCGACTGGAAAATAAACCTCTCTGGAAGATGGCTCAAGACTATAGGATCTTATTGGCTCTATTTTGAAGAGTATTTAAATTTATTTTCAGAAAACATTCCAGATAAAATTGTATTTAATAGAAGAAATTACTTATGAGACAGTATGTATATTATCATAAGTAATGCCACGAGTGATTTCAAAATTTTCTAGAGAATTTGGAAAACAAGAGTGGTATTTGTTTGGACTATTTAACGAATAAAATTAAGGTGTTTACTCGCAAATCATTATTTAAATATAGTTATTTTAAAATATTTATGTAGTAGCTAATGTCAGTCGCGGTGGACTAGTGGTATGCTCCTTGCCTCTGGTCCCCAGGGTCGCGGGTTCAAATCCGGCCGGGGTCGATGGATTTTTTAGGATGGAAAAATCCAAGGAGCAAGTCCTCCGGGAGGGACTTTAAGCCGTGGGTCCCGAGTCTGAATATTTTCAGGCTCGTAAAAGATCCTTAAGCCTGAATGAAAAGGGCTCTAAGCAAAATTTACCGAATTTTCCCGTCCTAGTACTATCTTGGTTTCCTAGATATCAGTATGAGGAGGAACGCTAACCACGGACCACTCAAATGACATCTATATGAAAACAAGTATAACTAAATTAGTATGTAATACACAAGTGATCTTCTTGGTGATATAATATTAAAATATATATGTAGTCAATATGCCCATTTCACCAATTAATGTTTTAAAATGGTCAACAAGTTTCTACAGCCAAGCTGTCATTCTCAAGACCAGATATTGACAATATCTGGTCTTGAGAATGACAGCTTGGCTGTAGAAACTTGTTGACCATTTTAAAACATTAATTGGTGAAATGGGCATATTGACTACATATATATTTTAAATTAGTATGGTTCAAATTCTTCCCTGTAGGGGGAGAGCACCTAAATCTCTGTTAAGGGAAACATGGACTTACAAAATTACAAGACAAGGTGTAGTAGCTATTACGTGCTGCTACGCCTAAATCAATTAAATATGTTTTATATTTAGTTGAATAAGTATAAAAGAAAAAAAATACAAATGTACACCGTAGTTAATTTTAGATGCCCTGTGCTGATCACCCGGCGTTGCCCGAGAATTTATTTATTCCGATCTTCTTGGCATTAATGAGATGAAAGACAAAAATGGTTATTATGAGTTATCCATAAAAAGAGCGGTATATGCTGTTGCAGACTTTTTTAAGATATTTAATTCTGAGTACATTAATTTTGTGTATTTGTTATCGTTCAGGCAGCGTAAGCCATTTAAGCGTCCAAAAGAGAATCGTTTAGTGCTTTGATGAACTTTTCTTTTAGCTCTGGCTCTGTATTTTTTTTTATCCTCCATGTAGTCCTTTCGACATTTCTGGTGGCCTCTCCTGGCATTGGCGTAATTGTGTAACCCACTTCTGATGTTGTGGCCGCTTGTAAGGCTGGGTTAAGGTGCCCAATGATATGTGGTGGGCCAGGAGAGTCCTTAATTCTAAACTTAGTCTAATGCGAATATGAATGGTGGTGATTGTGTTGGCCAGATTATTTTCGGGGACCATTTGGGCCTTAAAATTTCCTGACATTTGTCTTACAGCCGAGGAAAAATCTCAAAATAACGTCACCGAGGAATCTTGCCCCGACCGGGGATCGAAACCGGAACCGCTGCATGACAAGGCAACACGCTATATCAAGACCACAGCGGTGGACCTAGCCCCATAGTACGATCGATACTATGTTATATACCTAACTTTAAAAAATCTCAAAATGATGGTAAAACTCCATTAAAATTGGGAAGTAGTTTTTGAGTCTATGAAGGAAAGACCGACTCACAGACACTTATTTTTATATATACGATTTTAAGAAAGCGTGTTATATAATTATTTTATAATATATTTAGGTTTTTATTAAATTATATTGCCAGATAATGCAATCGTTATATCTGTATGAAGGGGCCGCTTGTCTTTTCTAAACGCTGCACAAGCTTTTCCGCCTGGCGTTTGTGTTTTGTCGATGTGCAAACACAGTTGAATATTAAGATGGCGTACGTTGTATAAAACGCTTGCGTGCCGTGTGCAAAACTTAATAAACAAAGTTTGTAATAAATGTGATAGTTGTTTAAGTGTGAGTACAGTGTTTTAGTAATGTTTTACGCGTGTTTTGATATGTGTAAAATGGACACAGGAAGTGGGGTTGTCTTGAATTCTGCACAAGGTTAGTAGATTTGTGTTATGATATTTGTAAGTTTATTGCTAACCGTTTGGTAATTGATGTTGTCAAAAAATATCCCTATTTAACTATAGTTTGACTTCCATCTTAAAGATACCTTGGCTCAAGTTTCCAACATGCAGCGATCGGAGATTTTGAAAAACCTAATACAGATTCTATCATATTTTACTTTCACATATTAACTTTTATTCAACACCAGCTAACACCCGGCGTGCGCTACTACGCCTAATGAAATGAAAATCAATGTGTTTTTATATTTAGTTGAATAAGGGAAATAAAAAATAATTATAAATTCATATCGTAATTATTTTTAGATTACTTATTCCGATCTTCTTGGCATAGATGAACTGAAAGACGAAAATTAATGTGTTTTTATGTTTAGTTAAATAAGTCATAGGGGGAAAATATCGTAATTGTTTTTAGATACCCCGTGCTGATTACCCGGCGTTGCCCGGGAATCTACTTATCCCCATCTTCTTGACATAAATGAGCTGAAAGACTAAAATTAATGTGTTTTATGTTTAGTTAAATAAGTGAAAGGGAAAATTTATATAATAATTATTTCTAGGTACCTCGTGTTGATTACCCATTGTTGCCCGGGAATCTACTTATCCCGGTCGCCTTGGCAAAAATGAGCTTACAGACGAAAATTAGTGTGGTTTTATGTATAGTTGAAGATGAACGGAACAATTCATATCATAATTATTTTTAGATATCCCGTGCTGATTACACTGTTCGACAAAGTTTTCTTCACAAGAAATCTGATTAGTGAATCTAGTGAATTTTTTCATACTGAATTCAGATATGTAGTCAGAATTGTTCCACCAGGCACAGTTTTTTTTTGTGACAGGTACTTTTTAAAAAAAATTATTTTAGTATTCTCTTTGACCTGTCATATGGACCTTTACCTTATATGTAGCGATTGTATTCAAGCTGTATTTAAGGAAATTATATGAGGGGTTCACAGCCATGGTAGACCAAGTCCACTTTTTAAAAATAATGGGATATTTAATGTAATATGTGCGGCAAATTTTATACTATTCACTGCCATAGTGAACGAAGCCAGTAGTTCACTTACTTTCTCAGAGATGAAGCCTGTGTTTCAGATCTTGTGAAGTAATACACGAAACTTTCACAGCCATACCGAACCAAGTCCATTGTTGAGATTAGAAGTTTCGCTCATTGCTATCAAACAACTTTCTAGTTAAAATGAGCAGCGATTTTGATTCTTCTGGTGAAGAATATGTTCCTGATTCTTATTGTGAATCATCAGATGATATTATAAATGGTAAGTAATATTATTTTATTGTCATTTAGAAAAATAAAATGTGTATTTGTTTGTTTACAAATGAGTTTAGGTCTAAAAAATATTATATAGAATATTTTAAAATAAAACATTTAAATAAATATAATGCATGGGCACTTTATAACTGTGTACTTGTATTTAATGTCATTATACAGGGCTTCCAATATAAAACCGGACACGCCTCACGGGGTTTCACCCGTCAGGCTGCGCTCTCTCCTCGTCCGCATTTCACTCTGCCAGCCGCAGAGTGTCCGGTTTTATACTGGAAACCCTATAGTTTTTCAGATAAAAACAGGAATATATCTGCAGGAAATGGAAATATACCTAACAATGTGTCCAGTTTATGTAGACCTACAAAACATACGAGTATGAATGATAAAGTCACTAACACTGATAAAGGTAGATTATGTTTAGTCCTTTATAGTTTAAAATGTAAAGTGCTACAAAATAAGCCTAATAGAATATTTCAGTAAATATGTTTGATGCCTGAATGCATATTTGATTGCAAAAATTAACAACCTACATTATTCCAGATATGCATACTGATTTTAAAATATATTTTACAGAAGTCACGCGGCATTCTCCTGCAGAATCCAGTAGCCATGGAAATGGAGATAATCCTGTAAGAGGACGAGAAAGGAAACGCGATGAGGACAACTGAAAAAAAAATGGAAGCGTAATAGAAACAGCGGTAGAGAATACTGTGCTGCGAAAACAGATCAAGTTGTTAAAGGTAAGTGATATGAACTTCGACTGTCAATGCCCTCATCGTTGTGGTGATAAATTTACCACAGAACAACGTAAAACCATTTTTGACTCTTTTTGGAACCTTGGAAATTATTCAATACAGAATGCTTATATTCGCGGTTTGGTACAAAGGAAGAAGATAAATAGATCAAGACGCCGTGATGGTACTGGTACTGCAAAGTGTTACACATTTGAATACTCTCTTAGAGAGAAAGTGTGTAAAAAATACTTTCTTGCTGTTTTTCAACTTAGTTGGGGACGTGTTTATAGATGCTTGAATCAAGGTTCCATTACATCAGCCACTGTAGATTCTCGAGGCAGACATACTCCTGGAAACAAAACTGATATTACGGATATACGAGTAGTTGAACACAAAGTAATTTCCTGCCTATCAGAGCCTCTATTCCAGGAAAGATAATCCTGGTAGAAAACATCTTCACCCAGATCTCTCAATTCGGAAGATGTATGAGATGTATGTAGATGGAATTAAGGCAAAGAATGACTCCTGTAAAAGAGAAATTCTATTACAAAATGTTCAGCATAAAATTTAATTTACACTTCAAGCCACCAAGTACAGATACATGTAAATCATGCGACGACAAAGCAATGAAGCTTTCAACAGAAACGTATGAAATCATTAGAAACTTATTGAAACTAAAAAGAGTTTCATTTACGAAAAGCACAGCACGCTAGACAGAACATGGAAAATGATAAGAATAAAGTCTCAGATGATAGATATTGCTGCACATTTGACTTACAAAAAACACTTCCCTTTCCTAAACTTCCAACATCCATAGCGTATTATAAACGCAATATCTATGTTTATAATTTTGGGATACATTCCTTTAACAGTAATGTCGGATACATGTACATCTGGGATGAGACGAAAGGAGGAAGAGGTTCTCAAGATAATTCTAGCATTGTCATAAGACACATAAGAGAGAAAGCCTCTAAACATAAATCCATTATTCTGTACTCTGATGCCTGTGGTGGCCAAAACCGGAACATTAAAATGTCTCTTTCACTCCTGAAACTAATCAACAGCACAGACATTGCTGCAGAATCAATTGATCACACATGCATGGTGTCCGGCCACTCTTTCCTCCCTAACGATTCAGACTTTAGCCTGATTGAAGCTGCGAGCCGTAAAAAAAAAAATAACTCATCTATGTTCCTGAGAACTGGAAGGAAATTATTGAGAATGCAAAGAGGAATTGTCCAAAATTTTGTGTCACTGATGTTAAGAATTCAGATTTTGTTTCACTGCAGCTTTGGAAGACGCTATCACAAACAAAAAGAAGGACAACGAGGGGACTTCTTTCAGTTGGATAAACATATGTTGGCTACAAGTTGTGAGAAGTTTCCCCTTCATATTAGAGTTCAAAGAAACTCTAAATGAAGATGTGCCTTTTCGCAAAATACATTTGGAAAAGCAGGCTCGCGGGCGAAAGTTGCTTTCTTTATCTCATTCGGTCAAGATGCATTGTACACGGACCGTAGAAAGATCACTACTATAGTTAAAAAGAAGGATATGTTGGACCTTCTCCCATACATTCCACCGATTCGCCATGTATATTTCAAGAATCTTCCAATGGATATAAATACTAGCTACTTCCTCAGAGTAGACGAAGATGATGAGAGTGATAATATTTTGTACTGTGAATAATTCACTAAAAACGGGAACATGAGTTTCTATAGTGTTTTATTTAGAGTAAAATATATAAGATGTAAATATAAATCAAAATAAATAATTGTTGTAATCATAATAAATAGTTCTTTATTTATACTGTCAGATATATTTTTTTAAAAGGAAGTTTCACAGCCATAGTGGACGAAGTACAATTTTAAAAAAAAAGTTTAAATTTTAAACAGAAATATATATTTCTTAATCTTAAGAGCACAATTCTATAAAATATGATCATTTTAACTTTGTGTTGCCATATATATTAGTATACATTTACTTAAAATTAATTAATTATTTATTGAAAACTTTAAGGCCCTATTACTCAGAATAGTGAAAAGTGGACTTGGTCTACTATGGCTGTGAACCCCTCATATGTAATGTCATGCTGAACCACCAGAAGACAAAACTGTGCAGGTTCATGCGTGTTTTAACATGCTTAGACCTGTTAATCTGCATTGCATATGCCAGTATTGAGCTGACTGTTAGGTTCAGGCTAGATTGAAGTTATGTTCAGGTTTGGTTCAGGCTAGGATCAAGTTATATTCAGGTTGGGTTCAAGCTAGGTTCAAGTTAGATTGAAGCCAGTTTCAGATTAGGTTCAAGCTAGTTCAGGTTAGGTTCAGGCTAGGTTCACGTTAGGTTCAGGTTATTTTGAAGCTAGGTTCAGGTTCAGTTATGTTCGTTTAGGTTTGATTAGGTTTGATAAGGTTTGGTTAGTATAGAACATGTTCGATCAGGTTGGGTTAGTATAGTTTAATATAGGCCCTAGTACTAATAAGGTTAGGTCATTTAAACGTCCAAAAATCTACTTTTTTCACTACAAATGGTGATTTTTAAAGGTGTAGGAGTTGAGTATTACAACTCTCTCATAGCCTACGTTCATCTCGGAAATCTCCTGGATATTTTGCAATAAGCCCCATCAAAATCGGATGAACGGTATGGCAGCGCATAAAATACGAACAAACATTCATTTTTATATATTAGATTTAATGTAAACGGCGACGATTAAAAACAAATGAGAATCGTTTCATTTGTTCATCACTGCAACTAGATCATATTCTTTATTGCCAAATAGGATCGCAATATTGTAAAAATGCACCCTAGTGGAGAAAAAATGAAACACATCAAACCATATATTATAACCAACATTGTAGGTTATTAATTATTTTTTTAGGAAACAAGTCCGTAAAATCATTATTTAAAAACACAATATTATTGAACACACAATTATCAAATGTGTAGTTCGAAGGAATCTGTTCATTATTTGCTATATTCAACGTATTTGTTGGAGAGTCAGTCACTGCAAAATAATGCTCTGACCTGTTCAGAATATTAAAAGGAGGAGCTTTCTTTAATGTGATAAACAGAAGTAGATAAATATCGAGGTGAAACACGAGTGTGATTGGTTGTCAAAACAAAATTCATTAAAACGTGATTGGTCATTGATTCCCATTTGGGGCATGAGTTAAATATTCAACTCATTTATATGCTCAAGACCAGGTCCTAATGCCTGGATCAGAGGATATTAATGAAAGGCATTTTATAGATTTGATAATATAATAAATAGGCCTACTTATAATTTGGAATTTTCAACTAGTAGAACTAAGTATCCAGTTTTGTTAGAAACAGCTTTCTGTTAGAAAAACATTTTTTTTCTTCTCGCGAAGTAGTGCATGAATGAATGAAGGGAAATGACACATCCAAATGGAGACTACACGTTTGGAAATATGACTATAGAAAGACTTTCTAATTTAATATTAAAGTACTACCCAGTTATGGAAAGAAGCCAAGGCCAACCTCTTAGAAGAGTACTCAGATAGATAGATGGAAAGCTCTGCGGCCATCACTTAAGTGTTGGCGGTGAGCGATCCATTTTGGTCCTCCTTAATAGGTAGAACCCCGGGTTCCTTTAAAATACATTAGCCCCGGTGAAGAGTGCTAGGATAATGAGAATGGACGTTATCCTTGATTTCTTGATGATGATTTACTGAATTGATTTGCTTCTCAAAAATATTAACACATATTTAACGTATATTGTACACAGTTTGACCAGGTATTAATCTGATAAATATGGATATAAAATTATTTTGATAAAAGTTAACAGAAGTTCTTATCAAATATATTTTCCTTGTGAAACTACGAATAAAATAAATCCTTAAATTATCCTCCTGTGTTCCAAAGAAGTTTCTAGGGAACCAAATAACAAAAATAAAGGTTTGGGTTTTGCTAAACAAATTGGGGGAGGGGCTTTTATAAGTGTAATGAATTGATGATTATGATTTTATTATCACGTTTAATGTGTTCATAGGGGCCAAAATAACACATCTTCGATTAATAAAAAAATATTTGGGGATTTTTTGCAATGTATCATATGAGACCTTTGGTCTGAACCACATTTTTGCCCTTTAATTGATGCTGCCATCTAATCTAAGATCTGCAGTTGAAAAAAAAAGCTTGAAGTTCTGAAGGTATCAAAATATGTACCATCGATCACAGTGAGTTCAAGTTATTCCAGAAATGACAGAAGATTAAACGCCAAAAATAGTATACAGTATATCTAGGGGAGGTAAATTACAATAAGAATATTCATAAATGTCCAGTATAGTTTGATTCAACTTCTATGAATAGATTTTGAGTAAACGTGTATATTATATGTTGTATTTTATCATTAGTGGTATAAGGAATTCATGAGTCCTTATAAAAACAGAACTCGCGAATCATCACCATTGGCTCCACAACTCATCTCCGAGTCTTCGCTCCCTCAAGGAGCTTCCTCCAGAAAGCACGATCCATTGCCTCTTTCCACCTAATTCTCAACACCTATTCTCTAGCGTCTCTATCCACCTCATCGTTCCAGTGAACTTCAGGCCTACTACCTTCGGGTAGGCTAAGCCTGTTAATAAATGCTTACTAGCCCAATTAAAACAGAAAAATAAATAAATTTGATCGGTTGGAGGGAGAAAAGATAATATTCGCGGGATGGAACAGTTAGTAGCTCGTCGGACTCATAACCCGTCCTATTCCCGAAAAAGACGTTCCGTCGTTCCTTATTCGACCCCGCTCCTCCTATTCAACCCTATGCCCGATAAGCTACTTACTTGCCAGTTGGGTTGTTTCACTGGGAGTGCATCTGTACGCGAGTAGGAGAGGGGACCACCTTTTCACACCAGTGAGTACTTTTCAACAGCCCTGGTGTAGACCATATTCTCTTGCAGATTTCAAAATCCTCTTTTCTCCTTACATGACCTGCTCATCGTAGTTTGGCTAACTTAATTAACACTCACTAAAATTGTACATCATTTGAGGCGGTTAGAAACAAAGGGATGCAAGTGTAAGTTTTTTCATATTGAGAAAAATAGGTTTAAAGTTGAAGTTGTATACTAAAGTAAAAGATTTGTATCCTCGTTGACATGCACCACATTGAAGGTGTGATATAAGGATGGAAAGTAGTTGTTGTTCCTTGTATTAGGTTCTCGTTGTAGGAAGTCCTGGGTTCAACTTCAATCTTTGCTATGGCTTCAGATTGCGCTCGGGGAAACACAGGGAATATGAAAAATAGGTTTTCACCTTAAATCAAAAGTCACTTATTAACTTTGAATAATACTTAGGCCTATGAATTTTATTCTTGAATATCAGTTTCTTGGACGATAAATGAAACTTGTAGAAAGACTTTTACTTTACTTTTACTCACTGGCACTATCGAATCCGAAGGTTCATGGCCGCGCGGACATAAGCTCTCCATACATCCCTATCCTGAGCTAATGCCCTCCAATCATTCCCTGTATAATCTACTTCCCTCAAATCATAGTTAATGTTGTTCTCCCACCTCATTCTTGGCCTACCAACTGGGCGTTTTCCTTCTGGAGAAAGACTTTTAATCCGTCAATTACTTGAATTACCATTATTCATAACTATTAAAAACCGCCATTTTGACGACCTACTGTCATATGTAAAAAGACTCGAAATTATTTATATTTCAAGCTTAAATTAACAGTGTATGTATTTAAATGCACTCGAAGTCATACGATGCGCTATTTAAATTATCTTAAATTAAATTAAAGGTAATTTCCACAAAATCATGGGCGACCGTTTCTTTATAGGTCTTGCCTCCATGAATGCTACCAGTAGACTCTCTAGATTGGGAAATATCTCCCACAATTCTTTCTTTCAAATTATGGCATTTTAAATCTGATTGGTGAAAATAATCAGGCTTGAGTGCTTATCGGTTGACTCATATCCAAGTTAGCCAATCTCTTTTAAATTAAAATTGTCAATTGATATTTCAAAGATCCATTCAAATTTATAATTGATTCCATAAATTCTTATAACCACAAAATTATTCTCAACAATTAAAATATTCTGCTACAATTTTTTATATACATAAAAATTTTTATATACATAAAAAATATGAATTTCTCAATATTCATACTAATAATATATCAGATGATTTCCATTTGAATATTAAAAATAAAATATAAATATTATTATTATTATTATTATATATGGGTGTGAATTTTTTAAATATCTTGGGTCAATAATTACAAGTTTCGGTACCTGTGAGAGAGATGTACAGGCTAAAATTGCAATGGCAAAAAATGCAACTAAGACATTACATGGAGTAATTTGGAACTAAAATATAACAAAGGAAACTAAAATGAAAATTTATACGAGCATAATACAGAATATTTTGTCATATGGAAGCGGAACTTGGTCTTTGACGGAATTACAAAAGAATAAAATTAGAACAGTTGAATTCGATTATTTTAGAAGAAGCCTCCAAAAAACAAGACAGGATAAAATAAATTAATTCCTTTGGAGAGAAATGAAGGTCACCACATCTGTTGTTAAGAGGATTGAAAATCAAACGCTTAAATGGTATGGCCATGTACAAAGAATGGAAAATGAAAGATGGCCAAAAAATATATACCAGTGGTCACCCCCTGGAACAAATAAACGTGGTAGACCAAGATGGAAATGGAAAACCTACGTCAGAACAATAATGGAGGATAGGAATTTGGAAGAGGGAGATTGGAATGATAGAGATAAATGGAAACTGAAGACGGCAAACCTATAAGTAGGGGAAAGCCGAAGAAGAAGAAGATATATGGGTAAATATCCGTCTTTAATACGAAAATCATAGGTAATTGAACATGATTAACAATCATACTTTACCTGCTCCTAACGCATACAATTATTTCACTTTGCCACAACATAAAATTATGCTCCAAGAATTAATAATGTACCAAACTCGTTTGTTCTTTCTAAAATAATTTCTTACAACCCTTGTCTTGTTACCACCTCAGTTAACATGCAGAGGGTGAAATGGTTGGGACATGTACATACAATGTCAGATAAAGTCGTGTGAAGAATGGTTCTGAAAGAAAAGACAGGGGATGAAGTTACATAGATGGAGGAGAAGGCAGAGGTAGAAAAACCAGAGGTAGAAAAGTTTTATACGAGCTGAAATGCCACAGTTCATTGATAGATATGTCGATTAATTGAAAACATATTTCCGGATTCTGAGAATCCAAAAGAATTAAATAGAAACAATAAAGAAAACAAGGAAAGGAGAAACTCGACTCCATTTTTTTATTTCAAGTTTTTCTCGTTTCTGTTCAAGTACTTTATTACATTTGTTTCGTAACAGTCATAATATTAATTATTTTCAATGTTATTCTTAACAATTTTCATAAGTGAGCAGCTCATAGATGTAATGATAAAATATAAAATAATAGCAATCATGGAAATAACAATGAAAATAAATACAGAAACATCTAGTAGCAGATATTGGTACCAATGTAAATCTAATGCAGCTGATCTCAGATGTTTTGCACCTTTGTGACGTAGAACATATTCTGTCCACCATATCAATTTGTCTAACGAAGTCTCAGGTTCATCTCTTGATAATGCTGATAGCTTTTCGACATTTTCTCTGAATCTAAAGACAGAAAATTATATGAGACTGAAAACAATAAATTAATAATAATAATAATAATAATAATAATAATAATAATAATAATAATAACATTAATGAACATGTTTATGATGTATTATTTTATCTTCCAATGTTCTATACTCTTATTCTTTTCTGCCAAATCTGTCTTCCTAGACCCAGTCAATCATTTTTCGTTCAAAATTTTGTTTATGTCCTGCCTCCAGGTATTTTTTGGTCTACCCCTAGCACTTTTTCCCGCTGGAATTCAATTTAAAACTCTTCTTGATAACTTTTCATCATCCATTCATTTTACAAAGTCTGTTGTTGAATTTTCTTTATTCATATGTTGCCTAATCACTTTAATAATAATAATAATAATAATAATAATAATAATAATAATAATAATAATAATAATAATAATAATAATAATAATAATAATAATATATTATCATCGCTAAGTAATTATATTGTAAGGCCACTGTGCAATCATTCAATGTACATAAACATGTAACTTAGTGATAAGATTGTTTAGACTGTTGTAAGTTTATATAACATGGTTTAGTGATACGCGAGACTATATATGATATCAACTTTTGCAGAAAAAGCTATAATAATAAATAATAATAATAATAATAATATAATTATTAAGATTACGAGTATTTGAATACAAAGTGCTTAGGAAAATGTTCGGACCAAAGAGAGGTGAACAGATTGATAAATCGAGAAAGAGCAGAAATAATTCATATTAGAGAGAGTAGGGAAAAACAGCAAAAAAAATATATCAATGTTTAATTAATGATAAGAAAATCCAACCGAATTGAGCATATAATAATCTTAACAAAGATTAAAAATCTGTGCATTAAAAAAGAACCTTAATAATCATCATCATCATCATCTGAATTCATGTATTAGGTCTGTTGACCCGTTCCGACTTCAGCCCATCTCTTTCTAGGTCTGCCCATATCTCGGGTGCCTTTAGGTTTGTATTTTGTTATTTGTTTTGGATATCTATCTTCATTCATTCTGTCTATGTGTTTCTTCCATTTTTGTCTACATGTATCTATTTTATCAGTTATTGCAAATATTTCAAGTTCCTGTCTTATTTCTGTGTTCTTGATTCTGTCTTCCTTATTGCACCCTTTAACAGATCTCAAAAAATTCATTTCTGCCGCTGTTATCCTACTTAGATCTTGTTTTTTATGTATCCAGGCTTCTGAACCATAGAGCAGTACCGGTACTGCCAACGTTTTGTAAACTTTCAATTGGGTCTCTCTTGTTGTTTTGTTATTTAGTGATCGTTTTATCGTACCACATATTCCCTGGAATTTTGCTATTTTATTAGTTATATCATTATCATAATTAAATTAAATGTCACATCCTAGATAACTGAGATGGTTCACCTGTTCTATGATTTTGTTTCCTATTACTATTTTGGATCTGATTTGATTTTTCCCTTGGAATGCCATTACCCTAGTTTTTTCTATGGATATTTTGAGATTATATTGTTCACATATATTATGTAGTTTAAAAATATTCCTTTGAAGTTCGTCTTCCGTACTTGCTATTATTACCTGGTCATCAGCTGTTTTCAAGTAGTGTGTTTTATCTAATATTATTCCTTTATTTGTTTCTTCGTTCCATTTTTTTATTATATCATTGATGTATAGGTTAAACAAAACTGGAGAGATTCTGCATCCTTGATTAGTATGAATTTTATTTTTACTTACTTTATTTCTAGTTTTTATAACAAAATTTGTGTTCCAGTACAAACTCTTTATAGCTGCTATTAAGTGTTTCGGAATTCCTTTTTCTTTTAAAATTGTCCAAAGTTTTCCTCTATCTACTTTATCAAATGCCTTGACAAAATCAATAAAAGCTATGTGTGTTTCCTTGTTATATTCTCTTCTTTTGTTTATAAATTCTTTTATCGTAAATATATTATCCATACATGAACGCCCTGGTCTGAATCCACTTTGTTCTTCTGTTAACATTACCTCTGCTATCTGTTTTAACCTAAATGTTAAGATTCTTGAGTATATTTTATAGCCTGCAGTTAAAATACTTATTCCTCTGTAGTTGTTGCAGTCGTTACGTTCTCCTTTCTTAAAAATAGATTGTACTATTGCTGTTGTCCAGGTTTCTGGTATTATTGCTTGTTTCCAACATACATTTAAAAAATGTAATAATCTCAGTTTTAAAAAAATCCTCCATATTTTATTAAATCCATATTAATTCCGTCTATTCCAGCTGCCTTTCTGTTCTTGGTTGTATTCAGTACTTCTTCTAATTCTTCCATTGTTATCATATCTATTCCTATCTCACACTCATATGTTATCTCCATCCATAGTAATTCTGCCCGAAGGCAGGTACTTCACTGAAATCATAGCATTTTCATGCTATGCTTGCAGCTTTACTAGGGAATTGTAGGTGTGGTAGCTTCCCGTTGCTTTCCACACCGGTGAAGGATGATGATGATGATGGCCATATGATTTCGGGGACCGTTTGGGCCTTAAAGTTTTCCTGACATTTGTCTTACAGGTGAGGAAAAACCCCGATAAAAACCTCACCCAGAAAAACTGCCCCGACCGGGGATCGAATCCGGGACCGCTGCGTGACAAGGCAGCACGCTACCTATATGTTATCTTTAGTTATTTTATTTTCATTATACCACAGTTTTTATAATGTTCTTCCCATTGTTTCTCCTCAATTACATTGATCTGTATTGTATCTTTTTCTTGTTTATTTAGATGTTTCATTACTTTATAGGCTATTTGTTGCTGCCCATGTATATCGTATTCTAGTCTGCTTATATATCTATCCCAACTGACTTTGTGTGCTTTTGTAATTTCTCTTTTGGCTATTGCACTTTTATGTTTGTATTCAGCTCTTAATTCTGGTGTTCTATTCTGTAAATATTTGTGATAAGCCTCTTTTTTATCTTTTATTATCCTCTCTAATTCTTCATTCCATATTCTTAAACCCTTCTTGTTATATAGGTATTTTATATTTTGTTCCTAATGCCTCATATGCTGCTTTGTCAATGCTTTCTTTTATATTATCCCATTCTCGGTTTATTTCTTCGGAAGTAGATTTTAATATTAATTGTTAATTTAGCCTATTCTGATACAGATTTTGTATACTTTTATCTTGTAATAAATGTACTTTCAATGTGGTCTCTTTATTTCTATATTTGTTTTTAGTTTTCTTCCATCTCGCTAATATATTTATTTTTGAGATTACTAAGTAGTGATCTGAATAAATGTCACTTCCTCTAAATACTCTCGTATCTGTTAATAATGACGATGCTTAAATAATAAAAACTTTTTTTTTTGGTGAACAAATAAAAGTGTTATGAATTGCCTGTGGAATAGACTGAAAGAAAATCTGTGATAATATTTACCTTGTTTTGTTGATAATTCCTTGTATGGAACTTTGTAATGACTGCTTTGTTAAATCTTTGAAATGATGGACTGAACCAATTCCTGTTTCTTCAATCTTCCTACAATTATATTTCTGGTCTCCAAAAAACGGAATCCCTAATAAAGGAACACCATGATACACGGCCTCCTGCAAGCTTTGCAGACCACATTGTGTAATGAACAATCGTACATTTTTGTGAGCTGCAACAAAATATATAATTAATTTGATTTAACTGATCTTTCTACTTCTGATAGTTACAACAGTAGTCTAGAGGAAAGGTAATACATCGAGCGATGATTGTGATGGATCAGCTCCCAAGAATTTGTAATGTAGACATGCTAATATATTGCATGAATGATGCTATCCACTACGCTTTACGTGCTTCGAATTCCGTTCTGGGGTGATAGATGGCGTTAATGTGTAACATTTTCACTTCAGGGAACACTTCGACAGACATCCTAGAATTTCCTCACTCAAGATATTAGGGACTGCCGCACACTTGACACTTTGAAGTCGTACAATTATTACTTATTAAATAATTTATTTTTCTCTAGAACTAAATTTATTTTATGTCGTTAGTTTATTTTTATCTTGTACATTTTATATTTCATTCGTTAAATCTACAATAATATATATTTCTAATAATGTTGAGTGATTCCGGGTTATGTGGCCGTGGTCCATAGTTGGTGTTGATACCAGACGTTTCGCCCTCAACTGCGGAGGGCATCTTCAGTGGCGAGTGCTTCTAGGCGTGTTTCCTGGTCGGAAGATCTACTTAGAGTGAGCGCTGTGGCGTAGAGGACGTTGTATTGATACTAGTGGTGGGTGCAGGGTGAGTGGGCGTGGCTCTTGCTGATTGGCTAATGGTCGTCTCCTTGTTGTCACTGGTGTTAATGCATTTATTTTCTAGTGTATGAACCAGGCCTTAGACAGTTTGATACCTTCTCTTTCTGTTAATATTTCCCTATGCTTGTATATTTCCATAGCCTCTCGGTATAATCTAGGGAAATAGTAGGAAGTTGTGGCTAAAACTTGTGTATCGTCGAATAGAATCTGGTGTCCATTCATAATGGCATGTTCTGCTACAGCTGATTTATCCATTTTCTCCTTGTCTGCAGTTTCTTTTATGTTCTGATAAACGGGTGGCTATACTTCTTTTCGTGGTCCTATATATGATTTACCACACGAACAAGGAAGTCGATATACGCCGCAAGTGGAGAGAGGTGGCCGAGGATCCTTAGCTGAGCGAAGGCAGTCTTCTATTTTTCTTGTAGGTCTGTAAACTGTTTTTATGTTGTATTTTCGTATGAGTTTTCCGATACGATCTGTGACTCTTTGTACATATGGTAAGTGGCTATGCTGGTTGAGGGTGTGTTATCCATTCTGACGTGCTGTCTTCGTGGATGTATGGTTTTGTCTTATTTCCTTGGATGTGTAGCCATTTTTCTGGAAACAATTGAACAGATGGTGTTGTGTCTTGTTTAAGGTGTTGTGGTTGGCATAACTTAGTCGCTCTGTCGAACAGTGTCTTAATGACACCTCGCTTTTGTCTTGGATGGTGGTTAGAGTCTTTGTGCAGATATCGGTCTGTGTGTACGAGAGGCTATAGAAATATACAAGCATAAGGGAAATATTAACAGAAAAGAGGAAGGTATCAAACTGTCTAAGGCCTGGTTTCATACACTAGAAAATAAATGCATTAACACCAGTGACAACAAGGAGACGACCATTAGCCAATCAGCAAGAGCCACGCCACTCACCCTGCACCCACCACTAGTATCAATACAACGTCCTCTACGTCCACAGCGCTCATTCTAAGTAGATCTTCCGACCAGGAAACACGCCTAGAAGCACTCGCCACTGAAGATGCCCTCCGCAGTTGAGGGCGAAACGTCTGATATCAACACCAACTATGGACCACGGCCACATAACCCGGAATCACTCAACATTATGATTACCGGCCGTGAAAGCCTGCATTCAATATATATTTCTCTTGCTAGAATATACGATTCCCTTCCACCCTTTGTCAGAGACTGTCAAACTTTACCATTTTTCATAAACAAATTGAATATAAGATTATTAACAGAAACAACTCACTAATATTACTTTCTAAAAATTAATAATTTGTTTTTTCATTATTTAATAAAAATAGTTTTAAGATTTGTTAATAGATTTACCTAATGACCTGCATAATAAGCGATAGATTAATTCATTATAGTTTATTACTTTCTTTGTATTTTTCTTTCTTTTCTTTTTATGTATAGTATATTCGAGCTGTTATTCCTTTCCTTATTCATTCTATCATTAATTTAATTTTAATTGTATTTAATTTTATTGTATTATTAGACATTATTTTTATTATTATTCAATTTGACAGATAATTAATTGTTTAGTTTAGTATGGCTATTATTGTAATTTTTTGTATTTATATGTAACATGTTTGTCCTGGTGAGTGAAGAGAAGGCCACATGGCCTTAACTCTACCAGGCTAAATAAATATATTCTATTCTATTCTAAATAAAAATGTATTCTAAATAGTAACTGCATTGTAGATACACAGTGTAATCATTTATGTTTATTGTAATTTAGATGTAAGACTAATTTTTGTATTTTTTTTACTATAGGCCTAACCTGGTTGAATGATAGACAAGATCTTAAGGCCTTAACTCTGCCAGGTAAAGTAAATAAATATTATTATTAAAATAAAGTTATTATTATTATTATTATTATTATTATTATTATTATTATTAAATTATTATTAAATTATCCAAGGATTAAGCCTATTGGCTCGTGCCGGTTTCATGGAAGCTAGAATTGTTAGAATTGTTCAGAACATCTTCTGTGTGGGCGTCAAACATTCCTCTTTCCGTGTGTTTTATAATTCAGCAATAGTTTTGAAAACATTTCTTCTGGTATTCTATCAACATATTCTTTCCAGGCGTTCAGTTAAATATAACTATTCGATCTGTAAGTTTGAAAATATTTAGTTGTTATTATTATTATTATTATTATTATTATTATTTTGCGTTGATGTATTATTGTAGTGTATATAGAGAGGAGTATTAGGGTTAGTGTATGTTTATGTGTTTGTGTGAAGCTGTATGAATGATGATGATATAGAGAACATAAATGAAATTGGAATCCGGCACGTAACCAACAGCTATCGAAAAGCACCAAAATGGCCACCGTTTTACTGACTCAACCGGTGCGGTGGATGCATTACAACATATCTTCTCAATATGTATACTGTGGAGAGCTTTCAATTTAATATAGGAATCTGGTGCACAATCTAGCTGTTACAAATGTTACACCACCGCTCTTCCAATCCCCGAGATTGAACATTTTACAATTAAATTAATTTAATTAGTTTAGAATAAAAAGTTTCAACCCTGTCGTACATCAATTCCGGACCCTCGCCAAGAACAGTAAATAGATTCCTAATATAGGAACTAGTAAACGAAGAAAATCCTTCAGCAAATCGAAAAAATGGTCCAATTTTCTTGGTTTACGGAATATATATTTGTTTAATATTAGTATGAGGGCCTATAATTTCGATGCAATAAAATAAACTTGGAAATTTCGACTTTCGGATAAACCCTCCTCCTTCCTTTGTAGTACTTTGCGGTTTTTTATAAATAAATCTTGTAAAAATGGCGTACTGTTTTGGTTGCAAAAATCGAAAATTGCGGCCGCTAGACTTTTTTTTTTTTAATTTTCGCTGTAGGCGTTCCTCCGTCATAATAGTCCGATTTTTATAGTTAAAGAACTCATCTAACTTTTTAAACGTTCATATGTCGAATTTGGTGCCGAAATAAGATGTGACAATTAGCGTTATCAGACGAGTGCGCACAAAAAACACACATACATATAGGCATATATATGAGTGTGTATATGTGTGCTCTGCGATGTGTGTGTACGTGCGTGTGATTATTGCCATGGTCATTTTCGATGTTTACTAATTAAAATGCATGAAGCGTTATAAAAAATTCAAGGGCAACCTCAATTAGATAGGCCTATATTTATTTGTAATCTCCTAATATAATAATACTTTACGTTACAAATGAAAACCGTCCACACACACAATAAAATCTTATATATATCATGTAAGTTTCTATGACAAATCAAAGAGATTGCAAAATTCATATTTTAAGAAATGGCTGTTAAAAAAAAGTGTTCCGGATGGAAAATTAAGACTAAACTTCTGAATTCACTATGAAAAAATGCACTAGGTTCATAAATCAGATATCTAAAGAAAACCTTGTCGAACGGAGTTATTGTAGCATATTCTTGTATAATTTTGTCATAAAATTAAATATGCCTAATCTCTACTGATGCATTTCTCATAACTAAGGGGCGGATTTCTATGACCTAAAAATGGAAAATATGTATGCATTTATGACCTAAAAACAGGTTTAAATGTGATCTAAAAAGGCAAAAATATGACCTTATAATCGAATTAATTTTTTACCCATACTAAAAAGACAAAAATATGACCTTATAATTGAATTAATTTTTTACTCTTACTATATTAATTGTTCATTCATATACATTTTCAATTGTATCGTAAGAAAAATCTGTTATTGAACACTTCATATGTTTAGCAGTATCACAATGTTGTTTTACATTAAATCGCGTTTTGCCCATACTTTAATTTCACACAGTTTACAATATAAAATAACACCATCAGTAATAAAAATCTTCTCCCCAAACTCTCGAACAAAATTCCTTAATTTTGCACTCTCAGAACACGTACTTTTAGGCATGGTGAAATCGAACTAAAGCTAAGGTCTCAATAGGAATGTACAGGAACATTTCAACGGGCTGGTGGAGTTGGTAAAGTGGAGGAAACAAAGCAGAAAATCTAACACCAAACAATTAGGATGGTAAGGGTGAGATACAAACTTTCAAGGTTGTCTTCTATTGTCCAGTGTAAACGTTTGCTACCTCTTAACAGAAACCTTTGAAACAAGTGTACTGTGAAACTGACGAATTTTATACAGATACAATGTTTGGTTATATCCAATCGCCTGATGACTAGGCTATTAAAAAAACCTAAAATATGACCAAAATATGACCATCATAGAAATAAGCAGAAGTATGACCGAAAATCTGAAAAAGTGAGAAATATGACTTTTAAGACCCAATAAAACCACTTAATCTTAGTAATAAGGCTTATATAATTGTTTTTACTTACTTGAAGCTTAGAATATAGGCATTGGTGAAAATATGACATGTCATAGGAATCCGACCCTTACTCATAACTGTATTAAAAATACTAAATAAATTTAACCAATACATCTTATAGGATACATATCCAATTAAAGGGTTAAAGAAAAAGCAATAATATGTAAACTACCGGTGTTTGTGTGCTAGTTCTGTAATAGTAGGACATTTGAATGAGAATGAACCAGAGTATATTATTGTATTTTGAATTATTTTAATAGATAACATATAAATTTGAATCACGAATTTAACCATGAACGAAGAAGCTACTTGAAGGCGGAGTTTCGCTATCGAAGACAACTTATCTCTGTTATGTATTGCAGTATAGCTAGCATAGCTTGGAAGTACAAAAGTTCCTACCTACGTAAAAACGGAGGATTTGCGCAGCAAGTTAACAATTATTTTAAACGTAGCTGTTGAGCCAATCGTTGATACATCGTCAATCAGAAACGGGTTATGAACTTTCGACGAAATGTTCAGTAATTGCTTTACAACTAGAGCACTGGCCATGTTCCAATGCAACGTAATACTGTTGGGAAATTATATTGTTGATTTTACCTAAAATATCCTGTTGTGGCAGCCATTTTTCAATTTTTATGTTTGAGGGTCTTCCTGGCAAAATGTCCAATTCCCATTTCCATAAAATTTTCTGTGGCAATTCAGAAAAAGCCTCAATAAAAACACGTCTCTTCTCTTCTGGTATATTTTTACTCAATATATTAGAACCAAGACTAAAATAAATCACTCCATCGGCAGCTTCATCAAGAAATTTCTGTAAATCCTGAAAGAAACATCAAATTTAGTAAAATGTGTTAATTATTATCATATATATATTACACACCTCGACTGGAAAATATTAGAAATACAGAAATTAGAAAATGGATGAATGCTGAAAGAAGTATGGATGAGATTGAACAAAGAATGGTAATATGGTATGGACACATAAAAAGAATGCAGGCTGGAAGACTACCGAAGTCTGTCCATGCATGAAAATTGAAATGAGCAGCAGAAAAAGAAGACCAAGAACAACCTGGAACAATAACATTCAGAATTCAGTGAGGAAATTTGGTGTAACGAATGAAGAGACAGAGGGCAGAGAACGATGGATAACTTTAATTAAGGGGAATTTGTGAATGTTTGTTACAAACTGATAGTACATGAATCCGTAGACATTTATGTATTTTTTTAGAACTCATTTTAATTGCCAAGATTGGTTGGAGAAAACCCTCAATGATGACAAAAAATCTCAAAATTAATGAATGAAATTCCACACGAGAAAGTTGATTGTGAGAAATATTTAGTAGTACCATTTGTATCGTTGTTGAGTAAGTTATGCAGTGTACACCCTTAGACAAAAAAAAATGAGTCATCTCTTGAACGCATATTTCTTCTAAGTCCTACTCTGCACAGCGCTGGGTTCACACTAATAAACTAGTCATATTTGTGCAGGCCCTGAGCTACTGCGTTATGTGGCATGAACTGAGTGAAGATACTCCTACGTGCCCTGTTAGATCAGCGGTAAAGCATTGCAGTCACTGTTTCTGTTAATGAAGGCCACAGGTTCGCGTCCTCAATTATGTAGTTTTTTTCGTAATATTTGTATTAAAATGTTTCATGAATTAAATACATTTTAATTTGACAATTGAACTAAATCAATGTTAATGTCGTTATTGTAACAATTACTTTACCACATTCAGGGTTTGTTCTAGGTGATGTCAATGTGTTGATTTTAATAGACCGATGCGAACATGTTCTGCGCAAAAGCAACAGCCTCTAACAAGTTTGTTTATAATGAACTCTAATTGTCCTGCAGATGCACGAAAGACGAAAGATGGCTTATGGGCATAAATTCAGGACGTCTGGGATGCTCTAGCCGGAAGTCCATATGACTGTAGAAATTTGATTGCATCAATGCCCCGCAGACTGAGGGCGGAAATAGATGCTGAGGGTTCATACACCCGATATTAATTTTGTTAAAGTTTTCATTTTAGAAGATCTTATTTTCTTTCATCATTTAATTACTAGAAGGTTTTCATTTATGTTTTGTGTGTGCATTAAAGCCATAAAACTCAAATATAAAATTAAATATGAAACTATATTACAGGAGAAATGCTAACCTAACATCCAGTAAAAAAATGTAGAACGGGAATCGAACCCGTGAGGTTACGAACGCACATGTTGTGTGTTAAACCTCTCGACCACGGAAACACACACAAAGGCAAGCTCTCTATTTTATGTACTGAGTGTTGCACTGCGTAACTAGCAAACAACACAGTACAATTACTGAAAACGTGTTAATGTGAATAAGGGCTTCTGCGAGTGCTCACGAAGTTCCCCGGCTGGGAGGGTTTTTTTATAGAAGAGTATTACTTTTAGGTCATACTACAATCGTATTGAATTTAAATATATATTACATTTTTATCTTATTCTGTAAAATATTAAAACTAAAAAGTAAAAAATAAATATAGTTTTAAAAAACTAAAAGAACACGCTTTATTAGAAAACTAAAAAATGAAAAATAATTTTAATTTCCAATACGCTTGGGATAAAATTAAAGTGGTCAACAAAAAATCATCTTCAACACATATAGAATACAACTAGAGTTATCAACAAAAAGAAATAATTTTACCATCAAAAGCGTGGGGTGCTTTTTATGATGTTTACATTTTCTTCTTAGAGAGCTTACTTTTACCAATATCTGTTTATTATCAAATATATTAATTGATATAGAGCACCCCACGCTTTGATGGTAAAATGATTTTCTTTTTGTTGATAACTCTAATTTTATTCTATATGTGTTGGAGATGATTTTTTTGTTGACCACTTTAATTTTATCCCAAGCGTATGTAAATTAAAATTATTTTTCATTTTTTAGTTTTCTAATAAAGCGTGTTCTTTTAGTTTTTAAAACTATTATTTATTTTGTCTAAGGGTGTACATATTATTATATATAAATTAAAATACTGGTAATAAAATTCGATAAAATATGAAATATAACGTTGAACATTGCAAATGTTGAAAACATTTTACCCAGATCTTTACTCAGAGCGGACATCTATTCACGCCACGACTTCTACCGTATAGTATTTGGTTCGGATTTAAGTATATTTCCTTAACAATCCATCTAATGTATAAAAATGAATGTTTGTTTGTATTATGCGCGGCCATACCGTTGATCCGATTTCACAATCGGATCAACGGTATGGCCGCGCCGATAAACATATGGGGCTTTTTGCGAAATGTTCAGGAGATTCCCGGGATGAACATAGGCTATAAGAGAGTTATGATACTCAATTCCTACGCCCTTAAAAATCGCCCTTTGTAGTGGTAAACGTGAAAATAAGTAGCTATTTGGACGTTTAAATGGCTTGCGCTGCCTAAACCGTAACAAATAGACAAAATCAATGCACACAGAATTGAATATCTCAAAAATCTCTACAAAAAAGTCCGTGACAGCATATGTTTATCTCTTACGGATAACTCACAATAACCATTTTTATCTTTCTTTGATGCCAAGAAGATCGAGACAAGTACATAGATTCCTGTACAAGCATAACGGCACATGGCGGGTATTCTTTTACGGATAACTCACAATAACGAATTTTGTATTTTAGCTCATTTATGCCAAGAATATCGACAACACCGTGTAATCAGCATGGGGAATCTTAAAATAATTACGATGTACATTTATACTTATTTTTGATTTTACTTATTTAACTAATCATAAGTACATTCATTTTCGTGTTTTAGCGCATTTATGCCAAGAAGATCGGGATAAGTAGATTCCCGGGCAACGCCGGGTAATTAGCACGGAGTATCTAAAAAAATATACATTTATAATTATTTTTCCTTCCACTTATTCAACTAAACATAAGAACACATTAATTTATATTTATTTAGGCGTAGCAGCGCAAACCGTGTATTACCTAGTTTACTATAAAATTATTGCCGAAACAACCTTACTTACTTTTTTCAAATGTTTGTAAAAACTTTAGTTATATACAGGCCTACAACACACGGTATATTGCTTCTTATGGTCATTTTATAAGGAAGATTCTCCGAAATATGTTTTGTCTAATTGAAACATTAAAAACTCCATGGCGCGACGGACCTAGAAGGTCTTTGGTCCGCCAGCCTACTGATGGAATCACACCCACATGTGTTAATCAGAAATGAAGGATCATACAGCTAGTAAAGGAATGACATATGTGAGCATGTTCGGGTCCCCAACAGTTTTAGCTAGTTCTCCCAACTTGTAACTAAATCGCGTGTTTTTTTTCGAATTTATTTCCATATATATCGCCTCAGCGCAATCATTTTAATTCATCCCTAAAACCCAATTTTTAATCCTTGTAATAAATAACTATCGTTTTGTCTGAATGAAGATATATTTATTACGCTTTTCTGACAATATTTGACATAAATCGTGATGATGTATATTATTATCCTACATAAATAAATAAATAAATAAATATATATATATATATATATATATATATATATATATATTATAATTAAATATTTAACATTGAGCAATGCACGCTTAATATGGTATGATAAGAAAAATAAATGCCTGGACGGGATTCGAACCAGGATCTCTGAGTCTGTACTTCAGTGTGATATCCATTACACCACCAGGCGAATCCAATTCAAACATTTATTTTTCTTATATATGTATTATATATTTAACATTGCTCAATGTTAAATATTTAATTATAACATCGATAAAGCGTCACTGCTATAAAGTAAAAATGTTCTCTTTAATTTGCTTACTTGTTATAGTCAGCTACTAGATGGCAGTGAAGACTGAGTTCTCGCGACATCTAGTAATAATGGGGAATATAATACATATATAAGAAAAATAAATGTTTGAATTGGATTCGCCTGGTGGTGTAATGGATATCACACTGAGGTACAGACTCAGAGATCCGGGTTCGAATCCCGTCCAGGCATTTATTTTTCTTATCATCACATATATATATATATATATATATATATATATATACAGTCCACCGCTGTGGTCTCGAGGTATCGTGCTGCCTTATCACGCAGCGGGTCCTGGTTCGATTCCCGGTCGGGACAGGCTCCTGGGTGAGGTTTTTTCGGGGTTTTTCCTCACCTCTAAGACATATGTCAAGAAGCTTAGGGCCCAAACGGTCCCCGAAAATCATCCGGCCATCAATATCCTTATCATTATCATCATCATCCTTCATCAGTGTGGAAAGCAACGGGAAGCTATCACACCTATACTTCCCTAGCAAAACTGCAAAGCATAGAATGCCCTCCGGCATAATTACTATGGGTGGATATATATATATATATATATATATAATATATGAATACAGTGGGTACATATGACCAAAATCGCTAATATAGCTTTCTTAATAAATTGTTTAATAGAAAATAAATATTAATGTTCTTCCTATAGAATGATTAAAAATCTAACTCACAGACGCTCAATTGACATAAGTTCTCTAAACACTCTTCCTCAGCTAATATCTTCCAACTAATATTATAATTATTACTATTATTGTTTTAAGGTACTTGCCTTAAGGAAATCAGTTCAATCATCAACAGAAGGTTATAAGCTACTTACAAATTTCCGAAAGGCGTTCGAGATAAAAAAAAAACTAGTTAGCAACGACGGCACTTATCAGGTACTAACTTCATTATTTTATATAAGAGCATATCATTGAAATCAGAGGCAACAGAGCCCATTTTTGTGGCCATTTCACTCCAGATTTGTATTATGGTGCTAAGCCGTTAAATTGAAATGCTTGGACATTAATTCTATCAAATTATTTTTGACATTTACCTTGGGCAGTGGATCAGGTGTAGTTTTAACATGAAGACTGTGGAATGAGATGACATCCGGGGGGAGCGGAAGTGGATAATTAAATATCGAACTTCTTGCAATCATAATCAAACTGTAGTTCCTCTCAGCTTCATGTACAGGTGGAGGCGCAGATCCAAAATATTTTCTCATGATGACTTCTTGTTTGGAAACGTGGATGCAATTATTACATATCTGAAAATGTCATACAATAGATGTAATAATATTTTTGTACCAACCACTAATCTTACTTAACTTACTACTGGCACTATCCAAGACCCGTAGGTTCAGTGGCCTGCCCGACGGACATAGCGCTCGCCATACATCCCTATCCTGAGCTATTGCTTTCCAATCATTCCCTGTATAATCTACTTCCCTCAAATCATAGTTAATGTTGATCTCCCACCTCATTCTTGATCTACCAACTGGGCGTTTTCCTTCTGGCTTTCCTACAAGAAGTTTCCATGCACGTCTTTCATTCCCCATACGTGCAACATGTTCCTGCCCATCGCAGTCTACGAGACTTAACTGTTCCTATTATATCTGGCTTCCTATAAAGACCATGTAGTTCATTGTTATGTGGTCTTCTCCATTCACATGTCTGTTCATCTCTCTTTGGTCCAAAAATTTTCCTAAGAACTTTATTCTCAAATACTCGTAATCTCCTTTCCTCCCTTAAAGTAAGAGTCCATGTTTTGCATCCATATAATATAACTGGTAGAATAATAGTTTTATATATTTTCAGCTTAACGTTTTTTGAAAGGAGTTGGGACATCAAAAGTCTCTGCAATGCATAAATAGCATGCATTTCCAGAATTGAGCCTATGTTTAATATCTTTGTGCATCTCATTCCTATTTGTGATTATTGTTCCTTATCACAACATACAAATTCAATATCAGGTCTACCAATATATTATGTTCATATGCTAGATCGCAACTTATGAACGCATATTTATATGCAAACATTTCAACATAGTATAATAATAAGTAGTCCCACGCCATACACGAGCGGTTTACAGTACCATGCCTAGATGCAGATTTACAGAACCTGCTCTGGTTCGCATACCCATAGGGAATAATTTTTCTGATGGAATTTCAGCCTTTTTTGGACCAGTGCCCACAGAGCATCGTGAGGAATTTGGATGGCTACAACAACACTGGTCAACATGATTTTTGCCTCATGAATACCAATAGTTGTACTTAATGCAGTTTTTAACGTGTTTTCAAATATGTATTCGGAATTTCTCCATCACCCACAGTTTTTTTTATTTCAATTTCAATTAATGGATTTAAATAATTATTTTTTTAATAAACTTTATTTGTCCATTGTAAAATAAAACCAAATGAGTTAACTCAGGAGATTTCAGCTATGGAAAAGAGATATCAAGGCAAATGAAAACCTAATATGCTGGCCGATTATTGTTGGACCATCAAGAGAGATGCTCCACAGGCGAAATATAGCAGCAAATCGTCATTTCTTATTATCTAGGTGAGTCCGAATGTTCGAATATTGTGTAATTACGAATGTAGAAAATATTAAGTGTTTGAAATTATAAATGCCTGTCTCTCGGAAACTTTGCGTGGTGGAGAAAAACCGATATCATATTTCAATTCAGGAGAAAAATTACTATCAGAATCACATATTTTTCTTTCTGAGACAAAAAAAAAATTTTTTGTTGCTCAGTGTAATTAGAGGCTGAGAAAACCAGTAGCC
Source organism: Diploptera punctata (assembly GCA_030220185.1). Classification (NCBI taxonomy): domain Eukaryota; kingdom Metazoa; phylum Arthropoda; class Insecta; order Blattodea; family Blaberidae; genus Diploptera; species Diploptera punctata. The sequence continues at coordinate 214,936 of JASPKZ010007409.1, read as the reverse complement.
TATATTTACTCGATGATCGTCCTCTTCTGTGTTTAACACAGGTGATTGGGAAACCAGCAGCCAGCTGTTACGACAAATGCCTTGTAGGCCTGTTGCTTTAAGCCTCTGTGCACTGTTGGTGCCTTGGAGTTACGATACGCCGCCGACCTCTGCGTGTGGATCGACACAAACGTCAAGTTCTTTAAACTGATTTTGTGGCCATAGTTTTTAAGATATCTCGCTTTTACTAAAATGTCAATGATATAGACTGGAAACGTAGCTGCCAGATTATATAAAGGGTATTTCATATATTACACAATTTTTAAAAATGCATTAATTAATAAAAAGTGCATCGAAATAAAAAATATATATTATTTTCATCTACATTCACTCTCATTTAAACGCGGAAAATTATATCAGGCATATGTCGACCTCCACTGTCTCTGCAGGCAGTTACTCGATCTATGAAGTTTGTGATTACCATTTCACAGACATCTTCTGTTCATGTCGGTGATGACACGTTGGTTTTCTTCCTTAAGTTAGAGAACTGTTTGTGTTTTGTTCACATAGAATTTGGACTTCACATGACCCCATAAAAATAAGTCACATGAAGTAAGATCTCAAGATCTGGGAGGCCACGAATTGAGGGAATTTTTCAAATATAGGGTTATTGTCTTGCGGGATGTATGACGGGTCTGATAGGTCCAAAGTCTACGTGAACAAACTTCTAACCAGTTCTCCAACTTAAGGAAGAAATTCAACGTGTCACCAACGACATGAACAGATATGTCCGTGAAAGGGCCATCACGAACTTCATAGACCGAGTAACTGCCTGCCGAGACAGTGGAGGTGAAAATATGCCTGATATAATTTTCCACCCTTAAATGGGAGTGTATGTAGATAAAAATAATAAAATTATATTTTTATTGCGATGTATTTTGACTTAATTACTATATTTTTAAAAATTGCGTAATATATGAAAGACCCTATATGTGTAAGCATATGTCTTCATCTGCCATTTATTATTGATATTATTCTTAGATTTCATATATTTTTCCATAAATGAAAACTGAATTTTGACTCGTATATGTGGCGCGGTGTTTACTTCTCTCTGAAAAATGTGAAAAAAGATAAAATGAATAATATTTTAAGCATTAGCATACCTTCACTAACGTGTTGTAGAATGTTTTATGATTGATTATAAACACAAGATGACGAATATAAATTTCGAAACACTTAAGTTATTATCTACCAAAAGTACTTTCGCAGTGACCGATTTGAACTCCTACCTCGAAACTGGTTCAAGTATAATCTGAAATATTCTTACTCAGATCGAAAGCCAATATTTCAATGTATCGAATAAAATATGTGATAATATTTTCGATACCCCGAAGAACTTCCCCTATATTTATATTTCATGCGTCGCCTAACTTCACTCATAAAACACGTTTACTTTGAGTTTAGCATGGCAGTTGGAGGGTCTAGACGTTTAAGTGACACTGAAATAGGATTCTAAATAATTATGAAGGTTTTAACATTACACACTTGAATCATGAACTTTAATAAAACATATTATTCCAGTCCTCTTCATCGCATTCTCATTAACGAAATATGGTGTAATTACTTTACTTATTTCGTAAATAGTGTTTATTCACAACTATAAGTTAATTTTACACTGTTCCTCAATGTAATAATTAAGGGGCGGATTCCTATGATGTCATATTTTTACCAAAGCCTATATTCTAAGCTTCAAGTAAGTAAAAACATTTATATGTCTTCCTATTCAGATTAAGTGGTTTTTATTGGGTCTTAAAAGTCATATTTCTCACTTTTTCAGATCTTTGGTCATATTTCTACTTATTTCTATGATAAAGTCATATTTTTGGTTTTTTTTAATAGCCTACTCATCAGACGATTGGAAATAACCAAAATTGTGTCTGTATAAAAATCGTCAGTTTCACAGTAAACTTGTTCGAAGGTTTCTGTTAACAGGTAGCAAACGTTTGCACAGGACAATAGAAGTAGATTTCCTTTTTCTTACGATACAATTGAAAATGTATATGAATGAACAATTAATATAGAATGAGTAAAAAAAATCATTCAATTATAAGGTTATATGTTTGTCTTTTTAGGTCATATTTAAACCTCTTTTTAGGTCATAAATGCATGCGTATTTTCCATTTTTTAGGTCAAAGAAATCCGCCTCTTAGTTATAATATTCTTATGTAATTGTATTATTGTTCTACTGTTTCATGATATTTACTTCATAATGTTACAGAATTATAACCCTTATATACCGTAAGATAAAAAAGGGGTTTCACGTATCGGATAATTTTGCATAACACAAATGATGAAAAAAAAAAGAGCAGCTAACAGAGATTTACATTTGCTTTTTGTCGATTTAACCAAAGCATATGGTAGTATTCCCCAGAAAATGTTATGGGAAACTTTAGACGATTCAAACATTACCAAAAAATTAGTAGAAGCTATAAAAGCATTATACAAAGGATCTATTTCGAAAATTAAAGTTGGAAATCATATAACAAAGGGATTTACTATTACAAAAGGTTTAAGGCAAGGTTGCAGTTTATCTCCCACTCTATTTAAAATTTATCTCGAAAGAGTACTAAGAGAGTGGAGGAAAAAATGTCAAAAAATGGGTATACCCATCAAAAATACGCATGTATATTCACTAAATTTTGCAGGTGACCAGGTATTAATAGCACAGGACCACGATGACATAGAATATATGGCTAAAAAACTAAAAGAAGAATATGAAAAATGGGGACTTTATATAAACATTGAGAAAACTAAATACCTGTGTATAGGAGAAGAAATGGAAAATATAAATTTCAACAATGGAGACGAACTAAAACCTAGTATTGAATGCACTTATTTAGGAACAAAATTAGACCATTCAGGCGATAACACAGTGAAAATTAAAAATAGAATCACACAAACAAAACAAGCAATAAATGGTTTAAACTCTCTTTGGTGGAGCAAAAATATACACAAATACAAATTAGAAAAAATACAAATTATTATCAAACCATAATTCAGAGCATTTTAACATATGGTGCTCAAGTCTGGCAAATTCCTACCAGGGAAATGAAAAGAATTTTAAATACAGAAATGGATGTTTTAAGAAGATCAGCTGGAAAATCTAGAATGGATAGAATACGAAATAAATAAATAAGGGAAATTATGGGTGTACAAGAAGAGAGAGCCGGACATCATAGACATTATAGAAAAGAAAAGATTGCAGTGGTATGGTCATGTCAAACGAATGCCAGAGCAAAGATTGCCAAAAATTGTTATGGAATGGATCCCAATGGAAAGGAGGAAGAGAGGAAGACCGAAGAAAACTTGGGTAGAAGGGGTACAAGCAGCTATGAATATCAGAGGAATGGAGGAAGATCAATGGATGGATAGAGAGGAATGGCGTTTGGTTTCCGGAAGACGGCGGCAGCTGCCATGATACCGGATGATGATGATGAATTATGATGTATCTAGTGAATCTGAAATTGAGCAAAATGACTCTATTGATTCAAGTGATTTTGACGATATTACAGAATTTATTGCCAATAAAAATTACCGTGATCATGGTGAAGTGGACAATAATTTTATGTGGGAAAATATATATAATTATGTTGGACAAAAATAACGTTTTGTTGTGTTTATGAGCCCTAGAATTAAGTTCAAATTGTCAATGAAATTGTAGAATACTTCCAATTATTTTTCTATAGAGATATTGGGGGATTCCTCAACCGAAGTCTAAACCAAGAACCCGGTTTTCCGATTTTTATTGTTTCCATAACAACCATAAAAACTGAAAATCTACGGCTGTTAATTACTAAAATAAATATTTAAAGAGAAAAATTATACGCTCAGACCGGGACTTGAACCCGGGACCCTTGGTTCTCTAGACCAAGTGCTCTACCAACTGAGCTACCTGAGCAAGTACCGATCTAAACGCAAATCTTTCTCTATATACATTGTAATTCCCGTCAACCAAATGCTATGAAGCCATGCTTCTACTTGCAAATGGCGGCTCCTTTATTAAGAAGACATATTTGGGAATTATACATTACAGCCAGTACGGCTTTTTCCATGTTTTTATTATTGGTTTCGTACATCTCAATGATGGATAAATCATATTTGAAGAGAAAAATTATACGCTCAGACCGGGACAATGTATATAGAGAAAGATTTGCGTTTAGATCGGTACTTGCTCAGGTAGCTCAGTTGGTAGAGCACTTGGTCTAGAGAACCAAGGGTCCCGGGTTCAAGTCCCGGTCTGAGCGTATAATTTTTCTCTTCAAATATGATTTATCCATCATTGAGATGTACGAAACCAATAATAAAAACTAAAATAAATGTCTGAATTATGTCTAAGGTTTCATTACAATTTCTGTGAATTTTCAATCATTTTTATAGTTGTTATGCAAACAATAAATACAATTGGAAAACCGGGGTCGTGGTTTAGATTTTGGTTGAGAAATCCACCCATTGTGTCCTTCCATCTTTATCCTGTCGTGGTGTATATGCCGGCGGTAGCATTGCTGCCGAAAAGATTACCCTTGCTGGACAGGTCAAAGGCGATAAGCTAGACAAAAAAAGAGTACCTTGGTCAAAAGAGTGACGATCTTTCACCTTAAAAATACAACTGTCAGAAATGCGGAAATTAGTCCTATCGGGGTAAAATTTTTCTGGAGTTAAAATAGTCTCCCATTCGTTTCTCCGGGCAGGGGATACTTCAGGGTTTCCATGCCAAAGGCTCAAACACAAGGGCATGTTCCTAGGAACATGGAATGTTAGTTTATTATTTAGTAGTGGGACACTAGAAATTCTAACGCGATATAATTCTGTAGTATCGGAGTGTAGTATTTCACTGCACGAGTAATTCCCCGTTGTTTCCAGCCCAGTTAAAATTTAAATCACGAGCCGCCACTGAGCTAAGGGCTGACAAAACGTGAGTGCATATGTTAACGAATGTAAATTTCTTACCTTACAAATAGCCAATATATAGTATTTTGAAGTCTCTCGTAGAAAGTCATGTGATCTGAGAAATGGAGCATAAATACCGGATGGTATGAAGGATTGTCAGGAATTCCTGAAGAATACGACGCTGTTAGAGTACTTTCGTATGACATTATGCCAATCATTGGTGGAGATCCCAAGTGATGTATTAATCCATGGTAACTGTAGAATATCAAAGCTTCTATAAATACCAGATCATAACTTGTGTTTCCAGAACTGCAATTAAAGTGAATGGAGTATTATTTAATGCCAGATGAGGCGACACTGTCAAAAAAAACTTACCAATAGACCTAAAACCTCTGCTGATGGTGGAAACTAGTTTCTGAAATCCTTCAGCAGGTGTGCAAACTATTATCCTGAGGGAATTTCACGTGTTTTTCCCGCTCCATATGAATATAGAATGAATATTTAATTAAATTTATGATATTTAGAGGATGAAGAAGGCCTACAACTTAATGATGTTAATATATAGTTTATACTGATGCAATAGTAATAATAGGCGATAGCGAAGGAATGCTAGGGAACAACACGCATACTTCCTTGAGTAACACAAATGAATAGGAATATATATAAATTATACAATAAAAAAAAGGCAGTTAATGACATATGAGGAAAATTTTGAAAAAGTGGCTGAATTAAAATAACTAGGAACAATAATTACAAACAGGAATGAGTTGCAGCAAGAAATTAAACATAGGCTAAATTCTGGAATGCATGCTACTATACGTTACATGGTCTCTTTTCATCCCAATTTCTCTCAAAAAAGTTAAACTGAAAATATATGAACTGTTATTCTCCCAGTTATATTACACGGATGCGAAACGTGGACTCTTATTTAAAGGAGGAGAAAAGGTTACAAGTATTTAAGAATAAAGTTCTTAAGAACATTTATGGACCAAAGAGAGATGAACAGACAGGCGAATGGAGAAGACTACACAACATTAAGCTACTTGATATTTATAGGAAACCAGATATAATAAGAACAGTTAAGTCTCGTAGAATACGATGGGTAGAAAATATGGCGAGAAAGAAAGACGGGCGTGGAAGATTCTCGTAGGTAAACCAGAGGAAAAATGCCTAGTTCGTAGACCAAGATTGAGGTGGAAGAATAACATTAGCCATGATATGAGGGTAGTAGATAATGTGGGGATTGGAAAATCATACCAGGATAGGGATGTGCGGAGTGCTTATGTCCGCACTCTCAGAAACCCACGGGTTTGATAGTGTCAGTTAGTTACACTCTCTGATATAAATTAAGTCCATCGCTGTGATCTCGAGTTAGCTTGCTGCCTTGTCACGCTCCGGGCCCGAATTCGATACGCATATAAAAACTCATAAACACATATGGATTAACAATTAATAAATGTATTAAAATGTATATAAATACATGAATATTAATATTAATTAATTATGTGTCGGGACAAGTTTCCTGGGTGGTAGTTTTTTTCGCGGTTTTTCCTCACCTGTAAGACAAATGTCAGGAAACATTCAGGTCCAAACGGTCCTCGAACATAATCTGGCCATCATTATCATCATTAATATAATATTCATTAAAATGTAGGATTAAGACCTGTTCTGGCTCATCATTGCCATCATCATCACCTATAATATGTCATCTGGGCAGCGTAACTCCGCTTTCCAGGTGCCTCAACCTCAGAAATGGGTTGAAATAACGCCGTGTCAGCAGATAATACTAGAATGTCGAAATGATAAAGCAAAAATATGTTATATAAAATTCTGGAAATACACAAAAAAAGAGGTGTATGAAAGAATAATTGTTACAGAATGTTGTAGTAATGCACACGTTATAATGCGGTTTAATTTTAGATTTATCCTGATTTATAAACTTACTTGGACCTTATTTCATTATTTTATTTTAAATTTTATTTGTATTTCTTTAATAAAATACACTTTATTTTAATTTAAAGATTCATTATTGTACGATTATTTCAAATCTGAAATTGAACGAGATAATGTAAACCTGGTGTTATTTGGAACCCTGGTCACAGTAAGGCCAATTTACACTATTTTACACGCTTTATATTAGCTTGACCTGTATCTATCTATATAACGGAATTTTTCAACACGATTGGATCGACTTGAAACATTGTATACTTGTAAAGGACCAATGGCAATACAATAATTTCATAAATAATACATAATATATAATAGGTTGCAGGCTTATCCACTTCTTATCCATCGTTGTAAGAAATTAATATGATATCCTCTGGTAGCTCAGTTGATAGAGTGGTGGACTGTAGTGGTATATAATTTCAGTAATCCATAGGTCGCTAGTTCAAATCCGGCCCAGAGAATTTTTAGAAGAGTATTACTTTTAGCTCATACTACAATAGTATTGAATTTTAAGATATTTACATTTTTCGAAAAACAAACTAAAAAATAAATAATAGTTTAAAAAAACTAAAACAACACGCTTTATTAGAAAACCAAACTAAAAAATGAAAAAAATAATTTTAATTTCCAACATGCATGGGATAAAATTAAAGTGGTCAACAAAAATATCATCTTTAACACATCTAGAATAAAACTAGATTTATCTACAAAAAATATATAATTTTGCCATCTAAAGCGTGGGGTGAGACTCTTACTTAAAGTACTTAGGAATTTTTTTGGACCAAAGAGAGATGAACATACAGGTGAATGGAGAAGACTACATAACAATGAACTATATGGTCTTTATAGGAAGCCAGATATAATAAGAACAGTTAAGTCTCGTAGACTGCGATAAGCAGGACATGTTGCACGTATGGGGAATGAAAGACTTGCATGGAAGCTTCTTGTAGGAAAGCCAGAAGGAAAACGCCCAGTTGGTAGACCAAGAATGGTGGGAGAATAAACATTAACTATGATTTGAGGGAAGTAGATTATACAGGGAATGATTGGAAAACATTAGCTCAGGATAGGGATATGGAGAGATTATGTCCGCGCGGCCATGAACCTACGGGTTCGATAGTGCCAGTGAGTGAGTGTGTGAGTGAAAGCGTGGGGTGCTCTGTATCAATTAATATATTTGATAATAAACAGATATTGGTAAAAGTAAAGTCTCTAAGAAGAAAACGTAAAAACCATAAAAAGCACCCCACGCTTTTGATGGTATAATTTTTTTTTGTGGATAACTCTAGTTTTATTCCAGATGTGTTGGATATGATTTTTTTGTTGATCACTTTAATTCTATCCCAAGCGTGTTAGAAAATAAAATTATTTTTCATATTTTAGTTTGGTTTTCTAATAAAGCATGTTGTTTTAGTTTTTTAAACTATTTTTTTATTTAAAAGAGAAAAATATTTGTAACAAATTACAGCATTTTCTACACAACTATATACTTCCTTTATCCTAGAGAATCAATTGAAACACGTAAAGTTTAACACAGATCCACTACCTATCTCTTAAATCAATCAATCCTTAATAAGGTCTTATTTTTGAACTTATCTTACTAAAAAGTATTAACAATGTTCTTACTTTCTTATGAACTGCTGAACTTGAGGTGAACTGAGTTGGTTATCTATTAGTTTAGTAAGTCCAGAAATAAGTTGAAGTGTAACATCATAAACATTGAGGTCATCCCAAGTTTCAAGGTCGAATTGTTTCCGATAATAAGCGTAAGAGAACGATAATTCGATATCCGTGTAATTTGGAACGTGCTCCTGCAACAAAAAGTTCTTAAATTACATAATTAGGCCTATGTTAATTACACTGGTCAACTTGATATTCGTCTCATGAGTACCAATAGTTGTACTTAATGCAGTTTTTTTATCGTGTTTTCAAATATGTATTTGGAATTTCTCCATCACCCACGGTTTTTTTATTTCAATTTCAATTAATGGATTTAAAAAAAATATTTTTAATAAACGTTTTACGTCCATTTGCCCATTGTAAAACACTTTCGGTGAACACATTCATTAGGAGATTTCAACTATGGAAAAGAGATATAAAGGCAAATGGAATCCTAATATGTTGGCCAATTATTGTTGGACTATCAAGAAAGATGCTCCATAGGCGAAATATAGCAGAAAATCGTCATTTCGTACTTTCTAGGTGAGTTCGAATGTTCGAATATTGTGTAGTTATGAATGTAGAAAATATTAAAGTATTTGAAATTATAAATTCCTGTCTCTCGGAAACCTTGCGTGATGGAGAACATCCGATATCATATTTGAATTCCGGAGAAAACATGCTATCAGAATCACATATTTTTCTTTCTGAGACAAAAAAAAAATATTTTTTGTTGCTCAGTGTTATTTGCTCTATAAACTTGTTACTTATTCTTATACGTATACATTATTTTATGAGACCAGCTTCATCGGCTAGTTGACAGCACTTCTAACCATAGTTCATCAGGTCTGGGGTTCGATTCTCGGTCTGACCACAGGAATGTTTCCTTAAAGGGAAATATTTTAGCGATTGCCCACGGCCTGAAATTCTATTACCTCTCTTGAGTTCTTGAGATCTGTACTTTTTTTATTCAAGTAAAATGTTAGTCATGGATCCACCAACTGTTACAACTGGTTTTCTCATATGAGAGCTGCTACTAATTGTAGCTACACAAATTCATCTGCGACGCTCTCTGATCGTCAGTTCCATATTGGCCGAAATTTCATAAGATTTTTTTTTTCACTATATGGATTCGAATTAGCGTAAATCATTTAGCTTCGAACCTAGGCATTATACCTTAAACTGCTTGGCTGCGGCGCTTAACCGGAATGTTGTAATTTAACCATGTGTAGGGGGAAGTTTAAGTTGTGGGTCCTCGACATTAAAATATTGAGAACCAGTGTCCTAAATATAATAGGTACCCACTTACTTATCTTCCATAATATTTTTATCTTTATTGTCAACATGTATTTGTGATATCATATGAATCGTATAAGGTAGACGGTCATCATGGATGCATACGTACTTGTAAAGGATTGGGACTGATGACGGTAATTTGATGACCTCTTGCAGCGAGAGCCTTCATTAATGTCTGAAATGTTAACTGGTGGCTGTAGTTTGGTGTGGGAAAGATACCCAGGATCCTTGCCCCATCATTTCCATATAATAACAGCGTAAATATACACATGAACATGAAACAGGTCGCCTGGAACAAAGTTAATTATATGGATCAAACATATCTTCACAAAAAATTTTCCACAAGTAAATAGCAAGAGGGGGGAAAAAAGTTATATTTTAGTTTCCTTAACTAACTTGCTCTATGGCCTGCGAAACTCATGAGGTAAGAGGATAATATGAAGACCAAGGTTTCAATGTCGTGGAGTATCATTTCCCAACCTGTGGTTCGCGAACTTCTAGGGGGTTCGCCAAATATTTCAAGGAGTTCGCCAAAACTATTCCGTACTGGCGGGTTTCGAGATTAGGTCTATTATTGTTTCCTTCATTTCTGCAGCACTGTAATAATAATAATAATAATAATAATAATAATAATAATAATAATAATAATATATAATTATTATTATTATTATCTTAAAATTAAATTAACCCTATAATGCCCCTTGTTGCATATGTGTAACATCGGAAATTTATCATAAGTAATGCCACGAGTGATTTCCAAATTTATCTAGAGAATTTGGAAATCAAGAGTGGCATTTGTTAGGACTCTTTAGCGAATAAAATTAAGCTGTTTACTCATAAATCATTGTTTAACTATAGTTATTTTAAAATATTTATATTTTAATGTAAACGACAATGTTTGAAAACAAATCAGAAATGTGAGGTTATGTTCATTCACTGCTGCTTGATCATATTATTTATTGCCAAATAAGATCGCAATATTGTAAGAGTGCACCCAAGTGGAGAAATAATGAAACGCATCAAACTATATATCATAATCAATATTACGGGTTATTCATTTATTTTTTAGTAAACAACTCAGTAAAATCAAGGAATCTTTTCATTATTTGCTATATTCAATGTATTTGTTGGAGAAAAATAATGCTTTGACCTGTTCAGAACATTAAAAAGGAGGAGCTTTCTTTATCACAAAAGCAGGAGTTGATAAAGAAAAATCGATAAAGAGCGAGGTGAAACACGACTGCCATTGGTTGTAAAACAACATTCATTGAAACGTGATTGGTCATTGACTAGCATTTGTGGCATGAGTTAAATAGTCACATTGTTTCCACAATATATTAATATTTGTCGCGAATGTTTGATTTACAGTTATGTAACAACGTTAGGAATGCACATGATTTCGCTACAACTAGGCTTACACGTTGTGTAACTTTTAAGCCGTAACTAAGCTAACTTTAGATTTTAACCGTTAAAGGTTAAGTTAACCTAATGTTTTTAAATCTTTTGCTTGGAATTAAATTTTATGCATGTCTACTGTATGTTTATTTAAAAGTCAGTGGTTCACCCAAGTCAGATCGTTGTGAAAGGGGTTCGCGAGTCGAAAAAGGTTTGGAACCGCAGTCGTGGAGGACGCCTTATTTTTTTTATTTATTTATGTAGCAGGTTTCAGAATGTTTGACATCTTCCTGCGCCCAATTAAACTACTGTCATCCTCCTTCACATCTCTCTGTCATTCCAATCTCCATCGTCCATTCCTTTTTTCCTCATGCTGCTCAAATCTCCATCAATCCATGTTATTTTTCCCTCTTCTTCTTCTTCTTCTTCTTCTTCTTCTCCTGTCAAGTGGCAGTCATTCTAATATACTTACTGAGAATCTATCTTCTGTAATTATTTTCACATGACCATACTATTTTGTTTTTGCTTTTTTTTATATAGAATCCCCAATTGAAATTGGAAAATTTATCCATTGTTTAAACACAGTGTTTCTTATTTTATGTATTCTTGAAATTCCGCTTGAACGCCTACATAAATAAATTTCTGCACAATTTAATTTCGTTGATGTTCTAGATTTTTAATTTCTTGTCTCTACATCGTGTATCATTGTACTCATTATTAATTTAAAATGTTTTTTATAGCCCATAAAACTCCATTTAATTTTGATACTGCAGATTTGCCCTTATTTATCCTCATTAATTTCAGCATCATGACTTCTATCTGCAGTAAAAGGATGTACACGCATGGACAGATTACACAATGAATCAATAAGAAATGAACTGGAGATATTTTCAGTAGTCGGTAAACTAGAAGAGCACAAATACCAATGGAAAGAACATTTAGACAGAATGGACAATACAAGATTACCCAAAAAGATCAACACCTACAAACCACATGGGAAAATATCTTTGGGACGGCCAAGGAAACGATGGACTTGAGACCGGAACAGGTCACATTGACCTAATCCTGGAAAGGAAGAAGAAGAAGAAGAAGAAGAAGATGATGATGATGATGATGATGATGAAGAAGTAATATTTTATTATCCAAATATACATATTCGTTACATGTTTTTATTTTTCAATGATCGTCTCCTAAAATCAGATTTTTTGAATTTATCTCCTATGAATTAATTATTTCAGATTATTTTTTTTTATTTTCCTTCAATCAAACAAAATAATACTTCAGATTAAATGAATTGTTTATTCGGAATAAAATATTTATTTTTTTCAAAATTTCATTAAATTTCAAACATTTGTCCATGAATGAAAATTAAAATACTTTATAACTGCAAAAACTAAATATATTTTTAAAAATTGACAGAATGATAAATTAATGTCCAATATTCAAGTTATAAAAAACTAATATAGAATGTATGTTTTAATGTAATAGACACTGGGAGGGACCCAACTAAAATGGGTATCAGATGCTAGTTCTGGGGGCAGGCCTAAAGACAGTTGATCTCGCATGGCAGATTTGGAATATATATAAGAAAGTTCTAATCTTAATAAGTGAAATTTTGAAGAAGCGGCTGAATTCAAATAACTAGGATCAATAATTATGAAGAGGAATGGTATAGAAAAATTAAACATTGGCTCGATTCTGGAAATGCATCCTATTATGCATTTCAAGAACCCTTCTCGTCTCAGTTTAATTCAAGAAACTTTAAACTGAAAATATATAAAACTGTTATTCTCCCAGGTATAATATAACTAACTCACTGACACTATTACCCCTAGATTCAATGCCGCGCTGACATAGGCTCTCCATACAACCCTATCCTCAAGTAATGTTTTCCAATCATTCCTTGTATAATTTACTACCCTCAAATCATGATTCATGTTATTCTCCCACCTCAGTATTGACATATTGGTCACTTTCCCAGGTTTTCCTACAAGGAATTTTCATGTCAATCTTTGATTCCTCATTCGTGCCACATGTTCTGCCCATCGAAGTCTACGAGACTTAATTGTTATTATTACATCTGGTTTTTCATATACCTCATGTAGTTCACTGTTATGATTCTTCACCATTCGCCTGTTTGTTCTTCTCTCTTCGGTCCGAAAATTTTCGTATAATTTATTGTTAATTACTCGTAATATTTTGTTTTCCTCCTTTAAAGTAAGAATCCATGTTTTATATCCATATAAAATAATTGGGAGAATAACAGCTTTATAAGAACTTGTATTTCCATATATTTTTCTTATAAGTTGGGATGGCAAGGGTCTCTATGCTATAATAGTGTTCATTTCCAGAACTGAGCCTATGTTTAATATGTGTGAACTTTATTGTTTCTAATTATTGTTCCTAGATATTTGAATTAAGCTACTTCATCAACATTTCCTTCATTTTTTATTAACTGTCCATTTCCATTATGAAATGCATTCACAGTTATATGGATGCAAACATGGACTCTTACTTTAAGGGAAAAGCTAAGATTACGAGTATTTGAGAATAAGGTTTTTAGGAAAATGTTTGGACCAAAGATAGTCGAACAGGCAGGCAAGTTAATGGAGAAGACTACATGACAGTAAATTACATGATCTTTACGGGAAATCAGATATGATAAGAACAGTTAAATCGTGCAGACTGCGGTGCGCAGGACATGTGGCACGAATTGGGAATGAAAGAATGTACATGGAAACTACTTGAAGGAAGATTCTTCGAAAACAATGTTTTTGAAAGCAAATTAAATTATTTCCGCTCTTTCATACATTTATTTGTTCAGGTGAATTTAATTATTATATAGGGCCTAATTTCAGAACAATTAATTAGATGTATGGCTATTTTTCGAATGTCTAGATTATTAAAACTAAGTAATTAACTCGTCACTTTCGAACTCGCAGATTTCTGGCCACGTGGAGAAATTTCTCCACACATCCATACCCTGAGCTAATGTTTTCGAATCATCCCGTATATAGTCTACTGCCCTCGAATCATGGTTTGTTATTCTCCCACCTCATTCTTGGCCTATCTACTAGGCATTTTCTTCCAATTTTCCTAAAAGCAGTTTCCACACCCCCTCTTTGATTCCCCATTCATGACACATGTTGTGCCCATCACGAGACTTAACTTACATCTAGTTTCCCATAAATATAATACGAGTATCGTAATGCGAATCGTATACAGTATATCAATTTGTTATTCATACACTTAGATTTTATAATTGAAATAGCACAATTTTAATTCTCAGAATATTGCAATTCTATTTTGCCATTAACTAAACATTTTCAGGTACACTTCTTTACATAATATATACAAATCAACAAATTCTATAAACATTTAACGTATAATATATTAAAGAAACTTTAAAATTTGTAAATTTATGGTCACTTTTCTATTCATACAGTCAGAATAGGGGAAAAATAAAAAATGAAGAAAAAAATGAACTGTCCTTAACACTTTGTAGGGTAACCTTTAGCTTTAATAACAGCTTGACATCTACGCTGCATGGATCTAACAAGTCTATCTCATATCTGAGGACTGATTTTGCACCATTCTTCAGTAACCACCTTCTTCAATTCTTCTTTGGAAGAAGGATTTCTGCTGTGGACCCTAGGTTTCAAAAACGCCCATAAATGTTCTATAGGGTTTAAGTCAGCAGATTGAGGAGGGGGTTTCAATTGCTTTGGCACGTTCCATATCAACCAAGTCTTATTTAAGTCCGCGGTATGTTTGGGGTCATTATCTTGTTGGAACATGTACGTAGGGAGCATATCCAATTTTGCTGCACTTTGTTTAACATTATTACGAAGAATGTCGTTATACACAAATTTGTTCATACGTTGTATATTTCCAACCCCTTTTTCTGACATCCACCCCCACAACATTATAGACCCACCCCCATGTTTTACTGTAGGTGTTGTATTGGTCACATCATTATCCGCATTGGCTTTTCTCCAGACTCTATGAACCGAGCAGGTTGATTTTAGTCTCATTAGACCAGAGAACATTATTCCAAAATGCCTGCCCCTTATTTACATGTTCTTTTGAAAACTGTAGTATTACAACACTGTATTCTTACTTACATACGGCCTTTTTCTAGTCATTCTTCCATGATAGCCATTTCTGCTTAACACCTTCCGAACTGTCTCAGTACATAACTTTTTACCAGTAGAAACTTCTAGGGTAGACCGCAATTTTGGAGCACTAATTCTGGGGTTGAATTTTACTTGTCTCATAATGGTTCTCTCCTCCTTTTCACTTAACTTCTTTTGTTCAGGTTTTGTCGGAACATTATCTACTGAACCTTTATACTTGAATTTATTTAGTATACTGTACTGTTGCATGACATTTGCCTATCAGTCGCCCTATTTTTCTCAAAGAATATCTCTTAAGTGCAAGATTTACAATTATATCCTTGAGATCAGAACTGAGTTCTTTACATTTACCCATTTTGGACGCGACTGACTGCCAGTGTACACAACCAGCACAGTAGGCAGATGTAAACAAATGCACAACTTAGAGTATTCATGTTGCATTAATGTTTAAGCAACTTAGACAAGTAAATACACTGCAGTGTTTTCTTTAGTGTATGAATAGCAAATTGGCTTGTATTTGGGTGTAATAAAGATTATTTATTTTGATAAAATTATGTTTATTTTATAATTAAGTTTTGAACTACATATTTAGATATAACTTAGTGTTTCCTTCAAACCACAATAAATATTTTTTCTTTACTTTTAAAAACTTTCTGAAAATTGGATTTTTATTAATAAAAATGCCTGTGTATAAATACCAAATTGACATACTGTAACTCACTTTATATAGTCTAGTCTACTCCATTCGTCTGTTCATCTCCCTTTCATTCAAAATTTTCTTAAGAATTTTATTCTCAAATACCTCCAAATATTTCTGTTCCTTAAAGTGAAAGTCCATATTCCGCATCGTAACTTATATTAATAATAACCAATCAGTTCTTGGCCTTTAGGCTTTTTGTTATTTACTCCAACCTTAAAAGTAAACAAACACAGTATAGCGTATTTGAGGGTTAGAGGTTCTGATCAATGAGGTATGATATGGTCTTGTTTTATATTCTATATAACTATGTCTGCTAAGTACATGCTATAAAAACTAATGAAAATAATAAAATTTTAACTTTTAAAAACTTTAAAAGTAGGCCTAATTTTCAACCTTTATGTCATGAAGATAAGGGACAATAGCTTTCTTTAAAAGGAATTTAGATCTATTTAGTTTATAATTTGTCTTTCAGCGCATAAATTATGTTATCTAAATATTTGAAGGAGTTGGTCTGTTCAAGTATGATATTATCAACAGTAATCTAACAAGATGTTGTGATTTTGTCTAATGAAAAACTCAACCTCACATTGGATTTGGAGTGCCCATTTAGCGAATAATACAACAACAGAAGCTAAAAATAATTATAATGTTTAATATTTACCAAGATGTGAGATTATGTATTCCGATCTTACTTCAGGGTGATTTGTTAGATGGGCTGGAAAGTTATAAATAGCATATCTCTACTGTTAAATCTCTTTGGGCTTGGAAAAAATCAATACAGGTGATTGTATGAGAAATAACTATTAACAATAATGCAGATTCATTACATAACATTAAATAATTTTTAGAGCAATAGAACTAACCCTTTTTTTTGGTAATTTTTAAATTTGTTTTCTTTTGGCATTTCTTGCTGTACCATATCGATCGTACATTGTTGAATCGATATCCTTGTCAAAGAAGTTAATTTGTTTAGATATCTCTCATTACGAACAGAAAGAGGCACGATTATCGGTCTATGAGTTAAATAGTCAATGTAAATCTTACTTCTCACTGGCATTGTTTTGCTAATTAGAAAGAAATGAAGCCATTGAGGTTATTTTCATAAACATATTTTGAAATATTATTTTGCAGATCTATCTGCTGGAGACCAAAAATGACAAAGGAAAAAAATATGTATCTGTCTGTTAATGCTGTAGTGGCTGATTTTTTTTCGGAACCACATATATCAATAATTTTGAAAAAAAGTAAGCTTAAGTTCGTTAATCAGCTAAATCGATCAGGAGTAGGAGTTCAACTGAAAATAAAATTTAAAAATCGTAGTAGCAGTCTCAATTTTCACTTTTTTTTTTTTGCAACGAGAACAAGTTTATGCTATTAAAAAACTAGGAAGGCATTCGTCAAAAATTAACAATATATGACTGTTAGAAATGCAGGGCTACGAGAAATCCACAATCAAAAAATTGCTCTAGCAGTTGCCATATAAATTAGGCTGGAATACGAGTATATACGTATGCTTACTTCCTCGAAACATATCTCTATATCATATAGTTAATAATTGTAGTCCTTAAATTGGGAATGTTACCATTAACATACATTGATTCAATTAAATGTAATATTTTAATAATGTAATGGAAAAATTAATCGGTAGAAATTATTTAAATTGTGCCAAACTTTACAACAGTAGACAATAGATAATAACTTGAGATTGTACAAGGTTTATTATCTATGTAAACCTACACGTTTAAATAATTTGACATAAGATACTGAGTTTCCCAAAATTAAGCGTAAGAAATAAATATATATTTCGTAAATGTACAAAATTGGACCTTAACATGGACTTGCTGAGGAATTCGCTTTGTTTACTCAGTTCCTGCGTGATGGAATTTTTATTGTATGAGTTACTGTCTAGTAAAATTATTTACATTTGTATAAAAAAAGAGGATTACAGTTTATGGAGGTAGAGTGTTTTATCATTTATGATACAATAGATTTATATTATTTTTTTAATTAAAACAATTCTATCACTTACCTTAGGAGAAATAATATGAATATTTGAGCATGTATGAGCTATTATGTAACATGATGATAAAACCACATTGTTCTTAGGCAACATTTTATTTTACGGGAAATAAGACAAAACATGATAAGACGGTAACAATAATCAGGAACTTAGACTATGTTGTCTTTATCATAAGTAATGCCACGAGTAATTTCCAATTTACCTAGAGGATTTGGAAATCAAGGGTGGCATTTGTTAGGACTATTTAACGAATAAAATTAAACTGTTTACTCACAAATCATTATTTAAATATCCATCCATAGTAATTCTGCCCGAAGGCAGGTCCTTGGGATATGTTTTCATGCTATGCTTGCAGCTTTACTAGAGAATTGTAGATGTGGTAGCTTCTATTCAAACATAGTTATTTTAAAATATTTATGTATTTCATATAAACGACGTTGTTTGAAAACAAATGAGAAATGTTTGGTTATGTTTCATTTATTCATCACTGCACCTTGATAATATTATTTATGCCAAATAGGATCGCAATATTGTAAGAAGAAACACATCAACCTGTATATTATAATCACCATTATAGGTTGAAACAACTCAGTAAAATCAGTATTTAAGAACACAATTATTGAACACACAATTATAGAATGCGTAGTTCGAAGGAATCTGTTAATTATTTGCTATATTCAACATATTTGTTCGAGAGTCAGTCACTGCAAAATAATGCGCTGACCTGTTCAGAATATTAAAAAAGGAGGAGCTTTCTTTAATATGACAAACAGAAGTCGATAAATATCGAGGTAGAACACGAATGCGATTGGTTGTAAAACAGAATTCTTTAAACGTGATTGGTCATTGACTCCCATTTGGGGCATGAGTTAAATAGTCACAAAAAATATATATGGGTCAACCTAATTAAATGTTTAAGCATTTTCCATGTTCAACTGATAACCAATATTTACCGGTACAATTTCATTATGAGCAGAATTTGTTTCATGCTGACTCACCAGTAAATTCTGCTGTTATTTTCACCATATGCTCAACAGTTAATGTGGGACATTTTTCGCTAAACTGTTTGAAAATATTAAAAATAATTTGTTTCTCTCCGCTTTTCATAAGCTTTGCTTTCCAATGTTTAAGATATTCTACAGAAATTTCACCATTTTGAAATAATTAAAATCCTAACGTATTCTGTACTGTGCATGCGTAAGAATAAAACAATGCTTATTATATCGCTCATTTTCTGCAACAACGTCATAACTCGAGAATCACGATTTTTCAGGAGAAGAATTTGAAGTTTTTAATACTGTCATTTCAAGTCTCCCTGCGATGTTAACTAAAATATAGTGGTTTTTGAGTTATGACATTATTGCAGCAAATGAGCGATATATTAAAATTTAAATTATACAGGGCTATTCAGAAAGAAGGAACAGACTTCAAACATTTATTTCTTCCAAACTGCAAAAAAATAGAAACATAATTCCAATGTTAATGGAAAGAGAAATGTTTGAAGTTCCGTTCACGGCCGCATTGGCGCTGTTGCATGTCATGTTGATTATTTGTATCAAAATGGCGACACAATAGGACGTTGGATTAGAAGAGGAGGAGCAGAAAATCAACTTCATCGCCAGACCTGACCCCGTGTGATTTTTATCTGTGGGAATACTTAAAAGACCGTGTTTTTATTCCCCCAATGCCTGACCCTCTTGAAATTCTGCGACATCGGTTTTTTGAAGCTGTGAATTCGATAACTAGAGACCAGATGGTTCGTGTGTGGCAAGAAATGTGTCACTGCTTTGATATTTGTCGTGTAACATTTAGTGCTCATATTGATAGTGAAATTTGAACTTTTCTCTTTCCAGGAACGATGGAATTATTTCCATTTTTTTTGTAGTTTGGAAGAAATAAATGTTTTAAGTCTGTTCCTCATTTCTAAATAGCCCTGATATTAAAAGATTCTGCCATATAACTTACATAGACATGTGCTAGATAGTACACATTTTTATTATTTTTATTTTCTTTATTTGAATGTTATAGAGTGGACTACTTTTTAACGCTTAAATGTAAAAATCGTTATTAGATCAAAGAAAATGCAGTTATATATCTGGTTTGTTTACATTACAACTGGGACTTAACAACAAGAGAGTATATAGATGAAGCTGCTGCGAGTGTAAACAAGCGACATATAGTACAAGATAAATTGTGTTTATAAGAAACTCTTATATGATGAATTATGTGTGTTTATAGGTGAAAAATCGTGAAAGAAATTAGGAATATCTGGATTATTTGTGAAAACTACGAGTATGTGAATGAAATTAAAGAAGTTTATGTTCCTACGTCACTGCTAATAAAGACAGTACCTGGGGTGATACTTTAAACTTACCATTTTGAAGTTGATTGACGCTGTGTTTGTGCTAGAAAATATTAGAATTTTTGTTTAGTTTTGCAACTGACGTACCGACGTAAATCAAGAGTATAATTGTCAAGATAGCAAATGTAATTTCATAATTGTTACAACTGGTTGTGATATAATTGTTCTACCTGTTTCAAAATGTTATCAAGTGCTAGTTCGTACATTCACCTAACAGTTAAAAACTTCCATAACAAAAAATAATTAATTTTCTTCTTCTTCTTCTTCTTCTTCTTCTTCTGCTACTTGCGATTAGTCTATAATAATAAAATAACCTGATAAAATTCAGTTCAGGTATCATGCATATAGTTTTTCTTTTTCTAAAGAAGCAAAGATCCCGCCACTATTTTCAAACCGTATAACATTCTTCTTATAAGACGGGGTTTGTGATATGTGAAGTTTCACAACTAATTGAATTGTAGAATCAGATCTTATACATTTAAGATTACACAATATCTACCTCAAAACTATCTATCTATATCTATCTATCTTCGGGTTTTTACAGCTGCTGCCGTCTTCCCGTGCCAAACATCCAAAGCCTACGGTCTTGGGCATCTTCGATGCTTAGCCCTCTAGCTTGCATTACTGTCTTCATGTTTTCCTTCCATGTTAACCTTGGTCTCCCTCTTTTCTTCTTTCTGTTCGGATGCCATTCATATAGTTTCTTTGGCCATCGCTCATCTTCCATTCTTAAGACATGTCCTAACCACTTTAATTCCTTCTCCTCAATTCTTTCAATTATGCTTTCTTCTGCTTCCATTATGTTTCTAATTTCCTTATTTGTGACATATTCTAATCTAGACTTTCTGGTACTTCTCCGTAAATAATCCATTTCTAGAGCTATTAGTCTATTCTTGTAGTACTTATTCATTGTCCATACCTCACTTCCATACGTTGCAACAGATTCCACCAATGTTTTACCAATATATTTTTTTGTGGCTTTCCAAATATGCTTATCCCACCATATGGAGTTTAACGATGATATATATATATATATATATATATATATATATATATTCTCTTTAATTTGCTTACTTGATATAGTCAGCTACTAGTAGGCGGTGAAGACCGAGTTCTCGCGACATCTAGTAATAATGGAGAGTATAATACATATATAAGAAAAATAAGTGTTTGAATTGGATTCGCCTGGTAGTGTAATGGATATCACACTGAGGTACAGACTCAGAGATCCGGGTTCGAATCCTGTCCAGGCATTTATTTTTCTTATCATTCCATATATATATATATATATATATATTATAGAATAAAGTTCTTAGGACAATTTTTTGACAATTGAGAGATGAACAGACAGGCGAATGGAGAATATTAAGTAATAGTGAGTAGCATGTTCTTCAGGAAAAATATATAATAAGAACAGTTAAGTTTCGTACATTTCTATGGGCAAGACATTTTGCCCTAAAGGGGAATGGATGAGCGGTGTGACATTTTTTTTTCTGGAAAACCATAAGGAAAGCCCCCAGTTGGTAGACCAAGTATGAGGTGGGAAAAATAAATTAATCATAATTTGAGGAAAATAGATTTTATATGGGCTGATTGGAGATCGTTAACTCAGAATAGGAATGTATGGAGAGCTTGTGTTTGCGCGGGTCATGACCCAGTAAGTCAATTAGTTAGTTGTGTAAGGTGAACATGATTTTTTTAGGAATAAGAATTATTTTATTTACAAATAAATGTTATACACGATACTGACACCCGAATGAGCAGGTGTTTGTCCTCGCATGCATTTCAGTCAGAGAAGTAATAAATATACATAGTAAGGTTAGGAGCCAATATCATGTTTACATAATTTATGGCAAATATAAATAAAAAATTGTAGTGCAAAGGAAATAGAGTAGATTAATTACAGACTGAAGAAATATTTAAAGGCATTATTAAATAATTTAAAAAAAGTTTCAAAATGTAAATCGTACTATGACATACAATGAATTAATTCAAAGGAGAATGATATAAACTAAATAGTATGCAATATATTAATATCAAGCTGAAAAAAGTATTTAAATGCATTAGGTAATAATACAAAGCAAAACAAATTTATGAGAAATGTTCGAAATATTAAACTTATTCTAACAAAGAATTAATGCAATGGAGATTGATATACGTGGTACAGTCATTAAGTTTTGAGACTGAGCTCATAGTGGTGCTGTATTACGCTATAGCGCATAGGTGGCGCCGTGGTATGGTACCTTGTCAGTTAGTCTCTCGTCCCAGCAAGAGACAGTTGAGTGCATTCACTGTAAGCAGAACTACGCCTTTGTCGTGACGGTGATTTGAATGCGCAATCCGGAACTCGAGATGTCACAGTTAGAGCAACATCAAATTCTGTCAGAAATTCGGAAATACCGCTGTCGAAACGTTTCAAATGATGCAGTAAGTTTACGGTGAGTACGCATTGAGTCGCAGTGTTGTGTTTAGGTGGCACCGACGTTTCTTGCAAGGAACATACAGTTTGAAAGATGATGTGCGTACTGGTCGGCCACAAACAATTCGAACTAAACGCGAGATCGAAGAAGTTTTGACGTTGGTGCGTGCTAACCGCTCCCAATCAGTAGACGATCTGGCAGCAGTGGTAGGGGCCAGCCATGGTACTTGTTACAAAATTCGTCTGATGATCTGGACATGTCTCGTGTTACCTTATCCAGCACAGTGTGCCTGGAATCCTGTCGCAAGACCAACGTGATGATCACATGACGATTTTTTTTTCTTTCATCGCATGAAAACAATCCTACTGGGCGTACATTTCATTCTTCCGAAGAGATCATGACTGCCACTAGAGAATTCATACAGGACCTTCTTGCCAACATCTTTCAGCGGTGCTTCCAACAGCTATACCTACCACCATTGACAAACATGCATGACGACCAAAGGCGACTATTTTGAGGGAGGATGTGATTCTATTTAAGTGTACGCCTACTTATCAGCATCTTGTGAGACACTCATGTTCTTGTGGGTGCCTATCCTCAGGCGTAAAGTCTCAGAACTTAATGACTCTACTAGTATTAAAAATAATATAAACAATATAATAGGTAATAGATTAAAACCGAACAGAATAAAGCAATTAAATATATTAGGTTATAATAATATAAAAAATAGTTGCTGCGTATTTATTATTTTAAAATATTTCATCATCAGCCTCAAGGATTAGACCTGCTAGTCTGTTCTGATCTCATGTTAGAATTGCTTTTAAAATATTTGAAGGGCTCGGCTGTAAAACATGTTAACTGACAAATTCTTGAAAATTGAGTTGTAACATGTAAACTGTGATATGTGACCTTCTGAAGCATTTGGTGCACGTAGTTTTTACGTCCGTCAATAGATGGTAGATTGTCAATAGATGGTAAATAAAACTACGGGCACCAAATGCTTCAGAAGGTCACATATCACAGTTTATATGCTACAAATCAATTTTCAAGAATTTGTCCGTTACCATGTTTTACAGCCGAGCCCTTCATTTAAATAACAAATTTTATTCATTTATTTATTAAATAGTTTCATTAAATAATTTATTTAATTGCTTTTTTCAATCTAGCTGTGTTTAGTTTTCTTAGCTCTGGATTAGATATATATACTATGTTTAGATCCAGCAGTTGTGTAAAATTTCGGAACATCTAGCAAAAAAGTGGTATTTTGTCTGGTGATGAAAAAAACTTCGGGTGCTCTCTTTCAATTCGTTTTTATTTTTATGGAAATAAGTAAACAATGTATGCTTAAAAATTTGTTCAATGTTTGGCACGTCGAATTCTAGATAAATTAATTTTGTAGGGTATTCTAAAGGTTTCTGCAAGCAGATTTTTATGATTCGTTTTTTGTAGTAATGTTAGGAGAAAAAGAATAGAATCTGAGCTTTCATCCCAACCTAATATTCGGTATTGGATTATCGATTGAACCACAGCTAAGTAAACAGTTCGCAATACGTACATTGGTAAATGCGATCAAAGGATGGTAAATTTGTGAATAGTTTTACGTAATTTGTCGCACAGCAAAGAAACATGTCTGTCATATCTTAAATGTTGGTCTGTTACAGGGAATCCATTTTAAGAGGAAACCTCGCATCATTCTGCCGCCGTGAGCAGTACGATCCCAGCGTGGGAGACAAGATGTACACAACATCCCAGCGGTTAGTTGCTTCAGTGAGTTGTAGTGGGATGCATGTCGCTTGTTGTGTGTTGCAAAAGAAAGTAATCGAAAATGAAGTATACGGTTGAACAGTGAATTTATTTGGTGGAATGTTTCTTATTGAGAAATAACCATAGAAGGCGCGTTCAGAGATTTTCTCAAAAAATATCCTGACTATGATTCCTACAAAATCGTGCCTTTTGAAGTTTATGAAAAAGTGGCATACTACAGGTTCAGTTTGTGACGTACCGAAGAAGCGTGAAAGACACGTTTTAACAGTAGAGAAACTTGAGGATATTCGAGTGCAATTGGAAGTCCTAGAAAATCACTGAAACGTTTGGCGCAGGAAACAGATCATTTTCAACAGTATCTAAAATAAATGGTGAGTAATAAGCCTGTATGTGTAGGCCTATTCTTTATAATAATCTAAATTAGTTGAGTTAGTTATATTTTTTAGCTTCTAAGAGTCTTCATTTGCCGGTAGTAATGGAACACGCTCCCCACCGGTGCAAGCACAATGGCGGGAAAAGTGACAGCCGCTTCAATGCTGTAAAAAGATTTCCGCTTAAAATGGATTCCCTGTATAGTACCTAAATATTTTATTTGTGTTGATATTTTTAAGGATGAACATGTGCAATATGCGGTATTACAATTGTGTGTAGTAATATCGAGACTGGGATTTGAATTAAATTCATATGTACCACGTGGTGTTAACGAAAAGGGGATTAATTTAATGTATTAGGTATTCTAGGGAAGTAAATTTGAGTCTAGCCATTCCTTAATTACATTGATTCCTTTATTATCATTATGAATGTTTTCAGTCTGTATAGAAACGGAAAATAAGACAACCGTATCGTTAGTATCCATCCATAGTAATTCTGCCCGAAGGCAGGTCCTTCACTGCAATCATAGCATTTTCATGCTATGCTTGCAGCTTTACTAGGGAATTGTAGGTGTGGTAGCTTCCCGTTGCTTTCCACACCGGTGAAGGATGACGATAATGATGATGATAATGATAAGGATGATGATGGTCATATGATTTCGGGGACCGTTTGGGCCTTAAAGTTTTCCTGACATTTGTCTTACAGGTGAGGAAAAACCCCGATAAAAACCCCACCCAGAAAAACTGCCCGACCGGGGATCGAACCCGGGCCCGCTGCGTGACAAGGCAGCACGCTACCTCGAGACCACAGCGGTGGACAATCGTTAGTATATGAATATAAAGAACCAGAAAATGTTTCTTCTAAGTTCATTTTCAGTAAATCATTAATATATGTTAGAAATAAAGTAGGACCTAATACAGTGCTGAGTGGAACACCTTTATCAATATTACTTAAATTTCTATAGAAATAATCCAACATGTAAATTATTAAAGCCTATGAATACAAACTGATACATTTAAACTACAAGGGAATGTGGGATAAACACCCACCCTGTAACCAAGCAAAGGGATGCAAGTGCAAGTCTTCCAGTATTGAGAAAAACAGATTTAAAGTTGAAGTTATATAAAAAATCATAGATATTTGAAAATGATAATAATCATAAGCCTACTTTATACACCCCTAGCGCATACACTTATATTCCTTTACCACTTAATAAAATTATACTTCA
This sequence comes from Diploptera punctata, assembly GCA_030220185.1. Lineage (NCBI taxonomy): Eukaryota > Metazoa > Arthropoda > Insecta > Blattodea > Blaberidae > Diploptera > Diploptera punctata. The sequence continues at coordinate 188,711 of JASPKZ010007409.1, read as the reverse complement.
CGAATGTAATTATGGAAAATACTTCAGAACGTGTCACGCGAAAAAAATCGGGACAACTGCATTTAAACTTGCGTAAAATATTTTCAAAGTCCTATTGAACAACAGTGCGCATGCGCCAGAGTTTATAGAGTCAGCGATAATCCACAATCGAACCACATATCGATTATCATCCTCGATTACTATCCGTCCCTATGAAATTTAAATTACCAATCTTTCAATAAATCCCAAACCTATGTTGAAAAATATATTAATAATATTAAAATTACCAGATGTTTATTAAAAATGGGTGTACACTTGCTTATCGCTCCCTAACGCTGATCCAACCAGCGATAACTCAAAACAGCGATAGAAAAATCATAGACTAAGTAATATACTCTGTGGAGAAAATAGCAGTTAGCATCACAATGTTATCTAACAGTGTCATAATATTGTGATTTGCGTATTTAAATAAATACTTCAAAATTGTCTAATAATGCTATAAAACTTGTTCGAAAAACTATAAAATATTAAATAATGTTAGTAAATACAGAAGAAGGGCTATGGTTTACAATAATAAACTGAAAAATCAAGCGTAAGTAGAAGTGCAGTTGAGCCGAAAAGTCTAAGTTCCAATCATACACCATGCGCACGCGAAGCGGTTTACAGTATAGAATCACGTGATTCAGCCAACATATACACAATATTTAACGAACCTAAAGCTAACCTAATACAATTTAAGTACTCTAACCTGTGAAAGAATGTAACGCCCAAAAGTAAAAGTAACTTTAGATTCTGAAGTATAGGCATATATGTACAGTTAATTAGTACATACTTTATGTTGGCTGCACTAGAACACGTCTTCGTTGTTGCATAGAATATTCGTTGAAGTCAATATGGCTGCCACGTCTTCATGCTACGTATGTAGTTAACTATAGGTCGCGCAAGGGATTTTGAAGAATGTCCTAGACCGTAAATCCAATCGGAGAGCCTATCCAGACTGCTCAGCTGTGAATTCTCTGCCTGCCACGCGTACAAACAAAACAGTTCATCTTACAAAACATGTACAGTCCATAGAGAATTATAGTGAGACGCGGATGTGTTGATTTTATATTTTAAACCGTAGACTATAATTAAAATATTTTGTACACTTGCTGCCTGAAGTCTTAAAATTATAGTGCAATGTGAATATCGGGTCTTCTCAACGTGGAGCCGCTACTTATTATAGCCACCCAAATGTCTCATGATGCTGGGTGGGCACCGGTCCCATACTGGCAGAAATTCCTTGAGAACATTTCTTCCCCCATGGAGACTCGAGCCAGCGCAAGTCCCGTAGCTCTGCGCCAAGACATCTTGTCTTAAATTAAAGTGACATTTAGTGGTTATTTAAAACATTAACAGAGAGATATAAACCAAATATAGAGTGTGTGTGTGTGTGTATATATATATATATATATATATATATATATATATATATATATATAGTGAATATACTTCCTCCACGTATAAAGATGGCCTAACTCACGGGCACTATCGAACTCGTAGGTTCATTGCCGCGCGGACATAAGCTCTCCATACATCCCTATCCTGAGCTAATGTTTTTCAATTATTCCCTGTAAAATCTACGTCCCTCAATTCATAGTTAATGTTATTCTCCCGCCTCATTCTTGGTCTACCAACTGGGTGTTTTCCCTCTGGTTTTCGGACAAGAAGCTTCCATGCACGTATTTCATTCCCCATTCGTGCCACATGTCCTGCCCATCGCAGTCTACGATAAAGATTACCTATATTAATTAATTTTTGTAGCGAGATTTTAAAAATATTTAGCAGTGACTGTATTTGATATTCGCTAGCGAGCAGCTAGCGAGGGGGGAGTTAGCAATGACGTGTGGTCATACTTCCTATTGGCTGAGACCTACAACTGGTTAGAACAGGACTCGCATCTAAGCTCTCATTACAAATTTCATTCCTCAGGAATCATTGCTACACCTATATCATAGAAAAATATACTGAAGTAATCGATAGAAAACATGTAAAAATCATTGTAAATAATTTGAAAAATGAAAACCTAAGAATAAAATTTAACATGAGTTTATGAAGGAATTTAAAAAGTCGCGTCACAGGTTGTAAAGTTTAGCCTAATTATGTATCAAACTCTCCTTTTTTGCGGAAAAAAATCACACCCTTTTGTTCAGACAGCTTCAATTAAGATGCAGAGGATGAAATGATTGGGACAGGTACGTATAATACCAGATAAAATAATACGAAGAATGGTTCTGGAAGATAAACCAGGGAAAAAAGTTAAATAGTTGGACGAGACAAGGCAGAGGTAGAAAAATCCGGCGTGAGATATGTAGGGCAGCCAAGGTTTTATAAGAGATGTAGTGCCACACCTGATTGGTTGAAAACATACCTCCGGATGTTGAGAAATCAAAAGAATGAAAATGAAATAAATGAAGGAAACGAGATACTCGGCTACATTTTTTGTTTTGTTTTAATTTTAACTTTTCCTCGTTTCTGTTTTAGTACTTTACCGCACTTGTTTCGTAACAGTCATAATATTAATACGTTTTAATTTTAATATTTACAATTTTCGTAAGACAGCAACTCATAAATGTAATGACATTATATAAAATAATAACAATAATGGAGAAAATAATGAAAATGAATACAGAAACATCCAGTAGCAGATATTGGTACCAATGTAAATCTAATGCAGCTGATCTCAGATGTTTTGCACCTTTGTGACGTAGAACATATTCTGTCCACCATATCAATTTTTCTAACGAAGTCTCAGGTTCGTCTCTTGATAATGCTGATAGCTTTTCGACATTTAATCTGAAACTAAATACAGAAAATTATCTGAGACTGAAAATAAATAAATAATAATAATAATAATAATAATAATAATAATAATAATAATAATAATAATAATAATAATAATAAACAGATTTATAATGTATTATCTCATCTTCCTGTGACAAATTTTCTACACAAGTGACGGCTAAATGGCCAAATACATCCGGCCCGCGAAGAAATGAATTATTTGTTCATTTTTTAACTTCATATGGTCATCGTAATGTGCCCGAATCAATAAAACATGTTTCGTTCTCGTATATTTCGTAGGATAAATTAGGGAATATTTATTAGGTGCTTATCGAGTAGAATTCTTTGAAATTTTGTTGGCCACGCAGTTTACACTCCGCAGTCACTGCATACTAATCTCGCATCATTCACCAGCTGGCAGTGTTGGCTGTAGTGTTAAATAAAGCGGGCCCACTCTTACTCGTCTGCGTTCATGTCACTATTGTGCAATCTTAAACACAGATATTGACTGGGCGTCAAATGCTAAGACCTGTTTGTGTTAGTTCAGTGGAATGGAATACACACGCGGATATAATTTTCACGTAATGAATGTTATCCACAATCTCATTACAGGCCTTAGCAGGACCTTCTGGTAGTAGTAAGTTAATGCTCCCACCTATAACAGAACAATCTGCACGAGATATCAGCCCTGTGTGATGGCTGCATTTGCCCCATAACATGCATCTGGTACTCATTTCCATCAGAGGCTGAGGCGACATTAAGACCATGGTGCCGAAAGAAAGTTTAATTAATAGTAGTCCTGGTCACTCCACTGGGATGCATAGGACCTTGATAAAAGCTGGCCAACATACTCTGTTATTTTCCAATGCTTTAATTTCATTCCAACTCATTCCTTCCTGTTCAGCTTCATCCCTGATGGTATTACTCCATGTTGTCCTAGGTCTTACTCTTCGCCTTCTCAATCCTTGAGGGTTCCAACCAAATGCAATTTTTGTGATGTTATCCTTCTCTCTCCTTAACACATGACCAGCTCATTTCCATTTTATAAATTATATTTCATTGCAAATTCCATTTTGATTTTTTCTTCTCCAAAGTTCTTTATTTGTTATAATCTCTGGCCACGATATATCCAAGATATTTCTCAGGCAACGTTTTTCAAAGAATTGTAATTTCTTTCCAATTTGTTTTATACCTTCCAAGTTTCATTGCCATATAATAAAATCGATTTTACATTTGAATTAAATAATCTTAGTTTAAGTCTTAAGAAGATTTGTTTCGACCTCCAAATTGATTTTAATTGAATGTAAGCATATCTTGCTTTGTTTATTCTGGCATCATCATCATCATCATCTGAGACACCATTCACAGATATTATACGAAAGAAGGTTTAAGCCCTTTCAAAATGCTTGACCCTACAGGGACTCAAACCCTCGATATTCTAGCTTATAGCGTCCTTATAGTATAACTGGAAGAATATTTTTAGTGTAACTTTTCTAAGAGAAGATGTGACTTCGTGACTCGAGAATTTATCCAAAGGATTCGGGAATCAAGATTGGCATTTGTTAGGAATATATAACAAATAAAATTAAGCTGTTTACTCAAAAATCATTGTTTAAATATAGTTTCCGGTATTTGAAAATAGTTATGTATTTAATGTAAATGGCGAGTTTGAAAACAAATCAGTAATGTTCGTTTATGTTTCATATATTTCTTCACTGCAATTTGATCATATTATTTGTTACCAAATAGGATCGGAATATTGTAAGAATACATCCTAGTAGAGAAAAAATTAAACACATCAAACTGTGTATTATAACTAACATTTTAGGTTATTAATTTATTTTTTAGTAAATAACTCAGTAAAATCATTATTTAAAGATACAATTAATGAACATTATCAAATGTGCAGTTGGAAGGAATCTGTCCATTATTTACAATATTCAATGTATTTGTCGGAGAGACAGTCACTGCACAATAATGCTCTGAAAGAGGAGGAGCTTTTTTATAAAAAACATCAGCTGGTAAAGAGAATCCGATAAAGAGCAAGGTGAAACACGACTGTGATTGGTTGCAAAACAAAATTAATTGGAACGTGATCTGTCATTGACTCCCATTTGGGGCAAAACAAAACAAAAACCTTGTTTGTTTTTGAAGGAACAAATTAAAGTGATATAAAATGGCTGTGGAATAGACTGGAAAAATTTGTAAACATATTTACCTGGTTTTGTTGATAATTTCGTTTATGGCATGTTGTAATGATTGCTTCGTTAAATCTTTGAAATGATGAACTAAACCAATTCCTGATTCTTGAATCTTCTTACCATTGTATTTCTGATCAGAAAAAAATGGAATTCCTAACAAAGGAACAGCATGATACACGGCCTCCTGCAAGCTTTGTAGGCCACATTGTGTAATGAACAATCGTACATTTTTGTGAGCTGCAACAAATATAGTACACAGTATAATTTACTTGGAATTGACAGTTCTTTCTACTTCTGACAGATACAACTGTAGTCTAGAGGAGAGGTAATGTATTGCCGTTTGTACATTGTGTGACGATTGTGATGGATCAGCGCTCCAGAATTTTTAATCTAGATGTGCTCATATTTCGCCATGGAGTGGGTTGCAATTATATCCTCTGCACTTTACGTGTTTAGAGTTTCGTGCTAGTCGGATAGATGGCGTTATGGTGGTCAATTTTCAATTTAGGGAACAGTTCTGCAAACCTCTTGAATTTCCTCCCTCAAGATAACATGGGTTAGTGCACACTTGACACTTTTAAGTCAGGCTTATACAATTACTCGTTATCAAATAATTGATTTTTCTCGTAACTAAATTTATTCTATGTTATTACACTGAGCAACAAACATTTTTTTTTCTCAGAAAGAAAAATATGTGATTCTGATAGTACTCGTATTTTTTATCCTGAATTCAAATATATATAGGTTTTTCTCCATCACGCAAGGTTTCCGAGAGACAGGAATTTATAATTTCAAACACTTTAATATTTTCTACATTCATAACTACACACTTTTCGAACATTCGCACTCACCTAGAAAGTAAGAAATGACGATTTTCTGCTATATTTCGCCTGTGGAGCATCCCTCTTGATGGTCCAACAATGATCGGCCAGCATATTAGGATTCCATTTTCCTTGATATCTCTTTACCATAGCTGAAATATCCTGAGTTAGCTCATTTAGTTTTACTTTACAATGGACAAATGGACGAAAAAACGTTTATTAAAGATAATTATTTAAATCCATTAATTGAAATTGAAATAAATAAACTATGGGTGATGGAGAAATTCCGAATACATATTTGAAAACACGATAAAAAACTGCATTAAGTACAACTATTGGTACTCACGAGACAAAAATCATGTTGACCAGTGTTATTAGTATTTTTTTCATTTTTCTGTCTTGTGCATTTTATATTTTAATCGTTAAATCTAGAGTAAATCAAAAATATTGTAAATAACAACTGCATTGTAGATATACAATGTAATCATTTACTTTTATTGCAATTTAGATGCAAGATTAATTTTTTTATTTTTTTCTCCAACCTGGTTGAGCGGTAGACAAGATCTTAAGGCCTTAACTCTGCTAGGTAAAATAAATATATTATTATTATTTTGAGTAGATGATGTATTCTTGTAATGCATACAGAGAGGAGTGTAGATTAGTGTATGTTTTTGTCTTTGTGTAGAGTCAATTATGTTGTATGAAGGATGATGGTGAAGAGAAGGGTGATGTTGAAACTGGAAGCCGTCAGGTAAGATACACCTATCGGAAAACACTCCACGCTTAAAGTCCCCATTTGATTGATGAATTTCTATCAATAGTACCACATATCTTCTCAATGAGTATACTGTGGAGAGATTTTCAATTTAATACAGAAATCTGGTGCACAATCTACCGATTGAAAAAAATAGACCACCATTCCTACTAGCCCCGAAATTGAACATTTTAAATTAAATTAATTCAATTAGCTTGGAATTAAAAATTTCAACCTCATCGGATACCGAATCCGCGCCCTCGCCATGAATAGTAAAAAGTTTCGTCATGCAAGAACTTGTAAACTAGGAGAACTCCTCTGTAAATCAAAATAATGGTCCGATTGTGTTAGTTTACAGTATATACGAATAAAAACTATAAAATAATCACCTTGTAGGTCCGTCTCCTCAACTTAAAATGTTGTAACACTCTGTAGGCCTTTCGGGACTAGTCCCATCATCAGCAGAACGAAGTAGGTCTGTATTTGCAAAAGTGCTTCAACGAGGGTCAACAAATACAGACCTACTTCGTTCTGTTGACAATGGGACTAGTCCCGCAAGACCTACAGAGTGTTAAAACATTTTAAGTTGAGGAGACGGACCTATAAGATGACTAGACTATTTTATAGTTTTTATTCGTATATTTTATTACTTTGACTTAATACCTCAACGGAATCTTAACATGAATTTACTAGTATCGAATTTACAGAATATATCTTTCTATTTTCATTAAATAGTATGAGGACTATAAGGTTTATATGCAAGGAAACATACATGTAAATTTCGACTTTTAAATAAATACCCATTTATTTATCGTATTTTACTTTTTTTTTTTTTTGAGAATACCATTCCAGTCTTATAAAATTAGCATATACCGTTTTCGTTAGAAAAATCGAAAATTGCGGCCATTAGAGCATATTTTAAATTTTTGCTTCAGATAATCACTCCCTTAATTTTCCAATTTTTATGGTTAAAGAACTCGTCTTAGTAACTAAATTGTTTGTTATATGTCGAGTTTGGTACCGAAAAAAATTATGACCACTATAGCATAATCAGACGCGCGCGTGTATATTACGTGTGCTTATGTGTGTGTTGTGGTGATGTGCGTGCCTGCTTGTGATTTTTGTCATGATTATTTTTGGTGTCTACTAAAATAAAATGTATGACGAATTAAAATAACTTGAGGACAACCTCAATTAGCTACATTTTAGTCAGAATTTGATAATATAAAAATAATAATAATAATAATAATAATAATAATAAATTTACTTTACAAATAAGAACCGAACACAAATAATAAAATCTGACGTAAGCCATATACAGTAGTCCCACAAGTATTTGGAAAACTTGTAACGTACTAAAATATTTTGCGATAGTTTTTAAGTTATTTGGCAAAGAGATACGGGGTAGTCTCCCAGGTTTGGCCGTTGCGTTGCTACGACGACTCTGTTAACTATTCGCGAACGTTGAACTGTGAAACTAAGTCCAAAGGCCCGTGTTACTTCCATTTTAACTACTTACAAAGGTTCTATTTTTTGTCCAACGGATCTGTGCCCCCGTAAGATATGCGAACTAAAGCCTACTTCATTTACTGCCTCGGCAAATCATTTCCCTCCTTGCATTCCTATCTCTCTCTCTCTCTTTCTCTCTCTCTCTCTCTCTATCTATCTATCTATCTATCTATCTATCTCTTATATATCTCTCTTGCACTTGCACTCCAGTGTTGTCAACTCGACTCCAACCTTGCATTATTCAATATTCAAGATCCATGACACTAGGGGAAATTTGGCAACATTCCCACTCGATAAGTTACTGTGGTTGCTGTTTGACGTAGTGGGAGTATTGACGCGTACTTTTCTCAGAACGATGCCTGCGTTATAGGGACACAGATCCGTTGGTCCGAGTATACTGCCTTTTGTTGGCTACGCTGGTGGGTAGCTACGCATGTTAACGATATGTCAAAGGACAGGGACCAGAAAAACTAACAGTTCTGTGCATATCAGAAAAGGAAATGTGTGTTAAGACTGTAGTCCCAGTGAAAAAAAAAGCCCCCGCGCGAGATGACGGTCTAGTGTTGAGTTTAAAGGCAGGTGGATTCCTCGAATACCATTATCTAGTGGTGGTGTACTACACATAAATTTAATTACTTGTTAGAGATTTCTACAACCGAACAAGGTTTTTTGTTTCAACTTGTGATCATTTTAATTTACACTCATATGGCATCACATTAATTTTAATGTTATGTAAGTTTTATTTGTTAAATTAGTTTTTAATTATGTTACAGCGCATTGCCAAACTATATTTTTGAAGTGTAGAATACAAACTTAGACTAGCGTGGTGTTCGGCTCAGTCGCATTCCTTCTTAGAACTTTCTTTCTCTGGAACTTTCTTAAACACTTATATTGGCAAACATACATTTCTTATACCAAGTTATTTAAATACGTCTGACAACAGTGAAAACATATTTTTTGCACGATAGTGCGTTTTGTCGTCCTTTCCAGCAATAGCGATCATTATTGAAAGTTCAACTTCCTATATTTCGGGGTTGCTAACCTAATTAACTATACACCCACGTGCGGGAAGTAAAACCACTGCCCTCTATGTATACTACATACAATATATATACAAAAAATACCCAAAAGGTAGTGTTAATATACATTATACGAAACAAATCACTGCATTTTAAATGAACTGAACTTTATTTGGAACAATATAAAACAATAAATACGTGCTTGCCGCCATTTTATCAGTAATATTGGTGTCACGGCCTCCTGTGGTTTCAACTAATAAACATTGTCCTCACTGTTAACGTCAATCAATTGTTTATAATGAACGCAATTATTTCCAACAAAGATGTTATTATTTTACTATTATTTATTTTAAAAACAGCATCGCGCAAAAAAATATGTACAACGCATGACGTGTTTTACAGAATCGGAAATTAAAAACCTCACTATCGCTCGATTTTAAACATTTCCCCTCGATTCTGTAAAAACCACTTCCCAACCTCGCTGCGTAATATACTATTGCGTAAGCATAAGTTATTATTGCATATTGTTGTAAATGTTTTCCACAAATGTAAATAATCTCTTTCTAATGCATTTCTCAATGCTTTACTAATTAATCTTTTATAAATAAAAATGATGTTTGTTTGTTTGTCTGTCTGTCTGTCTGTCTGTCTGTCTGTCTGTCTGTCTGTCTGTCTGTCTGTCTGTCTGTCTGTCTGTCTGTCTGTCCTATATGGACTCAAAAACTACTTGATCGATTTGATTAGGGGTGTTACCATCATCCAGATAATTTTATTAGGTCAAAAACAGGTAAATAACATTACCGTTACGTACTATAGGGCCGGAACTAAAAAAAATGGAGGTATCGGTGCACTAAAAAATTAGCTTTTTAGACGATTAAATGGCTTATGCTGCTTAAACCATAAGCGATACACCAAATTAATGTACACAGAATTAAATATCTCTAAAAATTATACAAAAAAGCTCGCGACAGCATATGTTTATCTTTTACGAATAACTCATTTTAGTTGAATTATTAGAAATTAGAGAAGAGAGGCTCTTCCTCTATAAATGAGGTATGAACCCATTAGCTTGACTTAGCTTACTTTTTTTGTATAATTACGTTTTAGTGTCTGATGCACGGGAATATTTGATATTCTTGGGGATAGTTTAAATCTAGTAAATGTAAATTGTAGGAGCATTTTTATTTTTCATCTCATTGATACTAAGAAGATCGGAATAAGTAAATTCCCAGGCAACGCCAGATATCAGCACGGGGTATCTAATAGTAATTACGATATACATTCATAATTATTTGTCTTTTTACTTGTTCAACTAAACATAATAAATAAAAATTTTAAAAAACTAAAGCAACACGCTTTATTGGAAAACCGAACTAAAAAATGAAACATAATTTTAATTTCCATCACGCTTGAGATAAAATTAAAGTGGTCAACAACAAAATAATCTCCAACACATATAGAATAAAACTAGAGTTATCAACAAAAAGAAAATAATTTTACCATCAAAAGCGTGGGGTGCTCTATATCAATTAATATATTTGGTAATAAACAGATATTGGTAAAGGTAAAGTCTCTAAGAAGAAAGTGTAAAAATCATAAAAAGCACTCCACGATTTTGATTTTCTGCTGATTCTGGCCAGGATTTTAGAAAAAAATGAAATTATTGTATTGTCACGGGTCCTTTACAAGTATACAAAGTTTCAAGTCGATCCAATGATTTTAAGTGGGTGAAAATCGCGTTGAAAGGTTCCGTCACATAGGTAGATAGATACAGGTCAAGCTAATATAAAGCGTGTAAACCCCAGGCTTATTTATTTAGGTGTTTCAACGCACGCTGGGTATTAGCTAGTCTTATATAAATTAAACCAATGTATCTTATAGGATACGTTGCCAATCTAAGAGTTAAAGGAGAGGCAATAATACAGGGTGCACATAAGTCTGTTAACCACTGCACATGGTTGCAAGGAAAAAAATCAGATTGGTTGAAACTGGAGTTTGAATACGGGGCCTTCAGAATATAATCTCAAACACTACTGCTTGAGGTAATTTGCTAACTAGAGAGCAATAAATTTCGGGAGTTGTTTTTTGTATAGATCTTGTAAGCTACAGAAAATAATATATTTGCATTTTCGGTTAACATCGGTTGACATACGCTGCGTACTGTATATCTATTACCGGGTCTTTGAGTGCTTGTTGTGTAATAATAGAACACTTTAATTTGAATGAACAGAGTATATTTTGAATTAATTTAATGGATCTCATATAAATTGGAATTGTGACTTTGACCATGACCAATGAAGGTAACTGAGGACTGTGTTTCGCGAGCGAAGAGCACGTCTCTCTGTTATTCATTCCTGCATATGAAATACATAGCTTGGAAGCGTAACAGTTTCTACCTAAAAATGGAGGATTAAGTAAGTTAATTTTAAACGTGGTCGTTGAATCAATCGTTGATACACAGTCAATAAGAAACGGGTTATGGAGATTGTGGCGCCTCGATGAAATATTCCAGTAATTGCTTTGCAACTAGGAAAATTAACGGTAGCACTGATCATATTCCAATGCAACGTAATACTGCTGGGATGTTATATTGTTGACATTACCTAATATATCTTGCTGTGGCAGCCATTTCCCAATTTTTACATTTGAAGGTTTTCCTGGCAAAATGTCTAATTCCCACTTCCATAAAATTTTCTGTGGTAATTCAGAAAGTGCCTCCATAAAAACACGTATTTTATCTTCTGCCATGTTTTTACTCAACAAACTGGAACCAAAACTGAAGTATATCACTCCATGTGTAGCTTCATCAAGAAAATTCTTCAAATCCTGAAAGAAATATAAATTTTAGTAAATTGTGTATAATATGTTAATTATAACACACACACACACACACACATATATATATATATGTATATCCATCCATCCATCCATAATACGTCTGCCCGAGGGCAGGTTTTTCACTAAAATCATAGCATTTTCATGCTATACTCTGCAGCTTTATTAGGGGATTATAGGTGTGGTAGTTTCCCGTTACTTTCCACACCTGTGAAGGATGATGATGATAATTGATAAGGATGCTGATGATGGCCTGATGATTTCCCCGGGGACCGTTGGGCCCTAAGCTTCCTGACATTTGCCTTACATGTGAGGAAAAACTCCGAAAAATTTCTCACCCAGGAGCCTGTACCGACCGGGAATCGAACCCGGGTCCGCTGCGTGACAAGACAGCACGCTACCTCGAGACCACATCGTTGGAATATATATATATATATATATAAAACCAGTAGAAATAAGTCATAAATATATAATTCAATAATGAGAAGTACTGTCACATATGGAGCTGAAGTTAGGAAATTCAACAAAAACGTAGAACAAATATCGATGGAAATGGATTTCTTGAGGAGAGCAACAAGATGTTCAAAATTATAAAAAAAAAAGAAAATAAATACTGTCATACGAGAAAAAATGAATATTAGTTATTCAATAGTAGATTTATAAGCAATTAAAATGGTATGGGCACGTACGACCAATGCAAGAAGAAAGGTTACCCAGTAACACATTGGAATGGTGTCCGCCTGGAAGAAGAAGAAAGGAAGATCTCGAAAGTCGTGGATGCAAGAAATAAAAACTGGAATGAGAACAAGAAGACTGGAGGACATGGAGTAAATGGATAGAGACGAGTGGAGAAGAAAAATAAAACTTTAGGTACAGAAAGATACATAAACATTAAAAGTCTATATATGAATAAATACGTAAATATGTAAATAAATAAATAATATATTTATATATGTTTATATGTATATATATACATATATATATATAATATATTATATGGATGCAAAACATGGACTCTTACTTTAAGGGAAGAAAGTAGATTACGAGTATTTGAGTATAAAGTTGATAAGTAATTTTTTGGAACAAAGAGACATGAACAGACAGGTGAATGGAGAAGACAGAAGACATAACAGTAAACTACATGGTCTTTATAGGAAGCCGGATATAATGAGAACAGTTAAGTCTCATAGACTGCGATGGGCAGGACATGTGGCACGAATGGGGGGATGAAACACGTGCATGGAAGATTCTTGTAGGAAAACCAGACGGAAAACACCCAGTTGGTAGACCAAGAATGAGGTGGGAGAATAACATTACCTATGATTTGAGGGAAGTAGATTATACAGGGTTGATTGGAAAACATTGGCTCAGGATAGGGATGTATATAGAGCTTATGTCCGCGCGGCCATGAACGTACGGGTTCGATAGTGCCATTGAGTTATATATATATATATATATATATATATATTTATTTATTTATTTATTGTGACGCGTCGTAATGACGACATTTAAATTACTTGGGCAGGGCAAGACGAGAATATTGGTCTGGCATTAGTCAGAATAGATTGCGAGTAGCCTACTAGCGAGTTCAAAGATCCGCGCAAATCATCGAAACGTCTGGGTTCTCATTCCAGAGATCTGTCACGTGTCTTTACCCCCTCCTTTCGGGAAATACCCGTGGCCAGAGGCTTCTATGTTTCGAAGTGTATAGAACCTAAGCCTAGAAAGTTCCTCGCCACCTATAAATATGTGGCGTGGATGAAGGCCAGTCAATTAGTTTTGTATTAGCAGCGAAATAGTGAACAACGAGAGGACAAATAGTTGTGAGCGAACTCATATGAGACTGTTAAATAATTGTGAATGAGATAAACATTGAACCAACAAGTTAGCGAAAATTGTGATTAATTTACTACCGATAAATTATAGAAGAAAATAAAGTGATTTATGAGAAATTACTCGAAATCTGTGTGGATTATTTACGCTAAAACTACGTGAGGAAGAACCCTCACGAATTTGCTGCAATATATATATATAATATCTCATGTTTATTTGTATTTGATCTTGGAACAGTCCTAATAATCTCAATATTCCACACGATGAACTTAATTTTGATGTGAGCATTATTTAGGGGTGTCATTTTGTATCGTTGCTGAGTAGGTTATGTAGCGTACATGTTAGTAATTATATATTTAAATATTAAAATTCGATAAAACATGAAGTACAATGCTGAACATTGTAAAAGTTGAAAATATTTTACGCAGTGCTTTAATTGGAGAGGTTATGGAGATACGGCGTTACTCATCCCAAATATATGGTTTGGATTTAAGTTTACTACGTTACAATTAACTGTAACATTACTGTCAGAACCAATTGTGCTCTCCTAGAGAAAGAAAGTCCCTAGAAGTAATGCGGCTGAGTCGAACGCCATGAGAATCTAAGTTGTATTGTACATTTAGAAAAAAAAAAAAAAAAAAAGAATGAGCGGCTTCAAAACGCAGTTCCTGTTATGATCCACTGCCCATGCTCAAAGAGCTAAAGCTGTGGTTCACGAGGTAACGCATTATTAAATGTTTTAAATAAGCTGTATTTGGTTTTAATCGCCTTAAACAGTTAGAGTACAGGGAAGGAGACACGTTTATAGATATTTATGAGGGTTTGGCGTATACAATATTACTCAAATAGCGACATTACGAATAAAGTTCAATTCTCTTGCATAGTGTACAAGTTAATAAGACAACCAATATTTAGAAGACTAGTATCCGACATTCGAGTAGTGTAGATCGTTAAACCAATTACGAAAAAAGGATGAAATATGTATGAGAGCCAGGCTTCAAATCTCTCGACAATTATTATTTTTTTTATTTATTTGTATTTCCGCAAAATACATCTTATAACATTTAATTACAGCCATGTAATCTACGTCCACTATACACTATTTTAAGTAATATTCCTGCCGTCGTAAACTCTATAATTCTAATACCGGTATAAATTTAATTGTGTGTGCAGTACCAAATTTTAATAATAATGTTATAAATGTATGCGAAGAAAGATAATATAGCTTCATATATTTATGCATTTCTTTATTTATTACGTATTAGTGAGGAAAATGTTTCATCCTTCAATTAAAATAATAATAGTCTATAGATGATGGACAATAATAATAATAATAATAATAATAATAATAATAATAATAATAATAAAATAGTAATATTTGCAAATAGTTAATTCGTTTTTTTAAGAGTGGACAGACGGAATAAAATAGAAAGCATTGTAACAATTACAAAAATTTACCTCAATGGTAACCGAACTTGTGACCTCTAGTATACAAAGCAAATTTTAAGGCACTGAGCTAAGCGTTCTCTGGCTTGCTGTGCATAAAATAATGTTCTTCATGGGAGGATGGGATACGTATTGTAGCTCTACCATGCAATTAGTTTTCTCGTGTGAATCGCGCGTTAAAACTTGAAATGTTCGCGATTTTTTTTTTTTGCTAAGAGTACATTTCGAAAACATAATTTGACAATGCGGTGTTTTCATAATTTAAAACTAATATAACATATTGGTCTAGCTTGACGTCAAATGGGAGTAATACAGTGGACGAAATTGGTATAAAGCCACTAACTTTTAGTAGTAAAAAACCTGAAATATTTATGCAAATACCGTATGTGTGTCATAGATTACATATGATTATCTTGGACATAATTTCATACAGGTCTCCTCATTTTGTATTTATATATATGTAAATAATGCGTAAAATCTAAGAAAACGCTGTCCTAGGGATGGAAATCGGTATAAAGGCAGATCAACTTCTGGCTCTTACAGAGGCATAAATGTAAACAAAACACTGCAATTACATGGAGACGACGTGTCTGTGAGCATCGTTCATCAGTTACAAGTCAGCAGTACGTACAATATCACGTGGAAAGCCTCTATCAAATGAAGACAAATCAAGAGTTAGTGCCTTCAAGGAGATGGGCCTTAGACAAATACCTACGAAATTGGGGCTTCAAGATGTGTCATTGATAATTGTGTTAAACTGGGCTCACAATATGAAAAAACGGGAAATATGGACGGACAAGAAAATTGTCTGAGCGCAGTAAACATGTCATTTTACGTAAAGCAAAAGGTAAGAGTATGTTTTCTTCTCACATCCAGGCTGATTTGAAGTTGTCATTAACAGCCAGACGACTAAGACAAATTCTATCAGAAGACAAGAACCTAAAATTAAAAAAAAAGTCTTAGTAAACTACCTCTGAACAATGCACATAAGAAAGCTAGAATGACTTTTGCTGAAGAACACATGTCCTGGACCTCAGAATGGAATAAAGTAATGTTCAGTGATGAGAAGAAGTTTAATCTGGACGGGCCTGATGGCCTTCAGTACTACTGGAACGACCTCCGTACTGAAGAGCAAATTAGAATGAGTAGAAACTTCGGTGGTGGAGGCGTTATGATTTGGCAGCATTCTGCTTTAAAGGAAGATCAAAAATAGCATGGATACGCACCAAGATGAATTCTGAGTCCTACACTGAGGAGCTTCTGGAGTCCTAATTGATACGAATGTATGAGGAATTTGGCGAAGATCTAATTTTTCAGCCAGATAATGCTTCCATTCACGTGTCTGCTAAATCAAAGGAGTGGTTCAGGAAGAACGAAATACCACTTTTGGCGTGGCCAGTCAGAAGTCCTGATTTAAACTCGATTGAGAACTTATGGGGGATCCTGGCAAGGCGTGTGTATCGCAATGGACGGCAGTTTGGGACAGTGACTGAGCAGAAAAATATTATTCAGGAAGAGTGCGCTTCAATCTCAGTGGAAGAAATAAACATCCTCATCAAGTCAATGCCAAAGAGAATCTTCCAAGTAATTAACAACAATGGAGGTTCAACTAAATTTTAGAACTTTGTTGTAAACTTTGCGCTCAGTCTTTTTGATTTAATCTGTGAAATACACAAAGTGCCTGTATACAAATTTCCACCCATATGTGAGAGTGGTTTCAGTTTTCATGTACTTTTTTGGACGGAAATGGATAATTAATTTTGACATTATTGGTGTGTGTTTTATACTCAATCACCTCCTAAGTTAATATAGAAAAATGCCAAAGAAAGAGTAAATAAACTTGTGTTAACCCTTTTAACAAGTGGCTTTATACCAATTTCCTCCACTGTAGTCAAAAACAATAATCTTTGCTCTACAGTAGGAATCTGTACCAACTAGTCTAATTTGTTATGTGTAGTACAACTATACAGCAATCGCCACGTCATCACTAGCCATTAGTATTGGAGGAACCTACCTGCATGCAAACTAGACCATCATCCCTGCGAGAGGATTTATTTAACTGGGAGTATGCAGTTTTTTTGTGTCAAAATTAATGTCTCATTCTATATACAACACACAATAATAGCTTCTTATGGAAACTGTTATAAGGGCGAGTCCTCTCAAATATTTTTTTCTGACTAAAGCTCTGAAAACAGCATGGCACGACAGGCATATAAGGCACTTAGCCTTCTTGCCGTTTGATGACCTCGCGTCCACGTCTTAGTGAAAGATGGACAATCATACAGCCAGTATAGGGGTAACATATGGTATGTCGGGTCCCCCAAGCGTTATAGCTGGTTTTCTCAACCTGTAACTAAAGCATGTGTTTATTCGACATTCTGGCTTCAATGCAAATATATTAATTCAGCCTGAAAACACATTTTTAATGCTTGTAAACAATAATAATTATTATCGTTTCTTGTTTGACTGAATGAAGATGTATTTATTTTAGAATTATTTAGATTTATTTATTTATTTAGCCTGGTGGAGTTAAGGCCATGTGGCCTTCTCTTCCACTGATCAGGTTAAACATATGTTACATGTAAATACAAAAAATACAATAATAGTCATACTAAACAATTAATTATCTGTCAAATTGAATAATAATGAAAATAATGTCTAATAATAAAATGAAATTAAATACAATTAAAATTAAATTAATGATAGAATGAATACAGAAAGAAATAACAGCTCGAATCTACTATACATAAAAAGAAAAGAAAGAAAAAGAATACAAAGAAAGTAATAAACTATAATGAATTAATCTATGCTTTTTATACAAGGCATTAGGTAAAAATATTAACGAATCTTAAATCTATTTTTATTAAATAATGAGAGAACACATTATTAATTTTTAAAAAGTAATATTAGTGAGTTTTTTCTGTTAGTAATTTCATTTTCAATTTGTTTCTGAAAGATGGTAAAGTTTGGCAGTCTCTGACGTAGGGTGGAAGGGAATTCCATGTTCTAGCAAGAGAAATTGTAAAAGATTTCGAATAATAGGTAGTATGATGAGGAGGATATAAGGGACACTGCGCTCAAGGGATCGGGTATCTAATGTATGTGTATCAGAGAGTCTAGTGAAGCGGTGTGATTAATAATAAGGTAATGAATGATGTGTGTAATATGTTATAGAGAAGGCATAGGAAAAGGATGGTTCTACGATCTTGTAGTCGAAGCCATGACAATTGTTCCAGGGATGGTGTAACGTAATCAAATCTACGTATACCACAAATAAAACGTATGCAAGAATTATGAACACGTTGAAGTCTTTTGGTAAGAACAGTATTTAGGCCAGTAAAAAGAGTATCACAATAATCAAAATGGGGCATTGCAAGTGTTTCTAGTAACATTTTCTTCAGAGCAAACGGTAAACAATTTCTTATACGATTTAGTGAGTGTATTATTGAGAAGATAGTTTTGCAAATGTTATTTGTTTATTCCAAATTAAATGTTTATCCATAAATACTCCTAGATTTTTTACTGTCTCACTATAAGGGATCTGAACCCCATTAAGTGGCACATGTAATACTGCATTTGTGTTAATTGAGGATAATAGTTTCTGATGGCCCATAATGTTTGCTTGTGTCTTTCTAGGATTTAATTGAAGTCCATATTTCTCTGTCCACACCGTTAGCGAGTCAAAGTCCTCATTAATTTTGGTTACCGCGTCATTTAAAGAATATTTGTCTGAGTGAAAGTAGATCTGCATGTCGTCCGCAAATAAATGATGTTTGCAATGTTTTAGGGAGTCAGATATGTCATTTATATAGATTGAAAAAACAATGGGCCGAGCACCGAGCCCTGTGGAACTCCAGCTTTACGGTAGGTCCAAGAAGAGCGTAATGTAGAATTTCCTACAACATATTGCTGGCGCTCAAGAAGGTAGGAGTTGAACCATTTCGTGACACTGTCAGAAAGTGAGATTTTTTTAGACCCTTTCTGACAATATTCGACGTAAATCCTAATAATGTATGTTATTATATTATACAAATCATAATACATCTTTTAAATAAATATTATCTAGCAAAGTCCATCACGAAGGTAGGCTACTGCATAAACTAAGCGAATTCCTCCATAAGTCCGATTTTGCTGGTTTACGGGGGGATATACATTATATATATATATATTGTTAAATTAGACAAATTCAATTTCTGATGCAAGCTTGTTTGAAAGTGTCGGATTGAGTGAAAACAATCCATGCATAACAATAAGTATTGCATATTGTTGTAGCTATATTTTTGACATAAATTTAAATAATTAATATTAAATCCCACCGCTGTGGTCTCGGGGTAGCGTGCTGCCTTGTCACGCAGCGGGCGCGGGTTCGATCCCCGGTCGGGACAGTTTTTCTGGGTGAGGTTTTGATCGGGGTTTTTCCTCACCTGTAAGACAAATGTCAGGAAAACTTTAAGGCCCAAACGGTCCCCGAAATCATATGGCCATCGCAATCATCATCATTCATATTCATCTTAGCTTAAGCTTTGGATTAGGGACTCTCCTGGCGCACCATTATCATCATCATCACCCATCATATCATCGGGGCAACGTAACCCCGCCTTCCAGGCGCCCCAAACTCAGAAGTGGGTTATAAGTCATGCCATGCCAGGAGAGAAACCTGGAATGTCGAAAAGACAAACCTGGAGCATTTGAAAAAAAAAATAATTTTCCATTAATTTATTAAAATATTAAATAAATTAAACTAATACATCTTACTTGGTACATTGTATTTTAAGGATTAATTAAATTGTATTATGTATAGACGAATAATTAATTAAAGAGGTGCATGGTAGTTTCTTTTAGGAAAACCAGAGGGAAAACGCACAGTTGTAGACCAAGAATGGGGTAGGACAGTAACGTTAACCATGATTTGAGGAAGTACATTATACGAGGATGATTAGAAAACATTAGCTCAGGATAGAGATATATGGAGAGCTTATATTCGGCGGCCATGAACCTACGGGTTTGATAGTGCCAGTGAGTTAGTTATTTACACATGATTTACGACGAAGCAAACATAGCTGTTACTAGCCATTTTTTAATTTCGGTTTTATGAAAAAATGACACTTATAATGATGGAATTTTGCCAAGTAGACATTTGTATTGTGTTTACAAATAGAGGTCTCTTCAGTCTTAGTGCGTGGTACGAATCCTTTAATGTCTCTTCAGCCATTTTTTTTTACCTTATTCTCCAAGTACTCTACTCATTTGTCTGTGAATTCCTTCTAGCCTTACTATACCCCTTAAGAACCTCCATTTGATTAGAATATTTGGCTCTATGTAGTAGCGCCTCTGTTCTTGAGAAGGTAAAATGGTTTCCTTTGGTAGGGACTTAATATCTTCGGGCCCATGTCGTAAATTTATGGCACGTACAGTGATAAAATGTTCAATAAAATCCAGGTATTATCACAATATAAATTATTTAAAAATATTAACTGATAGGTACCGTCATCCTCAGGTTGGCAAAAAAGCACCTATCAGATACCAATTTTATTATTTTATATACGAACTTAACATTAAAATAAGAGACAACAGAGCCCATTTGCGCGGCCATTTCACGCTATATTTGTATTATGATGCTCTGCTCTGGCATCTTAAACGTCGTTAAAATTAAAATGCTTGGACATTAATTCTATCAAATTATTTTGACATTTACCTTAGGCAGTGGATCAGGCGTAGTTTTAACATGAAGACTGTGGAACGAGATGACAGACGGGGTGAGTGGAATCGGATAATTAAATATTGAACTTCTTGCAATCATAATCAAACTGTAGTTCTTCTCAGCTTCATGTACAGGCGGAGGCGCAGATCCAAAATATTTTCTCATGATGACTTCTTGTTTTGGAAACAAATGTACCATTTGTTGATATCTAAAACAATTTCATGTAGTTGATTAATATTTTTTTTCAATACTAACACAACATATACAATCGCTAATGGTCAGGTCTACCAATATGACGTTCATAGCATAGATCGCAACTTACCTAAAAACGTACTTTTATGCGTTAACTCTTAAATTAAAAACGTATCCTATATGTTACATTAATTGGTTTCATTCGTTTAATAATTTTAATAAAAAAACAGGTGAAAACTAACGAGAAGAAATTGCATATATATATATATATATATATATCTTAATATATAAAAAAATTCGTGTCACGTTGTTTGTCCGCGATGGAATCCTGAACTACTGAACCGATTTTAATAAAATTTCGCAGTATTATTAAAATTTTTAAGTATTAGTTTTAAGTAATCTGGATGAAAGACAGCAACTTAATTTATATTTTTAACGTATACCTTAGCCACAGCAACGCGTGACCGGGACTTCTAGTGTATATATATATATATATATATATATATATATATATATATATATAGAATTTCCTAATGTACCTAATAATAACAGTTACGCACCATTTCATGTTCACTGTGGTCCGCCACATTTAAATAACTGACACGAGAAATACGTGTTTTGTCAATTTAATTTAATATAATAATTTCATGTGATATGTTACGCAGATGATGTCGTTCACCTTTCAGAGTCTGAAGATAATTTACAAAGAGCTTTACATCAATTTAATATAAACGCCAGAAAATACGATATGGAAATTAATATGAATAAGACTAAATGCTTAACCATTTCAAAATAACCTTCTTCTTCTTCGTCAGACTCTACGACTTCCAGTGGAATGTCTTGGCCTTCTCAACTAGTTTACGCCATTATCAAAATAACCAGTAAGATGCAAATTAGAAGTGGAAAGAGAAATTATAGAACAAGTATCAGAATTTAATTATTTAGGTTTATTAATAACAAACACCAAAATGTTAATAAAATATGTAAAGAAACGAGCTGATAAAGCAGCACAAATATCAGGATATATGAAATATTTAATTTGGCGCAACAAACATAATTGTGTTAATAGAAAGCAAAATACGCATATACAATACTATAGTTCGACCAGTCATCTTATATATGGAGCAGAAACTAGGCTGATAATGGAAGAAACCGACTTGCAGAAAAAGCTAAAGAAGATACACCAATGGAACTGGAGAAGAACAAGCGGAAGGCCAGCCAAAAGATACGTCTTCCTCCAATGTGTGATTTTGGAAATAAACAGGATGAAAATCCTACAAATATTAATAAGAAGATGAAGCCAATTTAAGGATTAAATGAAAGATTTCAACATAGTATAATGACAAATATTCCCTAGACGACTAGATGAGTACATTTACAGAACCTTTTCTGGTCTCTATACGGAAATAATTTTTTTCTGATGGAATTTCATTGGACTCTGAATAAACAGTCAATTAAAAGAATAGAAGAAGCATAAATTAAATATTTACGATTTGTGACAATATATACTTTAATGGATAAAAAACGGAATGAATATATCCATAAAGAACTACAAATATTCAGTTTGACAGATAAAATAGAGTATAGGAGGAAATGGTATGAATATATGTGCAGAATTGATACCAACTGATTGCTGAACTATCAACCAAGAGGAGGAAAAACAGGCAGGGGACGCCCACGAAAGAGATGGACACAGCAGCTACAATACTTGGAGCCGGAACGAACTAAAAAGGTTTAATCCTTGCAACAAGAAGAAGAATTTCAACCATTTTGGGAATGTGGTTGGCTACTATAATTATAGGCTCCAGGTTGAGAAAACCAGTAGCCTATACCTACTTGCTGGATAACCGTCCTGCTCTGTGATTAAAACATGTGGTTCTGAAGCCAGCAGCCAGTTGGTGGGGCAATAGGGCATTCTTGGCCTGTCGCTTCATGCCGGCTTCTGTGCGTGGTACAGACCCGAACGTCAGTTCTTTAAACTGTTCTTGTGGCCAGAGTTTTTAAGATATCTCACTTTTACTAAAATATTATTTGTTTTGTCTAATGTCACCAGGTTGTCTTTTATGACATTCTTGACTTTCTCCTCTGGTATTGGCGGAATTGCAATCCTTTTCTTAGGTTACGTTACCCCGATGATATGATGGGTGATGAAATGAATGATAATGATGTGCCAGGAGAGTTCTTAACCTAAACTTAATCTAAATTCCAGATCATGGGCAACCACAGGAATAATTCCCTTTGAGGAAAAAATCCTATGGTTTGACCGGGAATCGAACCCGAGACCTCATGAACAGTAGTCAGTAACGCTAACCACTAGCCCATGAGGCTGGTTATTATCGAACCATATTATTGTTACTATTATTATTATAATTACAATTTTTATTTCTTTCCATTGTCAACTTTATATTGTGTAGCCTGCCTATATCTATTATGCATCATTAATCATATAGACCATTTAACTCATGCCCCAAATGGGAGTCAATGACCAATCACGTTTCAATGATTTCTCTTTTACAACCAATCAGAGTCGAGTTTCACCAAATATTTATCAGTGTTATATTTACCATATTAAAGAAAGCTCCTCCTTTTTAATATTCTGAACAGGTCTGACCAATATTTTGCAGTGACTGAGCCTATAAGAAATACAGCTACCAGATTGTATATATAGTGCATAGATGTCAACACATAGCGCTTGCAGCAGTTAATATAAAAACATTTGCAGCAATTGATTATACCACCAAAAAAGAAACCACTGTTTGCACTTTCTTAAATATATTTTTCCCAGGTAATAATCCAGAAAAATATAATTGTCATATTTACATCATACAACATCAGAAATGAATTAATATACAATTTGATGTGTTTCACTTTTTCTCCACTAGAGAGCATTCTTACAATATTGCGTTCCTTTGGCAATAAATAGTATGATCTGGTTTCAGTGATAAACAAAAGAAGCGGATGAAGCGTACCGATCGTTTCTCATTTGTTTTCAAACATCATAAATATATAAATATTTTAAAATAACTATAGTTAAATAATGATTTGTGTGTAAACAGCTTAATTTTATTCGTTAAATAGTCCTAACAAATGTCACTCTTGATTTCCAATTTATCGATAATTTGGAAATCACTCGTGACATTACTTGTGATAATTCATAATTGTTATTATTGTATAATTTAACCCTGTTGAAGTACAAGAGAAGACCTTATGGTCTTAACTCCATCAGGTAAAATAAATATACTACCTTCTGTCCATATAATACTTTTTCAGAAAAATCTTCTTTGTGTGAAAAAAGGGGGGGATTTGGATTTCTGCTGTATGATAGATCATGTTGATCTTATCGAACCATCCCCATAAAATATCATATTTTACTTTTCACCCCTCTTTTGTAAAATTCCACACTTTCTGTTTAGAAAAAATATATCCAATCATAGATATTACCTTCATATTTAAATCTAATCTAATGTGAAGATGGTTGTTACAACCTTAATTCAATTCTATATGTTATACATCTTGCCTTTAATCTCTTTCTTTAATTTCTTCTTTATAAATCCATTTCTTAGCAGCCTTCAAACACACACATGCCTTTATAATTTATTTTTTTAAAACCTCTTCAAAACAGAAAAGGAAGAAAATAATAAATAAATTAAAATATTCTACCAAATTCTGAATTATTATTTTTTTTCCCAAAAGCGGTTCAAACATTTCCTCCATTCAGAAACCACATGACCACAGCACACAGAAACACATCGGCAGCACACTGCCCGAATTACCTGACATGTCTTCTTACAGCCCTAGTTTCTAGTCAAATCATGTTCAAGTTTATTCCATGACTCTGTTTATCAACTGAGTATCTTTTCATAAACAAACTACAATGACTTTATTTTTATTTTGGTGCAGGATATATCTTTCCTAGAGCTAATCACACATATATTTTATCTCATGAAAATAAGGAAAATAATACAGGCTATATTAACAAATTTGCCATTTCTGTTAATATTATGGATTAATTTATCATAAGTAATGCCACGAGTGATTTCCAAATTATCGATAAATTCACGACTCACGAAGTCAGGAGTGAATTTATCTAGAGAATTTGGAAATCAAGAGTGGCATTTGTTAGGACTATTTAACGAATGAAATTAAGCTGTTTACTCACAAATCATTATTTAACTATAGTTATTTTAAAATATTTATATATTTAATGTAAATGGTGATGTTTGAAAACAAATGAGAAACGATCGGTACGCTTCATCCGCTTCTTTTGTTTATCACTGAAACCAGATCATACTATTTATTGCCAAAGGAACGCAATATTGTAAGAATGCTTTCTAGTGGAGAAAAAATGAAACACATCAAATTGTATATTAATTCATTTCTGATGTTGTATGATGTAAATATGACAATTATATTTTTCTGGATTATTACCTGGAAAAAAATATATTTAAGAAAGTGCAAACAGTGGTTTCTTTTTTTGGTGGTATAATAAATTGCTACAAATGTTTTTATATTAACTCCTGTGTTGACATCTATGCATTATATATACAATCTGGTAGCTTTATTTCTTATAGGCTTTGTCACTGCAAAATAATTGTCAGACCTGTTCAGAATATTAAAAAGGAGGAGCTTTCTTTAATATGATAAATATAACACTGATAAATATTTCGTGAAACACTATTCTGATAGGTTGTAAAACAGAAATCATTGAAACGTGATTGGTCATTGACTCCCATTTGGGGCACGAGTTAAACAGTCTATTTTATGATATACACAATATATCATTTTGAGCCTCAATATTAATATAGATAGGAAAAGTAGCATCCAGAGAGAGAAAAAATGTGTATATAAATAACTGGAATGGGAACAAGAGGACTGGAGGACGTGGATAATAATAATAATAATAATAATATATTTACTTTACCTGGCAGAGTTAAGGCTTTAGAGCCTTGTCTACTACATAATCAGGTTATATTGTGGTTGGATAGTGACAGGTTGAGAAGGAAAATAAAACTTCGACTACAGAAAGATGTGTAAACATTTCAAATCGGCTCAACAGTACATTTTCCATAGTATATTCTTGTCACACTGTTACTCTATGTATACTTCTACTGTCTTTACTAACATTTTGTAATATTTTAAACGCTTTTCAAAGATGCTTACAATATTAGTTTAGAATTTTAGGTATATTTACGAGAAACACGGTAACATTACATTTGTAAACAATATTGTGAAACTCATTAGCTATTTTACCCCCCTCTACCAATGTTGCTACTATCAAGAACTCAATTACACATTTTTGTCAGGTTAGTGTTAGTGTACATCATATTAGTGTACACTGTAATTTATTTTGTTAGGTTTGAAAGTTATTTTCCCAGTTATATTATATGGAAGCGAAACATGGACTCTTATTTTAAGGGAAGATAGAAGATTACGAACATTTGAGAATAAAGTTCTTAGAATAATTTTTGGGGCAAAAATAGATGGACAGGTGAATGGAGAAAACTATATAATAGTGTGCTACATGCTATATATAGGAAGCCAGATGTTATAAAAAGAGTTAAGTCTCGTAGACTTCGATGGGCAGGACATGTGGCACGTATGGGGGATGAAAGAGGCGTTGGAAGCTTCTGGTAGGAAAACCAGAAGGAAAACGCCCAGTTGGTAGACCAAGAATGAGGTGGGAGAATGACATCCACGATTTAAGGGAAGTACAAATATGGGTCGCACGGGCAGTAAGCCGTACGTGCTGTTGACAGTCTGTTACAATGAAGTAATAATTGCTACTAGTGTGAAGAAAAATAAACAACAAAAAAAAAGCAATAACATTACAATTACATAAAGAAAACGCAATAATACTACAATTAAATAATAACACAATAGCATTATACACTAAAAAAAACAATAACATTACAATTACATAAAGAAAACACAGTAATATTACAATTAAATAATAACACAATAGCATTATACATTAATTAATTTATATATAATTATTAAGAATTAATGTTATTGCATTTTGATAACATATATTTATTCATGAATGAGTGTTGTTTTTATTTTCCGCGTTTTGTTCAGAAATTTACCCAAGTTTATCCAATTTTCTGGATTTACCAATAACTCGTAGCATGCCAATGTTTCCCGATTTGAATTTAGAAAACTTTCCGGTAATAACTGACGTCTCCAATATTCTAAATCATTACATTGTCCTAATATATGTATCTCATCTTCAAATTTCCCGCACATTGAACATATTTGCATATCGTGATTGTCGCTAGTCGCTAATTTTTTGAAATTTCCATGCCCCTAGCCTAAACCAAGCAAGCCCTGATCTCTCTTTAAATCCTAGGTTGAGTATATACGATTCTTTTCCCCAGACTTGTTTTAGGTCTCTTTGTAAACACTGTGAGCGTGTTCCTGTACATTCGGCGGAAGTATATTGTTGGTTTAAGGGAAGTAGATTATACGGGGGATGCTTGGAAAACATTACCTCAGGATAGAGATGTATAGAGAGCTTATTTCAGCGCGGCCATGAACCTATGGGTTCGATAGAGCCAGTAAGTTTGTTAGTTAAGTTACAAAGAGTGAAGTTGGTGTAAATCCATTCCGAATAAACGATTGGAAATGTAGTTTAATGTTGGTCATACCGCACGTGTTACTATCTAGCGACAGCTCTATAAAATTTCTGTATGACTTCAAAGATATGTGGTTCCACCTAGCGACCGCTCTATAAACTATGCGCACTGTTATTCTGAATATATTGGAAAAGGTAAAGTACTGTGTCCATATATACATATATATATATACCTATACCTGCCACTTATTATTATTCTTAAATTACATATATTATATGTGAAGGAAAAGTTTCTCTTGACTTATATGTGTGACTGATTTCCAAATTATCGATAAATTCACGATGCCACGAAGTGACGAGTGAATTTTATCTAGAGAATTTGAAAATCAAAAGTGGCATTTGTTAGGACTATTTAACGAATAACATTTAAGCTGTTTACTCACAAATCATTATTTAAATATAGCTACTTTAAAATATGTATATATTTAATGTAAATTGCGATGTTTGAAAACAAATGAGAAATGTTTATTGTCTCATTTATTCATCACTGCAACCAGATCATATTATTTATTACCAAAGAATGGCAATGTTGTAAGAATGCACTCTAGTGGAGCTAAAATGAAACACATCAAACTGTATATAATCAACATTATATGAATTAATTTCTGATCTACTATGATGTAAATATGTCAATTATATTTTTTGGAACATGAATACCTGGGAAATAATACGTTTAATAAAGTGCAATCAGTGTTTTTTTGTGATATAATCAGTTGCTATAAATGTTCTCCTATTATATCCCGCAAGCAGAATCTAGTTCCATTCGTGCACTATATATACAATCTGGGAGCCACTTGTATTGTAGGATTCTTACATCTTAATATATAAATTGTTAATCTATATTCAACGTATTTCTTAGAGAGTCAATTGCTGCAAAATAATGCTCAGACCTATTTATTATTATTATATTTGAGAATTTTCCTCATCTTTGAGGGGTTTCTCCAACCAATCTTAGTAATTAACGTGAACTAAAAAAAATAAATAAATATAAATGACTACGGACTTATAGACAATCAGTCTGCAACAAACATTCACAATTTTCCCTTAATTAGAGTTCTCCATCGTTCTCTGTCCTCTGTGTCTTCATCTGTTACCCAAATTGCCGCATTGAATTTTTAATGTTGTTTTTCCAGGTTGTTCTTGGTCTTCCTTCTTTCAATTTCCATGCATAGACGGCCTTTGGTACTCTTCCATCCTGAATTCTTTCTGGTCTATTCAGAATGTTAAAATGGAGGAGCTTGATTATGTGATGAAAATTAAATTTATAAAATCGAGGCGAAAAACGATTGTGAATGGTTGTAATTCAAAATTCATTGAAATATGATTGGTCATTGACTCCCATTTGGAGTATGAGTTAAATAGTCTCAGAAAAATGAGGAGAAAAAAATCAAACGAATAAATATAATTATTAACATACCTTCAGTAACGTGTTAGGAAATGCATGAGTAGTATGATTCTTTATAAGCATAATATGACGAATACAAACTTCAAAATAGTTATTTTATTAACCATAACAACCGTTGCGCTGTGACTGATTTGAACTCCTACCTTCAAGTTAATTCGTGTACTATGTGAAATATTCTTATTCAGATGGAAAGTCAACATTTAAATCTCTTGGAGTACATTCATAAGGACTTCATTAAACTAAAAGTAAGATACGTACAATGTTATTTACAAATATGGATTGCACGGGCAGTAAGCCGTACGTGCTGTTGACAGTCCGTTACAATTAGTTGATGTTTAAAAACAAAAACAAAAAAAAAGAACAATAATATTACAATTAGATATCAATACAATTGCATTATTCATTAACTTAGTTATGTTGAATTATCAAGAATTAATGGCATTGCAATTTGCTAACATATTTATTTATTTCTGAATAAGTGTTGTTCTTATTTTCCGCGTTTTGTCCAGAAATCTACCCAGGTTTATCCAATTTTCTGGGTTTACCAGTAACTCGTAGCATGCCAATCTTCCACGATTTGAATTTAGAAATCTTTCCGGTAATAACTGATGCCTCCAATATTCTAAATCGTTACATTTTTCTAGTATATGTATCTCGTCTTCAAAGCTCCCGCACATTGGACATATTCGCATATCGTGATCGTCGCTAATTTTTAAAAATGTCCATGCCCCTAACCTTGAACTAAGCAAGCCCTGATCTCTCTTTAAATCCTAGATTGAGTATATAAGATTCTTTTCCCCAAACTTGTTTTAGGTCTCTTGGTAAAAATAGTGATCGTTTTCCCGCACAATCGGTCAAAATATTTTGTCGGTTTATATCTAAGTATCTCCTCCTAATTTTTCTCCACACATTCTTGCGATTTTCAGTCCCTTTTTCCCATACCCAACCCATCCCAATCTTTTGGAGTTCTCTCTTAACCTCGTCTGCCCAGAATTTCCCATTTGCATTCCTAATTTGGTGGTCGTAACAAATTGCTCTGAGCATTGTTTGTTCACCTTCGATTAGCCGCAACCAGTTCTTGAGTACACGAATTTTGCAATTTATGTCGTCCTGAAATGACCCAAATTCATATAAAATTCCACAGTTAGAAACGGTCTTACTAAGTCCTGTAAAATATAATTATATGTTCGATATGTCAGAGGACTTCCCATATTTATGTTTCTTGTGTCGCTTACCTTCAATCATAAAACGCGCTTAGTTTGAGTTTACCACGGCAGCTGGAGGATCTAGACGTGTGAGTGATGCTGAAAAAGTATTTTAGATGAATATAAAGAGTCCAGTGAATCTGAAATTAAAGAAGTGACTTTGGCGATTGAAGTAACATTGGCCATTTTACTGTAGCAGATAATGCCAATGAAAATTACAGTGATTCAGAAGAAGAGGATATGAATTTTATATGAGAAAATATGGATAAATACGAGTATCATTATCATCATCTTCTTCTTCTTCATGATAGGCTCTCGGCTTATCCCGCTCTCAGAATGCATCTTTCCATCGTCTTCTAGGACGTCCCACATCTCTATAGCCTTGAGGTTGGTACAACAGTGCTTGTTTTGTTAGCCTAGAATAGTCCATTCTTAAAATATGTTCATGCCAATTTTGTTTATAGCTTTTTATTTATTTTTTTTACATTAAAAATTTTGAGTTCTTGCCTTTTTGTTTCATTAGGAATATGGTCTTTTAGAGTATATCCTGCAACATATCTGAGGAACTTCATCTCCGACGTTTCTAGTAATCTTCTGTCTGATCTATTCATAGCCCAATTTTCTGATCCATATGTCACAATGGGAACTGCCATTATTTAAAATAATACGAAAGAAATACGAGTATGTCAGACAAAAAAATTATTTTGTGATGTTTCCATATCCCAATATGAAGCTCAGAATGCCAATATGCTTCGAATTATTTTTTTCGAGGGAGATGTAGTGTTCAAGAAACAAACAGATAAGCTGAACGCTATACAAATTCTAAAGGGAACTTCATTTCGTTCACTTATACGATTTTTGCACTCTGCCATTGTAAATTAAATTTATATAATGGTAGCTTTGTTTATGTTGACAGGGACAGTTAAAAACTAGGCTTTATTTCTCATAAAATGAGGGTAATAGCAACATCATTTCAATGATATCATAAGCAGAGAAGGATTTGAACATCGTTTCGTCCATTTTTCCCAAATTAATTTATTTCCCGCTATGTGATTGTTGTTATAATACATTGTCATGCTATTTTTAAAAATATATAGTCGTTTTTAACTGCAAGGTACATAAATTGAAGACATAATCCAGTAATTGCAACCTACTGTGCGAAGCTGATGGACTCCCTGCGTAAGTAAATGGGAATATAGTGTGGCGGAATGAGGTGAGCGGGTAGGTTGTCAGATCAATATGAAATATACCTTATATCTCTACATTTGGAGTTTCTTATTTTTCTTAAAATTAGGATATAATTCATTAAAATCATTTGATGGTTGGAGTGTGGCGGGACGAGATTGCGGGCAGGTTGTGAGGTTTATCCATTTCATCAATTTAGGAGCACACAACTAAAATTTTACAAAATTATGGCAGTGCCTGTCTTAACATATGGAAGTGAAAATTGGACTCTTAACCGCTCAGACAGAAGGAAAACAGAAACTGCAGAAATGAAGTTCCTACGTTCAGTAGCGGGTGTGACAATTTTGGACAAAAAAAGAAGTGAGGATATTAGGAAGGACTTAAACATTTTTAATTTAACAAATAGAATTGACAACATGAGAAACAACTGGTATGAACATGTCAAGAGAATGCCTACAGATAGAATCCCTCAGCTGTTACTAAAGTACAAACCAATAGGACATAGAAATGTTGGACGCCCATTTACTAGATGGGAGGATTCATTAAATCCCACTTGATGTGAAAACAGGTCAAAAGGCCTAATTTCATGAAGCAGAAGAAGAAGGAGACCAATTTAGGAGTTATATTACTTTCCTATAGTTTAAATGAGAGTTTTAGTGCTGGGTTTTAGTGCCTTGCGGTTAAAAACGGTATATACTTTCAGACACTGTCTTGGTATATCACAACACTGCTCTGGGATAAATTTTAAGGAGGTTTCGGCATGCAATGGTTGACACTTCCCTTCTCTTTAAACTAATTCTCTTATACAGGGTGGACCGCTCGAATGGACCTAATTTCAATTGCTTGTTACTGGCAAACGGTTGAAGATAGAAACTTAAAACAACGTTCATAGTACAGAAAAACTCACCAAGTTTCGAATCCTGTCGGTAGATGGCACAAAGATACGTTTCTCGTTCTTAGATTTAATTGTTTGTGAAAATGGCGACTCCGCAGATGAAAGCGCAAGCTGTTTTGTGGTATGCGGAGTTTAAATCAATCATTAGAGTTCAAAGGGAGTTCCGGCGTGTGTTTAACCGTGATGCTCCAACTGCTAGAAGCATAAAGAAGTGGCGTGATACATTATTAGCTACAGGATCTGTGTTGAAGAAGCATGGTGGTGGTCGCAGAGCATCCGATGAAATGGTAGCAATGTTCAAGCCGCATTTGAGCGAAGCCCCCGGAAGTCATTAAGAAGAGCTTCGCGGGAACTTCAAATACCAAAATCGACATTACAACGGATTGTCCACAAACGCCTCAAACTGCACGCATATAAAGTGCAGTTAGTGCAACGTCTGGAGCCGAATGACATGCCGAAACGAGTGGAATTCGCCAATACGATGCTGGACCGTCTCGGCGCTGATCCTGACTTCATGACCAAGATTTTCTTCTCGGACGAAGCCACTTTCCATTTGTCAGGCAAGGTAAACCGGCATAATGTGCGGATCTGGGGATCGGAGAATCCTCACGCTATTCAAGAGCATGTTCGTGATAGTCCGAAGATGAATGTTTGGTGCAGTTTGTTCACATAATAAGGTCATTGGACCGTTTTTCTTCGCCGAGAAAACTGTTCGTGGTACCACATATCTTGACATGCTGGAGCAGTTCTTCTTTCCACAAATTGAACAACTGCAGCCTAACATCGTTTTCCAGCAAGATGGTGCTCCTCCCCACTGGTCCAATGAAGTTCGTACGACTTTGGACAACATTTTCCCTGGCCGTTGGATTGGTAGGGGAGGACCAATCGCGTGGCCCCCGAGATCTCCCGATTTAACACCACTGGATTTCTTTCTCTGGGGCTATGTCAAAGATAAAGTTTACACCACCCCAGTCAAAGACCTTCGTGATCTTCGTGAGCGCATCATAGAGGCTATTGAGAACATTCCAGAAGACATACTCCAACGTACTTGGCAAGAAATTGTTCATCGCTTTGATATCGTCACAGTGACTGCTGGGGCTCATATAGAGATGTGGTGATCTAGATATCAAAACTTGGTGAGTTTTTCTGTACTATGAACGTTGTTTTAAGTTTCTATCTTCAACCGTTTGCCAGTAACAAGCAATTGAAATTAGGTCCATTCGAGCGGTCCACCCTGTATTATGCTATGTAATTGATTTTATTTGGGGGCACTGAGCTACAAGCCGGAGGGTCGAGGGTTCAAGTCCCATTGGGGTCAGGATTTTTAAACTGACCCAAACCCTCTGGCGGCACTATGGTCCTGGGGTCGACTCAGCCTCTAACGGAAATGAGTACCAGACGCTTGTTCTGGGGGTAAATGCGGCCGTCACGCAGGGCTGACAACCCGGCTGACATAAAGTGCCGATTGTTTAGAAAAAGTGGGAGCCTTAATCTCCTACTACCCCAAGGGCCTCCGGGCCTGTTGTGGGATCACTTTACTTACTTTAATTGATTTTATTTGGTGCGGCTTCTCCCTCCAAAGAAAACATTAGCAAAAGTAGCCTACATTATAACTTCCTCTATTTTTCTGACCTGTTCTAGTCGCTTCAATAAGTTTGACTTAACAGTGTTACCATGACAACTAACTTATTAATTACTAAGGACCTCTCCGTTCAATATTCACCAAGGGCAGTTCTGTAATGTCGGGCTTGATTTACCCCTCCTCCCCCTTTGTTTGTTAGCCCAGTTAAATTTTAAATCACGAGACGCCTCTGGGATAATGGCTATGAAAACGTGAAAGTGTATGTAACTTTTTTTAATTTCTTACCTTAAGAATAGCCAGTATTTAGCGTTTTCAAGTCTTTCGAAGAAAGCATGCGATCAGAGAAAGGGAGCATAAATTCCGGATAGCAAGATGGATTGTAAGGAATTCCTGAAGAATATGATGCTGTTAGAGTAAATTCGAATGAGATTATGCCAATCATTGGTGGAGATCCCAAATGATGTATTAGTCCATGATAACTGTAGAATATCGAAGCTTCTATAAACACCAGATCATAACTTGTGTTGCCAGAACTGCAATTAAAGATAATGGATTATTATATTTAATGTCAGATAAGGCGAGACTGTTGAAAAAAAATTACCTCTCAAGTTCTGCTGAAGATGGAAACAGTTTCCGAAAGACCTACAGCAGGTGTGCCAACTAGCATTTCGAGGGAATTTTACATGTTTTTTTCATCAATATGGCTATATAATCATAATTTAAATTAATTTGTAATTTACGCGCACACCCTTGTTCGAAGTAATAAAACAGCCCAAAGACAAAGCTGACTAATGCCATTTATTTTTCATAATGCAGTTGTGTCTTCGAAATATCATACCTCCATTTTCCGAATCTACTTGCAAACCAACGGTGTCAAGGGTCTGGTAAACATCGTAAAACATTATGAGTTCCTCTTGTATTTCTCGTGAAATACTGCCTTATAAACTTTTCAGTGTTTTATTCTAAATAAAATTATAAATGTATATATTGTATTATTTAAATATGTTTGTATTTCCATTCAAACCTGTTATTAAGCATTAGGCGGCTCCGTGGCGCAAGCGGTTAGACGCTCGCCTCTCACCGCTGGGGTCCCGAGAAGAAGTTTCGGTAACTCCAATTGGGTTTCGTGGTGGACGAAACGGAGCTTGGGCAGGTTTTTCTCGGAGTTTCTCCCGTTTTCCCCAGCCATAAATTTCACTCCACCATTTCTCCATACTCATCTCATCCGTTTCGTTTCATTTCATTCATCAGCCCCTGTGATAGTGTGTCAGAAGTGGTCGGCCGGCACCCTTGTCATTCACAGACCTCTATAAAACGGGAGTAAAAAGAGGAGAATGGAAACTCTTTATAGGGAAACCAGAAGAAAAACGCCGAATAGGTAGGCCAAGAATAAAGTGGAGAGAATAACATTAATCCGGATTAAGGGAGGAAAATTAAACAGAGGATGATTGGACACGTTGTTTAAGTATTTGGATGTGTGGAGAGCTTATGTCCGCGCGGTCAGGAAACTACGGGTTCGATAGTGCCACTGAGTCATTAATTATAATATTTAATAAAAACATCTGAAAAAGTTTTCTGACAGAATAAATGTTACAGAAATCTGTGCTAATGCTCAGATTATATAATTAGGTTTAGTCTTATTTAATTAGTTTGTTTAGAAATTTAGGCTAAACTTTACAATCTATGATGCGACTTTCTTTTACTTCCTTCATAAACGCATGTCAAATTGTATACTTAGGGTTTCATTTTGCAATTTAATTCGCACCATTTACAATGATTTTTACATTTTTTCTAATGATGATTTCAATATATTTTTCTATCATATTTAACTACATACATAGCATGAAGACGTGGCAGTAATATTGATTTTAACGAATATTCTAAGCAACAACGAAGACGATTTCCAGTGCAGCCAACTTAGCGTATGTTCTAATTAACTGTACACATATACTTCATAATTTCCTATTTATTTTTGGGCGTTGAATTCTTTTACAGGTTATAGTGCTTAAATAGCGTTAGGTTAGTTTTTGGGTTGGTCTTTTAGAGGTTAGAGTACTTGAATTGCGTTAGGTTCGTTAAATATCCCGTATATGGCGACTGTATTCCATGATTCCATAGTGAAAACTGCTTCACGTTTGGCGCATGCTCATGATGTATGAGTGGAACTTAGAATTTTTTTCGCGTCATATTTTGTAAAATATTTTCTAAATTTATTTGGTATTTATTTAATAAATAACATTTTATTTCAGTTTAAAGATTCATAATTGCATGATTACTTGTAACTTGAAAATGAATGAGATAAATTAAAACTGGCCTTATTTGGAACACCTCGTCATAATCAATTTACAGTATTTAAATAATATATTAGTAAAATCGTCCACCGCTGTAGTCTCGAGGTAGCGTGCTACCTTGTCACCCAGCGGGCCCGGATTCGATCCCGGTAGGGGCAGTTTTTCTGAGTGAGGTTTTTATCGGGGGTTTTCCTCACCTGTAAGACAAATGTCAGGAAAATTTTAAGACCCAAATTTCCCCGAAATAATGTGGCCATAATCATCCTTATCATTATCATCATCATCATCATCATCATCCTTCACCGGTGTGGAAAGCAACGGGAAGCTACCACACCTACAATTCCCTAGTATATCTGCAGGCATAGCATGAAAATGCTATGATTGCAGTGAAGGACCTATCTTCGAGCAGAATTACTATGGATGGATGGATTAGTAAAATCCTTCAAAACTTTATATTTTCGAGAATCAATATGTAAACACATAGATTTTGAAACTGATCTCTTAAAAACCAAACAATCCTCAACATGCCCTTATTTTTGCACTTATCTTACTAAAGAGTATTAAGAATGTTCTTACTTTTTTATGAACTGCTGAACTTGAGGTGAACTGAGTTGGTTATCTGTTAGTTTAATAAGTCCAGAAAAAAATTGATGTGTAACGTCATAAATACTGAGATTATCCCAAGTTTCAAGGTCGAATAGTTGTCGATAATACGCGTAAGAGAACGATAAGTCGATATCCGTGTAATTTGGAATGTTCTCCTGCAACAAAGATTACATAAATTGCATAATTATATGGAAAGGAGGAAGAGAGTTAGACCGAAGAAAACTTACATACATACATAAGGACTTTATTAAACTAAAAGTAAGATACATACAATGTCATTTACAAATATGGATTGCACGGGCAGTAAGCCGTATGTGCTGTTGACAGTCAGTTACAATAAGTTGATGTTTAAAAATAAAAAAAGAAAAGAAGAAAACACAATAATATTACAATTAGTTATCAATACAATTACATTATACATTAACTTAGTTATGTAGAATTATTAAGAATTAATGGCATTGCAATTTGCTAACATATTTATTTATTCCTGAATAAGTGTTGTTCTTATTTTCCGCGTTTTGTCCAGAAATCTACCCAGGTTTATCCAATTTTCTGGCTTTACCAGTAACTCGAAGCATGCCAATCTTCCACGATTTGAATTTAGAAATCTTTCCGGTAATAACTGATGCCTCCAATATTCTAAATCGTTACATTTTCCTAATATATGTATCTCGTCCTCAAAGCTCCCGCACATTGGATATATTCGCATATCGTGATCATCGCTAATTTTTAAAAATCTCCATGCCTCTAACCTGAACCAAGCAAGCCCTGATCTCTCTTTAAATCCTAGATTGAGTATATAAGATTCTTTTCCCCAAACTTGTTTTAGGTCTCTTTGTAAAAGTAGTGTTCGTTTTCGCAAAAAATCGGCCAAAATATTTTGTCGGTTTATATCTAAGTACCTCCACCTAATTTTTCTCCACACATTCTTGCGATTTTCAGTCCCTTTTTCTCATACCCAACCCATCCCAATCTTTTGGAGTTCTCTCTTAACCTCGTCTGCCCAGAATTTCCCGTTTGCGTTCCTATTTTGGTGGTCGAAACAAATTGCTCTGAGCATTGTTCGTTCACCTTGGATTAGCCGCAAGCAGTACTTGAGTACACGAATTTTGCAATTTATGTCGTCGTGAAATGGTCCAAATTCATATAAAATTCCACAGTTAGAAACGGCGTTACTAAGTCCTGGGAAGAAAACTTGCATAGAAGGGTACAAGCGGCTATGAATATCAGAGGATTGGAGGAAGATCAATGGATGGACAGAGAGGAATGGCGTTTGGTTTCCGGCAGACGGCGGCAGCTGCCATGATTCCGGATGATGATGCATAACTATTTTAATTATTTGCTTTATAAACTTGTTACTTATACATTTACATTATTTTGTGATTTGTTTAGAACGCGTAGCGTAACTTAAAATCAAGTTGTCGGACGGTGAAGTCTCATGTATATAACCTCTCGATTCAGCCACGAGGATTTATCAACTTCAGTTACCATTATTATATTCCATAAATTAGATTTGTTCCTGGTTGACCTGCTGCGGTTCCAGATAGACAGGATCTATGAGTATAAAATTTTTCTATAGTCGTACAGGTCTGCGTTATCCGTGTGTGTGGTATTTAAGTATTTGTTGAGGTACCTTAACTGCAGGTATTTGAGTTATATGTTGAGACAATTTATCCCGGTATGTGGATATTATTATTATTATTATTATTATTATTATTATTATTATTATTATTATTATTATTATTATTATTATTATTGCAATCGACCGCGGTGGACTAGTGGTTATGCTCCTTGCCTCTGGTCCCGAGGGTCGCGGGTTCAAACCCGGCCGGGGTCGATTGACTTTTTAGGATGGAAAAATCCAAGGAGCAAGTCCTCTGGGAGGGAATTTAAGCCGTGGGTCCCGAGTGTGAATATGTTCAGGCTCGTAAAAGATCCTTAAGCCTGAATGAAAAGGCCTCTAAGCAAAATTTACCGAATTTTTCCGTCCTAATACTACCTTGGTTTGCTAGATGTCAGTATGAGTCGGAACGCTGACCATGGTACCACTCAAATGAATATCTATACGAAAACAATGTAGCTAAATTAGTATGGTTCAAATTCTTCCCTGTAAGGGGAGAACGCCTAAAGGAAAAACATGGGCTTACAACAAGAAGAAGAAGATTATTTTTGCATATTCCCCTCCATGGTATCTTTACCTGTCGTGTTGGAGTGGCTTGCGTGCTTAAATGACCCCGAGTGATATGCCGGCGGAGCATTGCTGCCGATAGGGTTACCCAGGCCGGACATGTCGAAGGCGGTAAGCCAGACGAAAGAAAGAATCTTGGTCGAAAGAGTGACGATCTTTCGCCGTAAAAATAGAACCGGCGGACATGGGTTCCACTGGAGTAAAATTCTCCGGAGTAAAATAGTCCTCCGTTCGGTTTTTCGGGCGGGGACTACTTCAGGGAACCAATGCCAAAGGCTCAAACACAGGGACATCTTCCTAGGAATATGGAATGTTAGAACTTTATATAATAGCGGGGCACTAGAGATATTAATGCGGGAATTACATAAATCAACATTGGATACAGTATCTTTACAGGAAGTTAGATGGCCAGGAGAAGGTATTCAGGAATCAGAAAGCTTTGCGCTATACTACGGGTGTGCAGCAAGACCTGAATTTGGAACGAACTTTTTAGTACGAAGAAGGATGCTCTCCGCTATCCGAGATATTAAGTTTGTCAGCATATATTTTTACACGCTTTATATTAGCTTGACCTGTATCTATCTATCTATTGTGGCAAGTCATCCACACAGCCTCCTGTGTAAATCTAAATAAATCCATATCGGTAATAATAATCAGATAAAATTATAATATCATTTAATGAAGCAGTTACTGGACTTAGGTCATATTTATATTCAAATTGATCAGGGAAGCGAGTGGAACCTGATTATGTAGGAGCAAAGGCCATATAAAATGATCCAAAGAAGTCAGCATCAATGTAATCAAATTATTAGTTATTAAGGAGGGTACTGTCAACTCAGGTAATGTCACCCTTTCTTTTGTTAAGACGGAAGTGGCTGACACATCATAATAACTTACTAATGACAAAATCCTTTGCTCGACAGATTGAGTAGAAATATCTTCTAAGCCTCCCCAGTTAACTGATTTATCGTGATAACCATAACCCATTAGCTAAATGTACAAGCGGGGGTTTTACCCTGACACAAACTACGCTAGCAAAAAAAGTGTGGGAATATGGCAATTTTCTAGCGTCTGAAGCCTAGGAAAAAACCCAAGCCTAAGAAAAAAAACCCAAGCCTAGCTAATGTTTGTGACCCGACTGTACGTGAAGCCAGCACGGGAAAAAAAGGTCCAACCTCTGAAGGCGTAAATCGCCAATAATAAATTTGTAACACCCCCGGGATCAAAATAGGAGGGCGCATTAACCAATTATATGTTTCGTTAGATGTGCCTAAGCACTGACCTTAGGTCCACTAGATCGAGGTAGTGGGAGTAACTAATTTACCTATAGGCGAGAGAGGCTTCTCCTCGTCACTTCTCGTATAAAATTACATCAAGTCACTTCTCGTATAAAATTACATCAAGTCACTTCTCGTATAAAATTACATCAAGTCATCAAAAACTACATCAAGTCACTTCTCAAAAAAACACTACGTTCTGAAAGTTAGATAAATTCACTTCATATATATACAATTACTTGCAGTTTATAAAAGATAAGAATAAACTACTTTTACCAGACATTCTCTACACATTAATTCTGCCCGACGAAGTCCTCGTGGAATCCCGAGATAAGAACCTCAACTCTACCGATTGCCAACCTGAGCAACCTAAGTTCTCACACATGGAGAACTCCTTCAGTATTCCTAGTGTCACTAAATCCAATCTTTACCTCTTTACCCAACAATAACCCTTCTCCATATTGGCTCCCTAACGTGCGGGCAGAATAGGTCGTAAAAGTAATACACGAATAGAAACCAACGGCAGAACGACTAAGTCCCACGACCACGAGGCAACCAGGACAGAGAAGATGATGGCAACAAGCAGACAACCCTGGATGCGGAACGAGAAGACAGCAACTGAAGGAAGGAAGGAAGCAGTAAGTGACACAACAGCAGAATAAGCATTTTTTTACTTTTTACATATATAAGAAATCAAAATATTACAGTGATTTAACGGAAAATATATCTGTGTGTATTTATGTTGTTAAGAAGTAGGAATAGAAAGGGGCAGGCTAATATAGATTAAAAAAATGGATAAGAAAGACGAATATGACAGGGAGAAGGCGTGTGGGCAAATGATTGAAGGAGAGAACGAAATTGTAAGGATGGGAGAGGATAATGAAGATGGTAGAGGCAACTCAGAGCAGGACACAAGGGAGAATATGACAGGGAAAGAACAAGTAGACAAGGAACCTGAAACAGTGAGTATAGAGAACAGCCAGAGTAGACAAAATACCGATATTAATACAGTTTTAGAATTGTTCATGAAACGACACGAAGAATTATTTGAAAAATTAAGGGTAGAAAGAAAACAAGAATTAGAAACATTAAGGGATGAGATGAGAAAAGATAGGGAGATATTAGAAGCGAAAATAAATGAATCGCCAGCATGTGTAGAAATAAAGGTAAACATAACGAAAGAAAAACCTAAAGACTTAGAGAAAATAGAAAGCAGGACGGATAAGGATAAAACAATGTTACAAACTAATCTACGAGAAAAACAAGAGGAATTAAAAGGGGAAATAGAACGAGTAGACAAGAATGGGCTCTGTAGTGTAGAGAACTCGGACAAAAGGGTAAATTATATGTGTCTATTTGTACAAAAGCCAGTTAACGAACAAGAAACACTAAAGCCCCAAGTAGCTCAGAAAATTGCAGAGCAGGATAAACGCTCTGAATTGATTGAAATGATAGTAGAGCCTAGATTTAATGAGTTAGGCATTGATATAGTGCAGAAAGTGAATAACCAAACTGCCAAACTAAATGATGAAATAAGTGTTCCCACAGAGAAAGATAATAGTGTATGTCAAAAGGATAGGACCCCAGAAAATAAATCACACGCGTCGGAGAGTGTTTCTTGGACGACGGCTAATCACAAAACATATGCACGTACAGAGATACTAGGGAACCCAGAGATCGCTAGTAATTCTGTGGCGCATACTAATCTAGATGATAGAAGTAAGAATCATTTGATAAATTTTGACAAAAGTCTAGTTATTATATGTGAATCTGAGAATAAGATTGAGGCTGTAAAGACCCGATAAATTACCATGCGAGTGTTTAGAGTTTGTTTGCGTGTGAGCGTAGTGCCGCAAAATATGTATATATAATAATAGTACAGGAGGCCTTTGCAAGTTAACAGACTGTGAAATTAGACACTAATAGTATTAAGGGTAGACAGACGGACAGTGAAAGTTGACACTCGAAAAAAAAAGGAGGGAGAGATTTTTACACGTAAGAATGACAACGGAATGGATATATTACGTATGTAGGTATGTCTTGCATTGTACTATATTGTATTGTGTGCACAGGTAGGCACTACCGTGATTTTGGGTACGAGATAAATGTCCATGTAAACGCTGAAATTATGCAGTACCCAGGTAAGGAAGTGGTTATATACCGACAGAGTTTTGATTTAACATACAAAAAGTACAAACATATAAGCTCTATACGATTCCCAAACAAAATTAAAAAACAAGACC
Source organism: Diploptera punctata (assembly GCA_030220185.1). Taxonomy (NCBI): domain Eukaryota; kingdom Metazoa; phylum Arthropoda; class Insecta; order Blattodea; family Blaberidae; genus Diploptera; species Diploptera punctata. The sequence goes on along the minus strand of JASPKZ010007409.1, from coordinate 146,090 downwards.
TGATAAATTATACTTAAATGCATGAACCAGTTTTCACGGGATTCGAACTCAATACTAGCTGAGATTAGGACATAAATGAAAAGTATTAGTAAAAAAAAATATAAATAAATGTTGTATGGTAAAGTACCAAATATAATCAGTAATTAAAATAAATAACACTAATAAAGTGATTAAATAGGCCTAGATTAAAACGCTAATCGCGAGAGGAAAGGGCACAATGACTGCGAAAAAAAATAAAGTGAAATGTCGATTTAGATATTAATCATGATAATACCCCCATATTGATGAATATGATATAATTAATTGAATTAGTGTGAATACATAACACATGCATGTCCACTTTCAGCTAAGATTGAGGGTGATTAATAAATTGTTGATTTGAACTTATCGATAGAGAATGGATCTATATTTTTTTTATGTTTTAATCTAATCGCTCGAGCAGAAAGCTGTATTATCTACTTAACCCAGTAAAGTAAAAGTACTTGATTGATTTTAATATTCTATTATTTTATTATTATTGATGAAAGAACGCACCTAAGTCAAAAGGTTAAAATTCAGTAAATGTTAAAATGAGCCCAGATAGGCCATTGTCATTGTTTAATACATATAGGTAATTGAAGAAACTTGTACAACAATCTGAATACGAATAATATCATGATGATTATGATTATTTTGTCTAAAATAACAATCAGACAGTGTAAACATAGGAGCTAATGAGACAGGGTGAAGCTCAATGCACCTTAATTGAAAGGCCGAGTGGCGGTGTGAACCTATAAAGCGTGAGGAATTTATTTGTTGATTATATTTACAGAATTTAATTTGTAGACGTGGGCCGAAGCGGCACGTCACTGTGTTTGTATAACACGTGCTATTTTGTTGAAAATATTTGAGGGCAAGGGATCCCGTATTATCTAGTTAATGAGATGAGATGAAGTCATGATCGCTGATGGAAGCGAATGTGACAATTTGTGCGAATTTGTATTCGATGTTAATAATGAGATGAGATGAAGTCATGGTCGCTGGTGGAAGCGAATGTGACATACTATGCGATTCTGTATTCGAAGGAAATGATTTTGCACGCTTAAGAAAATAACGTCGTTTGGCTGAGTAATGATATAGCCAGCTATGCTTTGGCAAAGTAAATGGGCCGAAATATGTTGAGAATAAAATATTAAGAATCATGAATATTTCATGGATTAATAATCATGATGAATTCGTATGTATGCAATACCTATGGGGAAAATATGAGATCAGGGTGTAATACTATCAATAATAATCGTTTATAACGATAGCACAGCTGCTTAAACGCGATATTTAGTATTTTGGTCGCAAAGATATAGATCCATGTAAATAAGTCTTATTGACTCAATTTAAATTAAATTTAGCAAAACTGAAGTATTATTCGACATATGGTTTGAAGTAGACAAAACTGGTTCATCGCAAATGAATTCCCAAGCTGTAGACGCACATTATAATGTAGGTAGATATTAAGGTGTAAATGAAAGTGTAAATAAACAGTTACACATGAAGAAACAATTTATGCTATACTGGTATTCAACTAAATAGTTTAGAATGGTAATTGTATAAGCATGAATGGTTTGAGTAGACCACCAAATTTATATTAAGGGTATACCTTTTTTTTTTCTTTATGAATATTTATGTATGTCTATATTGCAGAAAGTGAGTCTATTTAACCTCAAAGAACGATCCCAGGTAAAAGGGATACATATCAGTGTTTACAATCTGAACATAATTGACGTGCTGGCAACACTCTCAGGGTTAACGTGCTCTAACCAAAATATTATAGCCATTTTTTTAAAGGCCACTATAGCTATGATACTAGCATTATATTATGCGAGAGGATTATAAACAAATGAAAAAATCCCTTGATTTTTCCATTTGATTATAGGGCATATGTGGCAAGTCATTCACACAGCCTCCTGTGTAAATCTAAATAAATCCATATCGGTAATAATAATCAGATAAAATTATAATATCATTTAATGAAGCAGTTACTGGACTTAGGTCATATTTATATTCAAATTGATCAGGCAAGCGAGTAGAACCTGATTATGTAGGAGCAAAGGCCATATAAAATGATCCAAAGAAGTCAGCATCAATGTAATCAAATTATTAGTTATTAAAGAGGGCACTGTCAACTCAGGTAATGTAACCCTTTCTTTTGTTAAGACGGAAGTGGCTGACACATCATAATAACTTACTAATGACAAAATCCTTTGCTCGACAGATTGAGTAGAAATATCTTCTAAGCCTCCAGTTAACTGATTTATCGTGATAACCATAACCCATTAGCTAAATGTACAAGCGGGGGTTTTACCCTGACACAAACTACGCTAGCAAAAAAAGTGTGGGAATATGGCAATTTTCTAGCGTCTGAAGCCTAGGAAAAAACCCAAGCCTAAGAAAAAAACCCAAGCCTAGCTAATGTTTGTGACCCGACTGTACGTGAGGCCAGCACGGGAAAAAAGGTCCAACCTCTGAAGGCGTAAATCGCCAATGATAAATTTGTAACACCCCCGGGATCAAAATAGGAGGGCGCATTAACCAATTATATGTTTCGTTATATGTGCCTAAGCACAGACCTTAGGTCCACTAGATCGAGGTAGTGGGAGTAACTAATTTACCTATAGGCGAGAGAGGCTTCTCCTCGTCACTTCTCGTATAAAATGACATCAAGTCACTTCTCGTATAAAATTACATCAAGTCACTTCTCGTGTACGATCAAACAAAGTCACTTCTCAAAAACACTGCGTTCTGAAAGTTAGATAAATTCACTTCATACATATACAATTACTTGCAGTTTATAAAAGATAAGAATAAACTACTTTTACCAGACATTCTCTACACATTAATTCTGCCCGACGAAGTCCTCGTGGAATCCCGAGATAAGAACCTCAACTCTACCGATTGCCAACCTGAGCAACCTAAGTTCTCACACATGGAGAACTCCTTCAGTATTCCTAGTGTCACTAAATCCAATCTTTACCTCTTTACCCAACAATAACCCTTCTCCACTATCTATCTGTATAACGGAATCTTTAAACGCGATTTTCGCCCACTTAAAATCATTGGATCGATTTGAAACTTTATATACGTGTAAAGGACCCGTGACAATATAATATTTTCATATTTGTTTCTAAAATCCTGGGCAGAATCGTCAGATAATAAAAAAAGTGTCCTTGTATCTATGTAACGGAATCTTTGACACGATTTTCACCCACTTAGAAACATTGGATCGACTTGAAACTTTGTGTACTTGTGAAGGACCCGTGACAATACAATAATTTTATACTTTGTTTCTAAACTCCTTGCCAGAATCATCAGAAAATCAAAAAAAATGAAAACTGGTATAATAGGTTGCGGACTTGTCGACTTTTTAGTCAATCGTTGTAAGAGCTTAGTTGGTAGAGCGGTGAACTCTAGTGGTATATAATTTAAGTAATCCATAGGTCGCTGGTTCAAATCCGGCTGGGAGGTTTTTTTACAATAGTATTACTTTTAGCTCATACTTCAAATTTAAAGATATTTACATTTTTATCTTATCATGTAAAATATTAAAACTAAAAAATAGATAATAGTTTTAAAAAACTAAAACAACACGCTTTATTAGAAAACCGAACTAAAAAAATGAAAAATAAGTTTAATTTCCAACAGGCTTGTGATAAATAATTTTACCATCAAAAGCGTGGGGTGCTTTTTATGATTTTTACATTTTCTCCTTGAGACTTTACTTTTACCAATATATGTTTATTATCAAATATATTAATTGATAAAGAGCACCCCACGCTTTTCATGGTAAAATTATTTATCTCAAGCGTGTTGGAAATTAAAATTATTTTTCATTTTTTTATTTCGATTTCTAATAAAGAGTGTTGTTTTAGTTTTTAAAAACTATTATTTATTCTAAGGGTAAATAACTTGATTTTGTAATCGTAAATGCGCATGGTCCTACAGAAGATAAGGATGACAAAATCAAGGATGAGTTGTGTGTGGAATTAGAATGCGTGTTTGATAGCCTTTCACGATATCATATGAAAATTGTTCAGGGAGATTTTAATGCAAATGTGGGACGAGAAGATATATTTAAGACAATAATAGGCAAATTCAGTCTTCGTGAAGATAGTAACGATAATGGAGTTAGATTAGTCAACTTTGCCACATCAAAGAATCTCATTGTTAAGAGCACAAAATTCCAGCACAAGGATATTCATAAATATACCTGGACGTCTCCGGATGGCCAAACTCGAAACCAGATAGATCATGTATTAGTGGATAAACGCTGGCACAGTAACATCATGGACGTTAGATCAATTAGACGGACAGACTGCAATTCGGATCATCATCTGGTCAGGATAAAAATCAGACAACGGTTATCGCTTATGAGAGGAATAAAAGGTAAAGATAGTTCAATTCGTAAATTTTCATTTCGTTTTCGATCTGTTACTGTATGTCGAGCCACACTCCTCAGAAACCTATTTCTGACGTTTCTATTCTTCGTTCCTGGGTTTTGGTTACGACCCAGTGTTGGAACCGCCTCGTTTTATAAATTTTTAAAAGTGTCTCCCTCTATTCCTATTATCGGTTCTTTGCTAGCAATTTATCTGGCGTTCCATAACCTACTTTCATGAAACTCGCTATACCAAAATATTTATACCTGTTCCTTGCTTTGGTTGTCAACGGTTGAATCTTCCGGCATGTTCTACCATGAGACTTGAAAGTATGTATTGATGTCCCCTGGATACATTACTGACTTCTCGCAGAGTAAGATATCTGATGGGGCTGCCATCTACGAATCGATATCAAGCCGTCTGTTGTATTAACCCCAACAGAAGTGGTACCTTATCCGCTCTGCTGGCCTTTGAGGATTTTCTCCTTGTCACCCCGGAGATGGGTCTTCATATTTGTCCCTTGAAGAATATATGCCTCTTCCGCGTAGTTGTACTATCCGTTCAGATCTTTATCCGTATCCCTGTGCAGGGACTCTCGTTATACCCCGAGAAACTGGGTCCTTGACAGGAATTTGTCACTAGTAATTAGTGTTCACTCCCGCGACGCGAACACGCCTGTCAAGAGTTACCCATCTGAATATACCTACAGTATTTTCCCCCCCCTACAAGCATTGGGCCAGGTTGATAGACTTGCATATTTCCAAGGTAAAGTCTTCCAGTTTTATCATTTCATTAAACAAATCACAAACCATCAAATACGATACGGTTAAGTGGCCAAACTCCATATCGATTGCCAAAATATATTAGAAGTAATGGAATAATGGAATGCATTGCCTTAAAAAAAAAGGAAATACATTTGCATTTATATTGCACACGGGCCTGCTTGGTCGTACGCGCATTATCAAAAGTTATTAGCTGTCAAGGAGCCGTACATGGTTTCAGATTCAACACCGTGAATGATACTAGACAACGTCGCTTATTAGGGTCTCCGAGATTTGTGGATGCGGGACGTTGGCGCGAAACTGGATGTGCGGTATTAAACGAAAGTGACATCATCTTCTCTAGGCAATGATAATCAGTTTTTGTCCGAAGTTCAATTAAGAATAGTTTTGTTTTTAATAGTATCCCCTACATTGGTGTAAAAGAAGAGGCCGGAGAGGACACTGACCAGAAAGCCATCGAGGTGGCCAAAAAAATCGGTGTCGATTTATCAGTGACTGACATTGACAGAAGTCACCGTGTTGGTGTTAGTAATGCTGAAAGACCGCGGGCTATAATAGTGAAATTTGTTAGTTACCGCAAGCGCAGTGAAGTTTTTCTAAGCAAGAAAAAGTTGAAAGGAAGTGGGATCACTGTTCGCGAGGACCTAACGAAGTGTCGCTATCGCCTGCTACAAGAGAGTATACAGAAATACGGTATTCAAAATGTATGGACAATGGACGGTGCCGTCATAGCTAAAGTGAATGGCGAAAAACGCAAAATTAGATCTTCTACGGATATCAACTAGATAGGACCTGAGTGTAAAATATGTTTACTTTGTCTTTTCTTTGCTAACAATTATATTGTTTAATTTATTTCTAATTTAGGTAAGTTTTAAGTTTATTATTTTTTATTTAGGACAACTTACTTGTTTTATTTTAATTTAAGTTCTTTGTTTAGCTAAATTATTTTAATTTTATTAGAGTTATTACAGTACATAGTTTATTTTTTTACTTTCTGCTATTGGCAACATTGAGCTGACAAATGAAGACATGTTTGCAACCTCTGACTCACTCACCTTCTCCAATCACCCTCTTATTGTGCAGACAACTTTTAACGCAGGTACCAACATTCCTCAATCCCAACCATCCCCTCCAACAACAAATACTACTAGTCTACTTAAGAATGCATTTTCTATTGATAAATCATCACTTAAATCGCTCACGTAAATTCACAAAGCATTCTGTCCCACTTTGATGAGTTTGAAACCATATTTTCATCTCTTGGACTGAGCGCCATTTTAATTTCGGAAACTTGGCTGACCCCTTCCATACCTTCGTCCCTTGTTCATCTAGACGGATATACATTGCTCAGAAATGACAGAATAGATAAAAGAGGTGGAGGAGTTTGTGCCTTTATATCAAATGAGCTTAATCCAAGAATTGTCCACAAGTCCCCTTCTGTATATTCCGCTCGCCCCGAGTTCTTATTCGTAGAAATTCAAGCCAGTCTAAAAAAATGTCTCTTATGCATTGTATACAAACCTCCAAAAATAAGGCACCTTTCGGATCTAGAAAATGCTCTGAACGATTCATTACCTCATTATGAACACGTTATTGTCGCAGGCGATTTTAATACAAATCTTCTTCAGACTGACTCACCAGCCATACAACTTAAAAATATGTTCCAAAGCTTAAATATGACAATTGTTCCTTTCTCTGCCACACATCATACTGCTAATACCGACACTCTACTGGACTTAATAGTGACTACACATCCACAGAAAGTACTGTCATATGGACAAATTCCTGCTCCCGGCATATCTGCTCATGACATTGTATTCGTAGAATACTCACTCCAATGTCCTAAAAGACGCTCTAAATTGATTACGTACAGAAATTTACAAAACATAGACGATACTAAACTAAAATCAGACGCTTTAGAACTACCTTGGTACACAATATGGAATCTTAGATCAGTTGATGAAAAAGTAGACACATTTAATACACTGATATTACAACTATATGATAGACATGCACCAGTAAAAACCCGACGATTTTCCCGCCCCCCTGCACCCTGGATGAATGACTCAATACGTGAACTTATGTCAAAACGAGACAAAGCATACCGAACATACAGACGACATAAAAATGACGAGAACTGGCAACTGTACAAACAACTTAGAAACACAACTACACAAACTATACGCAATGCCAAACTACGACACGCCCACAGTATAATCGGACCTGAAATAAGTGCACGGGACACTTGGCGAAATCTCCGTGCAATGGGACTTAGACAGTTGAATCCCTCAACTGACTCTATAGACATTTCTGTAGATGACTTAAATGAACATTTTACCTCAATACCCATGACACCTCCAGACAACAAGACTAAAACAGACATTCTTAAAGACTTATCCCCATCCCCCCATATAGGCAGAGATAAATTTCACTTTAACGACATTTCGCCTATAGACGTTAAAAAAGCACTCAAGCGGATTAAATCCAATGCACAAGGAACAGATAACATCAGCATTTTAATGCTAAATAAAATCATTGACATTATACTACCCACAGTGACTCATATTTTTAATGCTTCCCTTATAACTTCTATCTTCCCTACTGTATGGAAACAGTCTAGAGTTCGGCCTATACCAAAAATAAGTACACCTGCTAACTGTAATGACTACCGACCGATTAGCATCCTTCCGACATTATCTAAAGCCCTGGAACATATTGTACATAAGCAAATGACTGAATATCTCCAAGAAAATCACCTCCTTGATCCTTATCAATCCGGCTTTAGATATGGTCATAGCACAACCACAGCTTTGCTAAAATTACTGAAGATATTCGTGAAGCCGTGGACAGACGTCAATTGACTCCTTTAACCTTACTTGACTTCAGCAAAGCTTTTGACACAGTAGACCACGACTTACTTATGATAAAGCTCAAGCACCTACACTTGTCTGACAGCGCTGTATCCTGGTTCGACTCATACCTGCACGGTCGTCAACAATACGTTTCATTAAACTCTAGATCTTCGTCTTGGCGCAACGTGCCGGCTGGAGTCCCCCAGGGCAGTGTTCTCGGACCTCTTCTTTTCTCAATCTACATAAATGACTTGCCAACTGTACTAAAGCACTGCCGTTATCACCTCTACGCTGATGATCTCCAAATTTACCTACATTCACCTCCTCATTCTCTCTATAACAGCTTGACAAAAATGAATGACGATCTCATATCCATCTTTAACTGGTCTTCAAGTATCGGTCTAAATCTAAATCCTAACAAGTCACAAGTAATTCTAATGGGACAACAAAGACTGCTTACAACCTTTGACATATCTACACTACCAAACATTACTATAAATAATATAATCATCCCTTATTCTTCTTCAGTAATAGATCTTGGACTACATCTAGACGCAAATTTAACCTGGCAAACACAAGTGAAACACATATGTAAAAAGACTTTCTCCATCTTACATTATCTTAGACGTTTAAAGAATTTTCTCCCAGTTTCGTTAAAACAAATCCTTGTGCAGAATCTTGTGTTACCACACTTCGATTATTGTGACATTATATATAATGATCTAAACTATGACTTGTCGCAGAGACTGCAGCGTGTTCATAATGCTTGCGTTCGATTCATTTTCAATATCCGCCGTTATGACCATATTTCCGAACACTTTAATAACCTCTCTTGGCTCCGTCTTACTGACAGACGTAAATTGCACTCTCTTTCACTACTTTTCAAGCTTCTGAATTCCTACATCCCTACTTACCTGGCGTCTAGATTTGAGAAGTTATCCTCTTACCACAATATTGACACTAGATCACAAGATAGCAGTCTGCTAACAATTCCTCTTCATAGCACTTCCTCCTATTCTACTTCCTTCACAGTAGCCTCTGCCCGCTCCTGGAATCTCCTTCCTCAAGATATCAGGGGTTGCCGCACACTTGGTACCTTTAAGTCACGCTTATACAGTTACCTGTTGTCTAATAATTAATTTTTCTCTATTTATTTAATTTTATACTATGTCATTAATCTTTTCCTGTTTTTTATATATATTGTACATATTATATATTTAATTCGTTAAATTTAGAGTAAATCAAAATACATTATAAATATTAATTGTATTGTATTCATAACTTGTAATCGTTTATATATATATATATATATATATATATATATATATATATTGTAATTTAGATTTAAGACTATTTTTTGTTTGTATTTTTTTAAACCTGGTTGAGTGGTAGACAAGGCCTTAAGGCCTTAACTCTGCCAGGTAAAATAAAGCTATTATTATTATTATTATTATTATTATTATTACATTATTTATGTTTTATCAGCGATTGTAATACATGCCTACATGATCTCTATATTTGAGCCTTTAGTGGGTTTCGCTGATTAGGGCAACGAGTACCAAGGGAGAAATAGATAGAGCTCTTTCTGCAGCGCAAAAATAGGTGAATCCAAATAAATAAATAAATAAATAACAAATAAAATAAAAATCCCAATTCAAATGAATGGAATCTTCTTAAATAAGGAAAAATTATTTATCACAATAAAGATAAAAATTAATTAAATACAGGTGCAAAATAATAAGAAATATAATTAGAAATTAAAGGGGAATGTTTGTTCCTTTCTAAATAAACTAAAAATGATAACATTTATTCTCAACAAGCATCACATCTCCTGCCGATTGTCTAAAAAGATGGCAGCCTTAACTTCCTACTACCCGAAGGGCCTCTTGAGGCCTGTAGTGGGATCACTTTACCTTACATATTAAAATTTTTTGCACTCCATATTACCTGTCATTGAGTTCTTGAGTTTTGTACTCTCATATATATTTCAAGAATGCCAGAGCAAAGATTGCCTAAAATTGTTATGGAATGGATCCCAATAGAAAGGAGGAAGACCGAAGAAAACTTGGATAGAAGGGGTACAAGCAGCTATGTATATCAGAAGATTGGAGGAAGATCAATGGATGGACAGAGAGGAATGGCGTTTGGTTTCCGGAAGACGGCGGCAGCTGCCAATGATACCGGATGATGATGATTTCTATTTCAAACAACAAAACTTTATACAACTCACATATTTGCAGATGATCAATTGTTAATTGCACCAGATTATGAAGATTTAGATTATATTAATAGAAAATTGATAGAATAATATGAAAAATGGGGATTAATTATGAACATGAAGAAAACAAAATATTTATCAATTGGTGAACCAGAACAAAATTTAATTTTGGAAACTGGAGAAGCAATAAAATCTTGTAGCGAGATCACATATTTAGGAATTAAAATAAATAAAATGAAAGTTATGAAGAAGAAATAAGAAATAGAAATAATAAAGGGAAATTTGCAATTGCTTGCCTCAATGGAATATTGTGGGATAAAAATATTAGTAATAAAAATAAAATTAATATGTATCATTCAATTGTTAACAACATCATTACTTATGGAGCAGAATTTTGGCCATTAACAAAAAAACAAGTAAATATCTTTTGGCAACGGAAATGGATTTTATACAAAGGGCAGCAAGAATTTGAAGAAGAGAAAATTAGGAACTCGGTTATAAGGGAGAAAATGAAAATTGAAGACTCCACTTTAGATTATATTAAAACTCAGCAATTAAGATGGTATGGACATGTCCAACGAATGGAAGAGGATCGGTTACCAAAATCTGTTTTGGAATGGAAACCAGAGGGAAGACGAGGCAGAGGAAGACCTGAAACCACCTGGAGTCAGGGAATATATTTATACACGAAGGAAAAAATCTACAACCAGGAGATTGGCTGGACCGACAAAATTGGCTATTGGGAATAGGACTATGTCAAACATTAATCAACCGATGATATATATATATATATATATATATATATATATATATATATATATATATATATATATTAGTCCCATAAAACGTTAATCAGGAGTCCACCAGCCGTTATAGCTGTTTTTTTTTCCAACTTAAAGCCGCTACTTATTGCAGCTACCCAAGTTCCTCTGCAATGCTCGCTGATTGTCAGTTCTATATTGGCCGATATTTCATAAGAAAATGTATTTCCCTATAAGGACTCGAATTAGCATAAGTCACGTAGTCCCACACCAAAGCATAATTCCTTAAATTGCTCGGCTTCGGCGCTTGACCAGAATATATTAATTTAACTCATGCGTAGCGTGAGGTTTAAAGGGTATGTCCCTGACATTAAAAGGTTGAGAGTCGCTGTCCTAAATATATCGGGAACTACGTCTTTACTTCAATTCCGTATTTTTTTTTTTCCTTTTACTGTTCAACATTTAATTATGATGTCTGAGACGGAAACTAATTCCCCATTATACATGTTATTATTAAAATTAAATTAAAAGAATATTTATATTCAACATAAAGGAGAATTCCAGTAGTTACTTGTCTGGTGACAAAATTTAGAAATACATATAGGAATCGTAAGCTCGTGGACCCCAAAGGATATAAGCAATTAGCTGCAAATCCTACAGTCTATTGGGATAGGCACGTAGAAGCCATTAAACTCAGTAGTTCGAAAGGGTGGAAGGTACGTTGAATAAGAAACCTTCTTTACAAATAAACATCTTACAACCCTGCCGCCTGTACACGTGTTGAGATGTCCAGAAAAATCGTTTGTAAACAAGATCAATGAACTCGGGGAGAAACATGATCCCAAGGTGTGTGACATTTGTAGGCGTAAATGTTTTAGCCAATAAGAATGTATATTTTATATTATTATAATATATTAACCAATTGAATGTGCGATGATAATAATGTTACCAGCCTAAAGATTCTCAAAAGGTTAGGCTTCGAAAGAAGTCTAGAAGGAAGTTGACAGGCTCTCTCACTCCTGCATTGGGCAGGATAAGTTTATTCGCTTGTCCTCAAGAGCGGACGTGAAATTAATATTGTTCTAAGATTTTACAACTGCCGCAACTTAGTGAGAATATAGGGATCGCGAGAAATAAAGGGTCCTAATAGAAAGTCATATTCCCGTAAATAGAGTGCAAATAACTTAAAAGTGCCTCGAGAATCTTAAGGGCGATAGCTGTCAAATATTAATTCATAAAATAAGAAAAAGACTGGAAAGTGTATCAATATTTCCTTGCATTTGAATAAAGAAATAAATAATAGAAAGTAATAATTCTTCGTCTATCTGCATTATCATAGTGATCGTGATTGTCCCCTGAACCTCATCGCTCACCGACACCCACCCCGAGCAGACCGGTACCATGTCACATGGGTCGTATAAAGTAGACAGTCACACATAAATCCATACGTACTTGTAAAGGATTGGGACTGATGACGGTAATTTGATGACCTCTTGCAGCGAGAGCCTTCATTAATGTCTGAAATGTTGACTGGTGACTGTAGTTCGGTGTGGGAAAGATGCCCAGGATTCTTGCGCCGTCAGTTCCATATAATAACAGCGTAAATATACACATCAAGATGAAACAGGTCGCCTGGAACAAAATTAAATATAGGAGTGTAACATATCTTCATAGACATTTGCCCATAAAAAATGGGAAAATTTGTTCTATTTTAGTTTCCCTAACTAACTAACTAACTCTATGGCTTATGAATCTCATATGAGGTAAGAGGATTATAGGAAGACCAAGGTTTTGAAGGCGTGGAGGACGACTTAATTCTTTCAAATCCATTTTTTTCCCTTCAATCAAACATTAAATACTTTGGTAAAATTAATTGATTTTTCATAATAAAACATTTAAGTTTAAAATTTTAGCATCTGTCTATGAATTAAAATTGAAATAAGTTATGTAGATATGAAATAACACAATGAGGTTTTTTAATATTGTTTATTTTTTATTATTTCACTCACCTCATACTTCATAATTCATAGCAGACCCTGGGTTTCTTCACATCTTTTGTGACATTCTCAATGCTGTGTCACGTTCACAACTGAAGTCCAACGGCTTTCTATCCTGCAGACTCAGTCAATGACACAGCATTGAGAATGTCACAAAAGATGTGAAGAAACCCAAGGTCTGCTATGAATTATGAAGTATGAGATGAGTGAAATAATAAAAAATAAACAATAAAATTGAAATAATTTATAACTGCAGAAAATAAACATCATCGTCATCTTGAAAGTATGGGCCTGTTAGCCCGTTCTGCTCCCCTGTGCAAGTCATCCTTCCAACGTCGTTTTGGTCGTTTTTAAAAATTGTCACAACGATAAATTGATGTCCAATATATATGTTATGAAAATGTTTAAATATGTTTTAATGTAATATACATTGGGAGATCATGAGCTAGATTACCGAAAGGTAAGGATTTTGGTACTCCTCTAAAACACCTGGCGGCACCATTTATGTGGGTCAACTCAGCCACAAACAAAAATGAATATCAGATGTTTGTTCTGGGGGCAGGCCTAAAGACAGCTGTCACTCAGGGCAGATTTGAAATATAGGCCTATATATAAAAATGTAATCTTAATGAGTGAAACTTTGAAGAAGTGGCCGAATTCAAATACCTAGGAACAGTAATTACAAACAGAACTCAGGTACAGAAAGCAATTAAATATAGATTCAGTTGGAAATGCATGCAGTTATAGATTACAGGGACTCCTATTGACCCAACTATCCTAAAAAATTGTTAAATTGAAAAAAATATATATATAAATATTCTCTCAGTTATATTATAATTAACACACTGGAATTATCGAATATATAGATTTTTGGCTGCACAGAAATAAACTATTCATACATTCCTTTCCTGAGCTAATATTTTTCAATCATCCCCTATATAATTCATTCCCCTAATCATGGATGTTTTCTCCCACCTAATTCATGGTTTACCTATTGGGCGCTTTACCTCTGGCTTTTCTGCAACGAGTTTCCATGCACCTTTTTCATTTCCCATTCGTTCCACATGTCCTGCCAATCGGAATCTATAAAACTTAATTTTCCTTATTAAGTCTGGTATCGCCGGCAGGAATCACGTCTCGCCTTGTATAGTAGATGGTAATTCGTGATCTGGCGATTCTTGAGTCGGTGGCGCCCGGTGTGAACTATCTGATGCATCTATATTTCGTTTTCTGGAAGGGTAGTGCATTTGGGGTTTCTATTCGACAGATATCGAGACTGAGCTTTCAGATTATTCGTCTCTCCCATATAAAGAGATGCGAGTATCAGCCACTGATTCGTCATAATCGTTTGGAAGTGAGTCGCGAAAGCCGGTCTTGATTCAAATGGCAATAAGTGCATGGTGATGTCTGATGTGCAAAGGAAGAAGTTTTGCTACAATATGTTCCCAGTATGAAACAAGCGAACTATAAGATAAATTGTGATTGTGAGAGAATCTTACAGGAGAAATTATATGTGTTTATACAGTGAACTATTGTGGGAGAAACAAGATGATTTGGAATTTTTGTGAAAATTATGTGAATGAAATTAAATATATTGTTTACAACGCCAACGCAAATAAAGACCATACTTTGAACTTACCATTTTGAGACTGTGTTTGGTTGACACTGTTTGCGGTAGAATAAATTAGAATTTTTATTTACTGTTTTAAGTGATGCACTGACGCAACCCGATATAAAACTAATGACCAAGATAGCAAATGCCATCCATTATTTTATTAGATTATTATTATATTATTATTATAAATTGTTATTATTATATTATTATTATTATATATTATTATTATTATTATTTATTATTATTTATTATTATTATTATTATAACTAGTTTTGATACGTATACCTTTATTTTTTAATACGTGTTTTATTTTTATTACGTGTTACAAAACATAAAACGTGAGTTCTAGTTCGTAAACTTCACCGATAACCTTCTTCAACTATCAGTAAAAAATGTACAATAAAAAAACGTCATTAATGTTCTACTTCTATTTCCTGTAATTAGTCTATATTGATAAGAACATAAAATTCGGTTAAGGTATTACAGCATGTTTTTCTCTTCTTCTTCTTCTTCTTCTTCTTCTTTAATCAGGGATTAGGCTCTTAAGCGAGTTCCGGCTTCACATATTCTCCAACCAATGTTTCCGTGGTCTTCCCAAATCTATCCTTCCTTCAGGTTTATAATCGACAACTCTTCTAGGAAGTTCGACAACTCTCTCTAGGAATTCGACTTGGAGATCATCCCTTAGGGGTTAATTTCCCAGTGGTCTCGATAATGACGAATTCTTTCGGGCTAATGTTATGAAATTTATTGATGTCTTATTATTCTCTCGTTTGTTAAATGTATAGTAACTCAGTATAACTCTTAACTGATCTCAAAAACCTCATTTCTGTACCTTCCAATTTGTTAACGTCACTTTGTGTCATGGTCCAACTTTCTGATCCATATACGAGTAGTAGAATCGATTTTTTCTAAGGAAGAAAAGATCCCAGCACTATACAAGACAATGCAAAACCTACCCCTTCTAAGGCTGGGTTTGTGATATAGGACGTTTCACTACTAATTGAATTATATATTGAGATAATATACGTTTAATGTTATAATACCCATGCACAAAACTATATATACACACATTATAGTTGTTTAAGGAGAGCAATTAATAGTTCGAATTAAGGCCTATGTACCTTATCCGCTCTTAGAGTGACCCTAACACAAACAAACGCCAATTGTATTCTTCCGCCATTCGCGCCACAATTACTGTTACATTGACAGGGAGCACGTGTGAAGTTAATAAGGCATGTGATAGTTGAATGAGATAGATTACAAGAAACTTGGTCAGATTATTCACAGAACTTGTGACATACATTTAAAATAACTGCCACTAGTCAACGATTTACCAGACTTGTGTTTTAAAAATTTAGGTGGTGACACAGCAACAGAAGGCTCGATACCTTCAGTCATTTTGTTGCATCAGAATCGACCGAATCATGACTCAAATGTATCATCCATTTGTAATAAACAATTTTAGGTTATATTTATTGATTAGGGATATTTTAGAATATTTTCTATGTTTTGAATACTGTTATTTTCATTCACGAAGAATAAAAAGTACGTATATTCAGAAGAGATATTTTTAATTTAATGAAGGGAACTGCTTTTTGGCGTACATATTGCTTCTACATCGTACATCGGTGTCAATAACCAATGAAAAGCGAGCAGGTCGCATGATTTTGTTTTGATGAGGATGCACGGTCTGGCCTAGAGAATCTACTAATATGTTTAGTTATTCTAATAGCAGCGTCCAGTCCATAAATGTCAGTGCTATCTATTTCTCTTTGCCAGGGCCCATCAGAGACAAAGATTGACTCATCATTCTTATATAGATTTAATAACATACATTAATTACTAACAAGAATTCTTAAACACACTGTAGTAATTTATATGACTCGTATTTAACTCGGTATAATATTTACAACCATGAAAGCTAGCAGGAAAAGTGGAGCAAATATAACCTTGAGAAAGCTTGTATGTAAGAAAGATATAAGGCTGCAATAGCATAGCTAATAAGTACAATAATTTAACATTCTTATTTACTTAAAATAGAATTTAATATTTCAATTATGGTCTGAAGTTGAAATATGAAAAGATGTTTAAACATAAATTGTTCTTGATAATAAGAAAACATGAATACAGAAATAATAAGAAAAAATTCAATATTTACTCACACAAACACTCATACATACCTTTTAGTCCACCCGAGGGTTAAGGTCCATACCCCAGGATACCCTACCCTGGCTTACCGGACCAAACACAAAACAACACAGTTCTCCTCGAGCTGACGTCCTCCAGACGATAACCAAATAATTAATTGAATGACCTTGTTTATCACTTGCTTCGCCTATCTGAGGGTTCCCAGGAAGAGGGGAAGTTGCGCATTACAGACAGAGCAGAGGGAAGGGGAAGTAAGCTGAGTGGGAGTAAACACAAAGAGAAAGGAAATTGGCACAGTTCATAAATCTCACTGTAGAGGGAGTATAACAGTTCATAGATGTAACGTACCGAAATAGCACTTTCGGTACAGGGATCACTTTTAGAGCGGACAGCTTTTAGATACAAACTCGTAGCAGATATCCTTTAGATACAAACTAGTACATGCCAACTACAAGTGATTATGTAGCAATCAGCGATCAGTCACCCTGTAGCCAAGAACACCTAATCCCACTCAACCACTTTAAACATGATTGAATCTCCCTCTTTCTCCGTGTTAAAACGAATTGGCTGGATTTTTTATTCCTTAGAAAAAAAAAAGAATTATAGTCAAATTTAAAACTAAAAAAAATGGTACCTTTAATGTGCCGTCTTCTTATACCTGATGTTTTAATTGTAGGTCTTTCTGAGCCCTGTTCCATTACTAGCAGAAGGTATTAGTAACATAAAAAGTAATAAAGTTGAGGATCACGTTATTACATAAACTAATTTTATAATGGTATACTCCAGGCATATCACAAATCTAAGAATTGAGGAAATTTATTTTAATGTTTAAACAATCCATATTTTTCTCTAGCATAACAAAATAAATCCGTTATTTCACTGGGACGATTTATGTTCTTCCAGTTTTTATCACTGCCAATTGAAAAGTTTTAAAAATTTGTATAAGATGCCAGAGCCATCCCAATTTTCGTAATTTTGTGATTTCCTTGTTTGTAATGAGGTCTTCAAATGAGATCTCCAATTGCTTGTATAATTTTAAATGATGTCTAAAATTGTTTAAAATTTTAACATATCAACTTGTACTATATTTTTTATCTAAACTACTTTATACTGCATTCATTATTAAACATTTGTAAATATCATTGGAATTTATTCCATGTTCGTCACATTATTCTAAATTAAAAAAAAAACAATAAAATGTTGTACCTGTTATGGCAGACTTCCTCAACAAATTATATTTGTATAAAATTTTCATACATTTAATAGATTTAAACTATCCCCAAGAATATAAAAAATCCCGTGCATGTCTTAGAAATATCATCATCATCATCATCATAGTACATTCACGAATTTAGGCCATTTGTTGACCTGCTTTGGCCTCAAGAGAAACACCATCCAGAAGTCTTTTGAGTGGACGTCCTGGACTTCTTCTGCCTGCAGGTTGATATCTTAATATTTGTTTGGGTATCCTGTGATCTTCCACTCGATGAACATGTTGCATCCATCTTGACTTATAATCAGAAATTTTGTTTTCTAAAGGTTCCACGTGTAATTCTTCTAAGATGTCTTCATTTTGTTTGTGATCTAGTAGTGTGTATCCTGCAGTCCTCCGAAGGTATCTCATTTCAGCACATCTAAGTCTCTGTATATCATTCTATTTCTACGTCCAAACTTCGCTACCACACAAAAGAGTTGGAAAAGCCAGTGTTTTATATACTTTTAGTTTTGAGTGTTTTTGGACTAATTATGGCTTGAAGATAGAATTTATTAACTCAAAAATTCTTAAAAGTTAGATATTTTTGAATCCTTTTCTTCTTCATATGGGGTATTGCATCCTAGATATGTAAAATTATTCACCTGCTCCAAAATTTTATTGTCGAGTACAATTTTACTTCTGACAAGATCTGTGCCTTAAAATGCCATAATTTTTGTTTTCTCTGTAGATATCTTCAATCCATATTCTTTTGTAATTTTGTTAAGTTCATATAGACTTTTCTACAAACAGGCTTTCATACAGACTTTCTTTTGAAGTATTATTCTAAATGTTATTTGATCTGACATCATTATATTGTTGAATACACTGAAGAAAGAAGGGGGGCATTTATTAAATGTAGGGTTGAATTGATAACTTATCATTTAGTCCAGGAACGCTCAAACCATGGTCATCCATCAGTTTCTATCTGGCCCCTGTAGGCCTAAAGCATTCCAATAAGTTAAAATATTCGAAGGGTAGGCTCATAATATTATTCTATCAGTAATAGAACAAGAACTTGTAAAATATTTTATAACCACATAACAAAAAAAAATGTATAAAAGCAGCTCACGCTTATAATAATAATAATAATAATAATAATAATAATAATAATAATAATAATAATAATAATAATAAAATAATAATAATATTGATAATGATAATGATGACAATGATAATGATAATGATAATTATAATTATAATGATAATTATAATTATAATGATAATTATAATCATAATAATCATAATCATAATAATCATAATCATAATAATCATATTCATAATAATAATCATAATCATAATAATAATCATACTTACTTACTTACTTACTTACTTACTTACTTACTTACTTACTTACTTACTTACTTACTTACTTACTTACTTACTTACTCACTGGCACTATCGAACCCGTAGGTTCATGGCCGCGCGGACATAAGCTCTCCATATATCTCTATCCTGAGCCAATACTTTCCAATCATTCCCAGTATATTCTACTTCCCTCAAATTATAGTTAATGTTGTTCTCCCACCTCATTCTTGGTCTACCAACTGGGTGTTTTCCTTCTGGCTTTCCTACAAGAAGTTTCCATGCACGTCTTTCATTCCCCACACGTGCAACATGTCCTGCCCATCGCAGTCTATGAGACTTAATTGTTCTTATTATATCTGGCTTCCTATAAAGACCATGTAGTTCATTGTTATGTAGTCTTCTCCATTCACCTGTCTGTTCATCTCTCTTTGGTCCAAAAATTTTCCTAAGAACTTTATTCTCAAATACTCGTAATCTCCTTTCCTCCCTTAAAGTAAGAGTCCATGTTTCGCACCCATATAATATAACTGGTAGAATAATAGTTTTATATATTTTCAGTTTAACGTTTTTTAAAGGAGTTGGGACATCAAGAGTCTCTGCAATGCATAATAGCACGCATTTCCAGAATTGAGCCTATGTTTAATTTCTTTGTGCATCTCATTCCTATTTGTGATTATTGTTCCTAGGTATTTGAATTCAGCCACTTCCTCAAAATTTCCCTCATTTGTCATTAGCTGTCCATTTCCATTATATACTGACATAATAATAATCATAATCATAATAATAATCATAATAATCATAATCATAATAATAATCATAATAATCATAATAATAATCATAATCATATAATAATAATCGTAATCATAATAATAATCATAATCATAATAATAATAATCATAATCATAATAATAATCATAATAATAATATTAATAATAATCATAACAATAATAATCATAATAATAGTAATCATAATAATAATCGTAATAATAATAATACTCATATTAATAATCATAATAATAATAATATCTAACTCATTGGCAATATCGAACCCGAAAGTTCATGGCCGCGCGGACATAAGTTCTCTATACATCCCTATCCCAAGCTAATGTTTTCCACCATTCCTTGTATAACTCAAATTATGGTTAATAATATCCTCATCTCATTCTTGGCCTATCTATTCAGCGTTATCGCTCAGTTTTTCCTACAAGAAGTTTTCAGCCCCCTCTTTTACTCCCATTCCTATACCACATGTGCTGCCCATTGCGGTCTACGAGTCTTAACATATGATATCTGGTTATCCATAAAGACCACGTAGCTCACTGTTACTAGCTCTTCTCCATTCACATATCTGTTCATCTCCCTTTGCTCTAAATATTTTTCTAAGAACTTTATTTTCAGTTACTCGTAATATTTCTTATCACTAAAATTAAAATAACATGTTTCGCATCCATATAATATAACTGGAAGAAATACGGTTTCTTATATTTCATGACACAAGTGAATAATTTTTACTATCTAGTTATATCTCCTCTTTAAGAGAGGAGATTGTTTTTAATAAACGTAGAAAATTTAATGTTATATACGGCATAATTAAAATATATTTAAAATACACTAGAACAGAAATTAAATTTAAGTTCCACAAGATAATATCTGTCACATGGCTGCAAGGTTTGTGAGTTTTGGACTTTAACCATAAGTTACCCTGGTGTCACATTTTGAAACATTTGTATTCTGCAATGACGAGATCGTAAAGAAACAACGATTTACTATCAAGTGGGCCGTGTTCACACATGAGTGCATACGTATTTGAAAAGTATTGGGACTGATGACTGTAATTTGATGACCTCTTGCAGCTAGAGCCTTCATTATTGTCTGATATGTTAACTGGTGGCTGAATGCCGGTGTGGGAAAGATGCCCAGGGTTCTTGCACCGTCATTTCCACATATCAACAGCGTAATTATATACATCCATATAAAGCAAATATAATACAGGATAAGTTTTTTTCATTTTTTTAAATTCCTTTACGGTATGTATTTTATTAAACAATAGACTTGTTGAAGGTTTACAGATCGAATAAAATGTAGAAGAGGATCGCATTATCGGAATGACACTCATGCTGTATTCGACTGTTTATAGTATGTGGTTAATGTTCAAGTTTTTATTTATATTTTAAGATAAGAAAATTAGGCCGGTATTCAAGAACCAAACGTTCCGCGAAGAGCGACTTCCAGCCTCTCTCTTCGTGGTTAATTATGTGAGTCATGCAAAACTTACTCTAACTGGCTCACTGTATTCAACATCATGTGCTGACAAATATTTATTTTTAAAAAGTTTCCAGGAACAATTGAAAGTTGAGAACATCAACTTACGCAAGACGGAGATGGCATGGCGTAGAGAGTTTCGTTCTTGAATACCGGCGTTATGTACCCCAACTCTAACTATCCTGTTTTTTTTTTTCATCAAATATGTTTCCTTTATTTTTTTTTCTCTCCATTAGCTGAAATACCTGGTAAGCGGAGGAGCACGTTTATAGTAATTTTCAACAAACAAACTTCGCGTCAAAAAAACCAACCGTCTGGCAATAAGATTTTTCTAGATTCAAGGGCACGAATGCAGCAAGATTCAACAACACTTGGTGACTGACTTGGGGTGTGTGATTCTTGTTATAATACGTAGCCATATTTTTTCTTCCCAAGGACTGGATGATTATGTGGAAAGTCTATACACAAAATCACATCTGCATAGAAACTTTTTTTTTTTTGTAACTAAACCTAATGTATCCATTATTAAACAGTTCACTTTGCCAAATTTATCATTTTAAATGTACCTTGTCCATCATTTCTTCTCCCCCCGTTTTTATCAGTTCTCCTGGTATCCCGTCTGAATCTGATTATTTACAAAGAGGCTATTTAATTTTCCTCTCGCTATTTCAAACTCTAATTCACTTTTCTCTGTGATTAATACTCTGTTGTCTGTAAATACACCTTTTTAATATCTAGTTCTCCATTGTACATTTAATAGTTGATTAAAGTAATATTTATATTTAATATACTCTTGGAATTAGCAATCATATCGCCATTTTCATTCCTAATTATGTTTGTTCTATCATGAAACTCTTCGATTTGTATCCTAATTCTCTCATATAATTCTCTTATGTTCCTGTATTTCATTCATTTCAAGATAATTAAATTTCTCTCTAAATTTTCCCTCTTTTTACTCTTTAAAAATCTAGAGGTTTCCCGTCTGATGTTACCCAATTCTTCGAAATTTGCTTCATTTTCCCAGTGTAAGCAATTCATTTTTGCTATCTTTCTATTCATTATAATGTTGGTATATTCCTCCTCGAACCACTTCTTATTTTGTCAATTTTTTAAAAAATAACCTATGCTTTCTGATACTGACAGTGTTACAATACTTCTTAGTGTCTCCCATTATCTCTCTCTCTCTCCCTCTCTCTCTCTCTCTACATATATATATATATATATATTATATATATATATATATGTCAGTTTCTTCTTTAGTCGCCACATCTGAACGTCCCATCATTTAAAATCTATTAGCAATTTTGATGTGGCATTGTTTCAGCACTTCATCATTTCCCAAGTTTTTCAATTGATTTTTTTTTCAGAATCATCTTTTAGCGTTTGTTCCTATCTTAAGCAATAACCGTCCTCAGATTTTCACCCTAACCACTTGATGATTCGAATTGCAGTCTGATTTTCAACTGATCTGACGTTGATGATGATACTGTGCCAGCGTTATTTACTAATATATTATATATCTGGATGATTCGCGTTTCACCATCTGGAGACGACTAGATGTCTTTTTGAATATTATTATGTTGGAATGTTATCCTATTAACAATAAGATATTTTGATGGTGCAGAATTGACTAATCTAAAACCGTTCTTTTTACTATCTTCATGAAGGTTGAATGTACCTTTTATTGGCATGCATATATCATCTCCTCCTACTAATGCATTAAAATCTCTATAAGACAATTTTCATATGATATCGTGAAAGAATGTCAAATGCACATTCTATTTATTCATAGAACTCATATTTGAACTCGTCATCCATTATATTATGTGGGACCATGTACATTTACGATTACAAAAATAATGTATTTACCCATTATAATTATGCACGATATCCTATCGCTGACAAAATAAACATCATAATGTAAATTTTCCTGATTCCTGCTACCTCCTTCTGGTCATCTAACTTCCTATAAAGCGACTATATCCAATGGTGATTTATCTAATTCCCTTCTTAATAATTCTAGTGTCCCAATATTATATAATGTGTCCCTAAGAACGTGCCTCTATGTTTGAGCCTTTGCCAGCGATTACCTGAAGTAGTCTCCTCCCGGAGATCCCGAATTGGGGACTATTTTACCTCTGGAAAATTTTATACCAATGGAACCCATGTGCACGTTTCTTGACAGTTGCAATTTTACGATGAAAGATCGCCACTCCTTCGACCAAGGTACTTTTAATATCTAGCTTATCGACTTCGGCCTGTTCGGCATGGGAAACCGTTTCGGCAGCAATGCAACCGGTCGTCATTTAAGCATTCAAGCCACTCCACCAGGACAAGGTACAGATACCGTGGAGGGGAAATTGAATTATGACAAAATTTGATTTAGTGTTTAATTGATTTTTTACCCAATATAATATTAGTGTTGAAAGCAAAATTGTTATTGGGCTCAAACTTCAAGGTTCTTTAGGTGCGCCCAAAAGTTATTTGGATATTTGTAATTTTGTTTTATTATGAGTTATTGTGTAGTAAAATCAATTAACTTTTTACAAAAAAAAAGACTACATTTTATGGAGATTGTGTGTTTGTTATTTATGACAGACCTACAGAAGTTTTGTATTAAGTTTTTTTATGATTAATACAGTGGCTTTCACCCCCTTTAGTATGAATGAAAGAACATATGGCAATAAGCACAATTACGTAACATCATGATGAAACCAATCACATCGAACGTCGGTTGTTTAGAGACCGAGAGAACGTTTCATGTACCATGTAGCATATAAAGGGATTGAATAAGTTTAAACTAATTAATAAGTGTTGCTACTTCTTACGTATATTTCTTTCAACTTACCATTTCTAAGTTGGTTTAGGCTAAGCTTGCGTTAGAAACATGTAGGACTTTTATTCAGTACTGTAACTGACGTACTGTCGTTACCCAAGACTAAAATTATTGTGAAAGCAGCAAATATTTCACATTCATTGTATCTAGTTGTGATATTTTACGTTAATTTATTTTGTTTTGTTTTTCTATTGCATGTTTCAAAACCTATATTGAGTTATAGTTTGTGCAGTTATCAGTTAAACTTTTCATTTTAAAAACTTTCCAATTTTCTTATTTTTCTTCTGCTCTTTCATATATTTCCACATAAGAGATTTAGTCCTCTCATTTCGTTATGAGAAGACCTATATATATATTTTGCCATCGGGTTTACGCTATAATTGAATAAAATGTGTGGAATTGTATTTGGCGAGATATCTATTTGTCTGAACCAATTAATTTTTGACATTTCAATTTTGTCTGTAAGATTGAATATTCTTAATTAATTTCGTATATCTTGGTTAAGGAAAAATCTAAGGAACAAGTCCTCCAGGAGGGACTATAAGCCGTAGGTCCCGAGTCTGAAGATTTTCAGGATCGTTAAAGAACCGCAAGTCTGAATAAAGAGGCCTCTGTGCAAAATTTAACCGACCTTCACCCATCCAAGTAATACCTTAGGTGCCTACTAGATGTCTCCGCAGTGTGATAAATCAAGCTATGCTGAACATCATTAACGCAGGTCACCAAATGAACACAATTAAAAATATCCTCACGATAATTCACCGAGAAAATATTCCAGCTAAGATAAATATATTTGAAGACCTCGAAATTATAAAGGAAATAAACAACACCTTACTTCTTAATGAGAACGCACCCCAGTCAAACCCATTATACGAGATCGTCAAAAACAAGTCAGTTGCTGCTACAAACAGTTGGAGTATACATCATCGTAAACAACAACAACGAGTAGCAGAAACTTAACCTGCTGATGATGGAAGTTAACTTCCGAAAGCTCTCCAGTTCATTTTATATACACCATTTTAACAACGTTGAGGACGACGACACCTGCCAAGAGGTACATTTTGATTTTTAACTTTTATCTTATTTCTCTTTAAGTACCTCCAGAGAAAAGTTGCTAACAGAACATACATTCTTCGTCAGCAGAATTAGGAGATACATTAATTATTGGAATATCGGATGGTTCACTCTGTATCAGGCTTTACTTTACCATTATTATTGTCTGTATGATCATCAGTCATTTCCTTGTTCTTCTTCTTTCATAGGTTCCTTTTCCTTACGCTTTTAGTTTCAGATTTACACTTTTTTCTAAGCACTTTCCTTCCTTTAGTTCTGTGATTTTTCTTTTATATAGTGAATAAGTTATAATTGCTGCCACAGTAGCTTTTATCTGCCTTGTTGTATGTTTTAGCCCTTTTACTGTTATAGAGTCTACGTAGGATGGAATTATAAGGCCCAGACTGTTATGATCAGGAATGGAGGGTGAAGATCATTGGAAGATTCATATTTGGCTTATTTTTCAAGTTTATTCAAGGATGTTCCATCCTTAAAATGTATTCCACTAACAGATCTTCAAGTTGTGCACCCAACGCAGTTTTTTCTACCTACGGGTAGTAGCTTTGCTTCATTGTGGGGGTTGTTCAGTTTTCTGACAAAGACGAAAACAAGTGGTTCTAGTTATTTCGAAATGCTTCGATACTTTCATATGATATGAACCATTTCTTGACTTCAACCATTTTTATAGCTTTAGATATATTGTCTTCATCCAATCTTTTCGTTTAATTTTTTAGGTTGAAGAAAACATTTTCAAAAATAAATATTAACATATTAAAGAAATAGATATTTATAACTACTTATTTGGTTCCAAATATGGAATATTAGTTAATAGGACTATTAAGTCCACCGCTGTAGTCTCGAGGTAGCGTGCTGCCTTGTCACGCAGCGGGCCCGGGTTCGATCCCCGGTCGAGGCAGTTTTTCTGGGTGAGGTTTTTATCGGGGGGTTTCCTCACTTGTAAGACAAATGTCAGGAAAACTTTAAGGCCCAAACGGTCCCCGAAATCATATGGCCATCATCATCATCATCCTTATCATTATCATATCATCATCATCTCATCATCCTTCACCGGTGTGGAAAGCAACGGGAAGCTACCACACCTACACAATTCCCTAGTAAAGCTGCGAGCATAGCATGAAAATGCTATGATTGCAGTGAAGGACCTGCCTTCGGGCAGAATTACTATGGATGCAGGACTATTAAATGACGGTCAATATTTGGAATTTCATAACTGATAAACGTATTCCCATTGTTATTTAATAATAAAACATAAACAGAAAAAATG
This sequence comes from Diploptera punctata, assembly GCA_030220185.1. Taxonomy (NCBI): domain Eukaryota; kingdom Metazoa; phylum Arthropoda; class Insecta; order Blattodea; family Blaberidae; genus Diploptera; species Diploptera punctata. The sequence continues at coordinate 119,309 of JASPKZ010007409.1, read as the reverse complement.
TCGAAATAATATAACAAGTGTCATGCACGTAACTACACAAACATATAAGGTACATATTTTTACTTTTTTCTAAAGGAAAACGCATCATGTTTACATACGTTTGTTTAAAAATCCGAGCAGTTACAAAAGCCTCACATTACAGCAATGCCGTCCGCCCGAGAAAAGAAATCCAACATATATAAGCCTAAAGTGAGTGATTTATATACTAGGGCATTCGATAAGTAATGGCTATAACTTAACAAAAAATAGTTACGTTACTTCATTTATAATCTCCTACCAAGTAAAATATGCGTTACCAAATCGTTGGAAGACGGTGCACTCCACCTGCAGCATCATTTCTGGATCTCTCTCATTTGATCGTTCTAGAGTTCTCTGGATATCAACTCTTGATTGAAATCGAATGCCGCGTAGAGGTTCTTTAATCTTTGAGAATAAGTTATAGCCACAAAGGCTCCTGTCTGGTGAATTTGGTGGATGTTCGAGTACTTCCTGTTTCCACCTTCTAAGAAAATTCTACTGAAAAAAATTTTAGGGAGTTATTAATTTACTAAATGTGAGAAACAGTAAATATATTCATCAAGTATTTCTATTTTGAGACTTTAAATATTACAGATTTATACAACAAAGGCTGATCAACAACATACTACAAGATTACAATGGTCACCATTAGGATCGCTGATATACAACAGTGTTGCCATTACTTATCGAATGCCCTAGTGGAAGATAGCTCTGTATTGCATCTTCAACTGTTTGTTCTGAAAAATTGAGGTGTTCCATACTATATCTTCTTTATCTTGTCCTATTATAATCTGGTCATCAGCGAATAATAAATTGTGCAGTAAATGACCATTAACCCAACAGCGTGGACATTTAAACATGGCGTTCCTTTCCCAGATGCAGAAGGACGTGTTAACACGCCTGGACTTTTAAATATCCAAATGCAGATTGTCGTGTCATTTCGCGTTGGTACATCTATGATTTGAAGGTCTATAGGGAGTTTGTTAAACATTCTGGAGAACTTATTTTTTGTTGCTATGGTAGGCAAAACTCCCCTACATGTTATGACATAATTTACGACAGCCACGTGGAGTGAGTTGGCTACTTATTAGTGAAAGGAGATATTTTTTGTATTTTTTTTTCTTCAGCTACGCTCTTCGTTCGAACTAGTGAATGCCCTATTTTGCCGAAAAGAAATATCTGTAAAGTGTCTCACTGTGTAGTCTCATAACTAACCTTTCTTTCAAAACCGACTTGTCTCAGACATTTCCAACTTCTATAAACAAATTACGTGGCGAATTTCATGTGTAGAATTATAAAAACAAATAAAAAATATAATAGAAGGATAATAGTAATAATAATAATAATAATAATAATAATAATAATGGCAATGATACTAAAAATAAAAATAGTTATAATAGCAATAGTAATAATAATAATGATAATAATAATAATAATAATAATAATAATAATAATAATAATAATAATAATAATAATAATAGCAATAATAGTAATGTATGTACTGCACACTTCCAACACAGGTGCTCCCTAGCGGGAGTTTATTAACCAAGATAATCCATTCAACAAGTATTTCATTTGTTCATCACTGCAGCTTGATAATATTATTTATGCCAAATTGGATCGCAATATTTTAAGAATGCGCCCTAGTGGAGAAATAATGAAATACATCAAACTGTATATTGTAATCAACATTATAGGTTATTAATTACTTTTTATTACAGGCTTTATATTAGCTTGACATGTATCTATCTATGTAACGGAATCTTTCAACGCGATTTTCACCCACATAAAATCATTGCATCGACTTGCAACTTTGTATACTTGTAAAGGACCCGTGACAATATAATGATTTCATATTTTTTTTCTAAAATCCTGGCCAGAATCATCAGAAAATCAAAAAAAAGTGTCTTTATATCTATGTAACGGGATTTATGAACACGATTTTCACCCACTTAGAAACACTGGATCGACTTGAAACTTTGTATAATTATAAAGGACCCGTGGCAATACAATAATTTCATATGTATTTTCTAAACTCCTGGCCAGAATTATCAGAAAATAAAAAAAAAGTGTGTTGTATATATATATATATATATATATATATATATATATATATATGTAACGGAATTTTTGAACACTATTTTCACCCACTTAGAAACATTGGATCGTCTTGAAACTTTGTATACTTGTAAAGGACCCATGACAATACAATAATTTCATATTTTGTTTCTAAAATCCTGGCCAGTATCATCAGAAAATCAAATAAATGAAAACTGGTATAATAGGTTGCGGACTAGTCGAATTTTTAGTCAATCGTTGTAAGAGCTCTTGGTGAGCGGTACGCTCTAGTGGTTCAAATCCGGCTGGGAGGATTTTTTTAGAAGAGTATTACTTTTAGCTCGTATTACAATAATTTCGAATTTAAATATATTTACATTTTTATCTTATTCTGTAAAGTATTAAAACTAAAAAATAAATAATAAATAATAGTTTTAAAAAACTAAAACAACACGCTTTATTAGAAAACCGAACTAAAAAATGAAAAATAATTTTAATTTCCAACACGTCTTGAAACTTTGGAAATAAAATTAATTTGGGATAAAATTAAAGTGGTCAACAAAAAAAAATAATCTCCAGCACATATAGAATAAAACTAGAGTTATCAACAAAAAGAAAATAATTTTACCATCAAAAGCGTGCGGTGCTTTTTGTGATTTTTACATTTTCTTCTTAGATACTTTACTTTTACCAATATCTGTTTATTATCAAATAGATTAATTCATATAGAGCAACCCACGCTTTTGATGGTAAAATTTATTTTTTAGGAAACAACTCAGTAAAATCAGTATTTAAGAACACAATTATTGAACACACAATTATAGAATGCGTAGTTCGAAGGAATCTGTTAATTATTTGCTATATTCAACATATTTGTTCGAGAGTCAGTCACTGCAAAATAATGCGCTGACCTGTTCAGAATATTAAAAAAGGAGGACTTTCTTTAATATATGACAAACAGAAGTCGATAAATATCGAGGTTAAACACAAATGCGATTGGTTGTAAAACAGAATTCATTGAAACGTGATTGGTCATTGATTCCCATTTGGGGCATGAGTTAAATAGTCACAAAAAATATATATGGGTCAACCTAATTAAATGTTTACGCTTTTTCCATGTTGTCAACTGATAACCAATATTTACCGGTACAATTTCATTATGAGCAGAATTTGTTTCTTGCTGACTCACCTGGCGATGAAGTTAATGTGGGATATTTTTCGCTAAACTGTTTGAAAATATTCAAAATAATTTGTTTCTCTCCGCTTTTCATAAGCTTTGCTTTCCAATGTTTAAGATATTCTACAGAAATTTCACCATTTTGAAATAATTAAAATTCTAACGTATTCTGTATTGTGCATGCGTATGAATAAAACAATGCTTATTATATCGCCCATTTTCTGCAACAACGTCATAACTCGAGAATCACGATTTTTCAGGAGAAGCATTTGAAGTTTTTAATACTGTCATTTCAAGTCTCCCTGCGATGTTAACTAAAATATAGTGGTTTTTGAGTTATAACATTATTGCAGCAAATGAGCGATATATTAAAATTTAAATTATACAGGGCTATTCAGAAAGAAGGAACAGACTTCAAACATTTATTTCTTCCAAACTGCAAAAAATAGAAACATAATTCCAATTTAATGGAAATAGAAATGTTTGAAGTTCCGTTCACGGCCGCATTGGCGCTGTTGCATATCATGTTGATTATTTGTATCAAAATGGCGACACAATAGGACGTTGGATTAGAAGAGGAGGAGCAGAAAATCAACTTCATCGCCAGACCTAACCTCGTGTGATTTTTATCTGTGGGAATACTTAAAAGACCGTGTTTTTGTTCCCCCAATGCCTGACCCTCTTGAAATTCTGCGACATCGGTTTGTTGAAGCTGTGAATTCGATAACTAGAGACCAGCTGATTCGTGTGTGGCAAGAAATGAGTCACTGCTTTGATATTTGTCGTGTAATATTTAGTGCTCATATTGATAGTGAAATTTGAACTTTTCTCTTTCCAGGAACGATGGAATTATTTCCATTTTTTTTTTGTAGTTTGGAAGAAATAAATGTTTTAAGTCTGTTCCTCCTTTGTAAATAGCCCTGTATATTAAAAGAAACTGTCATATAACGTACAAAGAAATGTGCTAGATAGTACACATTTTTATTATTTTTATTTTCTTTATTTGAATGTTATAGAGTGGACTATTTTTTAACGCTTAAATGTAAAAATCGTTATTAGATTAAAGAAAATGCAGTTATATATATCTGGTTTGTTTACATTACAACTGGAACTTAACAACAAGAGAGTATATAGATGAAGCTGCTGCGAGTGTAAACAAGCGACATGCAGTACAAGATAAATTGTATTTATAAGAAACTCTTATAGGATGAATTATGTGTGTTTATAAGTGAAAAATCGTGAAAGAAATTAAGAATATCTGGATTATTTGTGAAAACTATGTGAATGAAATTAAAGAAGTTTATGTTCCTACGTCACTGCTAATAAAGACAATACCTGGGGTGATACTTTAAACTTACCATTTTGAAGTTGATTGACGCTGTGTTTGTGCTAGAAAATATTAGAATTTTTATTTAGTTTTGCAACTGACGTACCGACGCAAATTAAGAGTATAATTAATGTCAAGATAGCAAATGTAATTTCATAATTGTTACAACTGGTTGTGATATAATTGTTCTACCTGTTCCAAAATGTTATCAAGTCCTAGTTCGTACATTCACCTAACAGTTAAAAACTTCCATTACAAAAAATAATTAATTTTATTCTTCTTCTTCTTCTTCTTCAGCTTCTTGCAATTAGTCTATATTAGTAAAATAACATGATAAAATTCAGTTCAGGTATCATGCATAAAGTTTTCCTTTTTCTAAGAACAACACGCACACACTATTGAGTAACACTAAGAAAATAGGACTGGAAGTAAATATCAATAAAACTAAATATATGGTCACACGTAGAAATACATTATATAATGGAAATGGACAGCTAATGACAAATGAGGGAAATTTTGAGGAAGTGGCAGAATTCAAATACCTAGGAACAATAATCACAAATAGGAACCAGATGCACAAAGAAATTAAACATAGGCTCAATTTTGGAAATGCGTGCTATTATGCATTGCAGAGACTCTTGATGCCCCAACTCCTTTAAAAAACACGTTAAACTGAAAATATATAAAACTATTTATTCTACCAGTTATATTATATGGGTTTGAAACATGGACTCTTACTTTAAGGGAGGAAAGGAGATTACAAGTATTTGAGAATAAAGTTCTTAGGAAAATTTTTGGACCAAAGAGAGATGAACAGACGGGTGAATGGAGAAGACTATATAACAATGAACTACATGGTCTTTATAGGAAGCCAGATATAATAAGAACAGTTAAGTCTCGTAGACTGCGATGGGCAGGACACGTTGCACGTATGGGGAATGAAAGACTTGCATGGAAGCTTCTTGTAGGAAAGCCAGAGGGAAAACGCCCAGTTGGTAGACCAAGAATGAGGTGGGAGAATAACATTAACTATGATTTGAGGGAAGTAGATTATACAGGGAATGATTGGAAAGTATAAGCTCTGGATAGGAATGTATGGAGAGCTTATGTCCGCGCGGCCATTAACCTACGGGTTCGATAGTGCCAGTTAGTAAGTAATTAAGTAAAGAAGCAAGGATCCCGCCACTATTTTTAAACCGTATAACATTCTTCTTATAAGGCGGGGTTTGTGATATGTGATGTTTCACAACTAATTGAATTGTAGATTCAGATCTTATACATTTAAGATTACACAATATATACCTCAAAACTATATATATATATATATATATATATAGAATAAAGTTCTTAGGGCAATTTTTTGACAATTGATAGATGAACAGACAGGCGAATGGAGAATATTAAGTAATAGTGAGTAGCATGTTCTTCAGGAAAAATATTTAATAAGAACAGTTAAGTTTCGTACACTTCTATGGGCAAGAAATTTTGCCCGAAATGGGAATGAATGAGGGGTGTGAATTTTTTTTTTTAAAAACCATAAGAAAAGCCCCCAGTTGATAGACCAAGTATGAGGTGGGAAAAATAAATTAATCATAATTTGAGGAAAATAGATTTTATATGGGGTGATCGGAGATCGTTAACTCACGAAAACAGATTTTATATGGGGTGATCGGAGATCGTTAACTCAGGATAGGAATTTATGGAGAGCTTGTTTTTGCGCAGTCGTGACCCCACGTAAGGGTCATGACCCAGTAAGTCAATTAGTTAGTTGTGTAAGGTGAACATGATTTTTTAAGAATAAGAATGTATTTTATTTTCAAATAAATGTTATACACGATACTGACACCCGAATGAGCAGGTGCTCGTGGTCGCATGCAGTTCAGTCAGAAAAGTAATACAAATATAAATATACGTTGTAAGGTTAGGAGCCAATATCATGTTTACATAATTTATGACATATATAAATAAAAAATTGTAAAGCAAGGGGAATAAAGTATATTAATTACAGACTGAAGAAATATTTAAAGGCATTACGAAATAATTAAAAAAAGTTTCAAAATGTAAATCGTACTATGACATACAATGAATTAATTCAAAGGAGAATGATATAAACTAAATATTATGCAATACATTAATATCAAGCTGAAAAAAAGTATTTAAATGCATTAGGTAATAATGCAAAGCAAAACAAATTTATGAGAAATGTTCAAAATATAAAACTTATTCTAACAAAGAATTAATGCAATGGAGATTGATATATTTAAAAATAATATAAACAATGTAATAGGTAATAGATTAAAACCGAACAGAATAAAGTAATTAAATACATTAGGTTATTAAATTGAGTGGAGACATATTTTTAATAACTCACCTCAAACAATTTCAAATTCATTCGAAACCAATGGTCTCAAATAAAACCTACGGGTTCGATAGTGCCAGTGAGTGAGTAAGTAAGTAAGTAAGTATGAGGTGAGTTATTAAAAATATGTCTCCACTCTATATTAATGATATAACCTCATAATGTTTACTTCCCAACATTAATTTTAATAATATTAGGTTATAATAATCCATCCATAGTAATTCTGCCCCAGGGTAGGTATTTCACTGCATCATAGCATTTTCATGCTATTTCACTGCAATCATAGCATTTTCATGCTATGTTTTGCAGCTTTACTAGGGAATTGTAGGTGTGGTACAGCTTCCCGTTGCTTTCTATACCGATGAAGGATGATGATAATGATGGCCATATGATTTCAGGGACCGTTTGGGTCTTAAAGTTTTCCTGACATTTGTCTTACAGGTGAGGAAAAACCCCGATAAAAATCTCACCCAGAAAAACTGCCCCGACCGGGAATCGAACCCAGGCCCACTGCGTGACAAGGTATCATGCTACCTCGAGACCACAGCGGTGGACCGTTATAATAATATAAACCAAAATAGATGCTGCGTATTTATTATTTTAAAATATTTCATCATCAGCCTCAAGGATTAGACCTGCTGGTCTGTTCCGGTCTCATGTTAGAATTGGTTTTAAAATATTTGAAGGGCTCGGCTGTAAAACATGTTAACTGACAAATTCTTGAAAATTGAGTTGTAACATGTAAACTGTGTTATGTGACCTTCTGAAGCATTTGGTGCTCGTAGTTTTTACGTCCGCCAATAGATGGTAGATTGTCAATAGATGGTAAATAAAACTACGGGCACCAAATGCTTCAGAAAGTAACTTATCACAGTTTATATGCTACAACTCAATTTTCAAGAATTTGTCAGTTACCATGATTTACAGCCGAGCCCTTCATTTAAATAACTAATTTTATTCAATTATTTAATAAATAGTTTAATTAAATAATTTATTTAAATAATTAATTTAATTGCTTTCTTCAATATAGCTGTGTTTAGTTTTCTTAGCTCTGGATTAGATATATATAATATATTTAGATCCAGCAGTTGTGTGAAATTTCGGAACATGTATCAAAAAAGTGTTATTTTGTCTGATGCTGAAAAAAACTTCGGGTGTTCTCTCTTAATTCGTTTTTATTTTTATGGAAATAAGTAACCAATGTATGCTTAAAAATTTGTTCAATGTTTGGCACGTCGAATTCTAGATAAATTAATTTTGTAGGGTAATCTAAAGGTTTCTGCAAGCAGATTTTATGATTCGTTTTTGTAGTAATGTTAGGAGAAGAAAATAGAATTTGAGCTTTCACCCCAACCTAATATTTGGTATTGGATTATCGATTGAACCAGAGCTAAGTCAACAGTTCGCAATACATACATTGGTAAATGCGATCAAAGGATGGTAAATTTGTGAATAGTTTTACGTAATCTGTTGCACAGCAAAGAAATTGTTTGTCATGTCGTAAATGTTGGTCTGTTACAGGGTATCCATTTTAAGAGGAAACCTCGCATCATTCTGCCGCCGTGAGCAGTACGATCGCAGCGTGGGAGCTGAGATGTACACAACATCCCAGAGGTCAGTTGCTTCAGTGAGTTGTAGTGGGACACATGTCGCTTGTTGTTATGTGTTACATAAGAAAGTAATCGAAAATGAAGTATACGGCTGAACAGTGAATTTATTGAGAAATAGCCATAGAAGGCGCTTTCGGAGATTTTCTCAAAAAAACCTGACTGTATGATTCCTACAAAATCATGCCTTTCGAAGTTTATGAAAAAGTGACATACAACAGGTTCAGTTTGTGACGTACCGAAGAAACGTGAAAGCCATGTTTTAACAGTAGAGAAACTAGAGGATATTCGAGTGCAATTGGAAGTCCTAGAAAAACACTGAAACGTTTGGCGCAGGAAACAGGTCATTTTCAACAGTATCTCAAATAAATGGTGAGTAATAAGCCGCTATGTGTAGGCCTATTTTTGTAATAATCTAAATTAGTTGAGTTATTTGTATTTTTTAGCTTCTAACAGTCTTCACTGTAATGGAACACGCTCTCCGCCGGTGCAAGCACAATGGCGGGAAAAGTGACAGCCGCTTCAACGCTGTAAAAAGGTTTGCGCTTAAAATGGATTCCCTGTATAATACCTAGATATTTTATTTGTGTTGATGAACATGTGCAATGTGCGGTATTACAATTGTGTGTAGTAATATCGAGACTGGGATTTGAATTAAATTAATATGTGCCACGTGGTGTTAACGAAAAGGGAATTAATGTAATTTATTAGATATTTAAGAAAGTAAATTTGAGTCTAGCCATTCTTTAATTACATCGATTCATTTATTAGCATTATAAATGGTTTTAGTCCATGTAGAGCCGGAAAATAAGACAACCGTATCGTCTGTATATGATTGTAAAGAACCAGAAAATGTTTCTAAGTAAATTTTCAGTAAATCATTAATATATGTTATAAATAAAGTTAGACCTCTGTGGAACATCTTTATCAATGTTACTTAAATTACTGTAGAATTAATTCAACATGTAATTTATGAAAGCCTGTGAATAGAAACTGCTAGACCTATATTTAAACTACAAGGGAAAATAAAACAATAGAACAAGTGGTAAGATATAACTTCCTAGGTTGCGAAATAGCATACACAGCGAAAACAGATATAAATAACAAACTATATAAGTTTAATTATATAACAGGAACACTAAAAAGAACTTTGAAAAATAAAGCCATGAAAGACTCTATAATGAAATTATACAAGACAATGGCAGTACCTATTATTACTTATGGATCCGAAGCATGGACAGTGACAACACAACAATCTGCCAGAATACAAGCTGCTGAAATGAAATTCCTCAGACCAATAGCAGGATATCAAAGAACAGACAAAAAACAACACAGAAATAAGACGACAACTACAAGTAGAGGAATCAAACACAACAATAGTGAAATACAGAACAAACTGGAAAGAACACTTGGCAAGGATGACTGAGAATAGAATACCAAAAGCAGCATACAAGTATTCACCAAGAGGAAGAAGACGTTTGGGAAGACCATAGAAAAGATGGAAACAGCAGCAATTTGGAGCCGGAACAGGCTAGTAAATAAGCCTAAACCGTGATGAAGAAGAATAAGAAGAAGAAGGGAATGTGAGATAAACACCCACCCTGTAACCAAGCAAAGGGATGCAAGTGCAAGTATTTCAGTATTGAGAAAAACAGATTTAAAGTTGAAGTTCTATAAAAAAATCATAGGTATTTGAAAATGATAATTACAGGCCTACTTTATCCACTCCTAACGCATGCACTTATATTTGCTTTGCCACTAAATAAAATTATGCCTCAAGAATGTAATTATGGGAAATACTTCACGACATGTGATGCAAAAAAAAAAATTCTAAGTTCCAATCATACACCATGCACATGCGCAGTTTACGCTATGGAATTACGGGATGCAGCCAACATATACACGATATGTAACGAACGTAAAAGCTAACCTAACTCAATTTAAGTACTCTAACCAGTGAAAGACCAACCTAAAAGCTAACCTAATATAATTTAAGCACTGTAACCTGTGAAAGAATGCAATGCCCAAAAATAACTAGTAGGGCCTAAGTTCTGAAATTCTGAAGTATACATGTTCACATACTCTTTGTTGGCTGCACTGGAATATGTGTTGGTTGTTGCATAGAATTTTCGATAAAGTTAATATGGTTGCTACGTTTTCATGCTACGTATGTAGTTAAATATCATCGAAAAATATATTAAAATAATCGTTATAAAAATGTAAAAATCATTGTAAATAATTTGAAAATTTGACATGAATGTATGACGGAATTAAAAAGCCGCGTCACAGGTTGTAAAGTTTAGCATAATTATGTATCAAACTCGCCTTTTTTTGCGAAAAAAATCACACCCTTTTGTTCAGACCGCCTCAATGAAGATGCAGAGGATGAAATACGTATAATACCAGATAAAACAATACGAAGAATGGTTCTGGAAGATAAACCAGGGGAAAAAGTTAAATAGATGGACGAGACAAGGCAGATGTAGAAATATTCGGCGTGAAATATGTAGGGCAGCCAAGATTTTGTAAGAGCTTTAGTGACACACTTGATTGATTGAAGACATACCTCCGGATCTTGAGAAATCAAAAGAATGAAAAAGAATTAAATGAAGGAAAGGAGATACTCGGCTACATTTTTTTTTTAACTTTTCCTCGTTTCTGTTTTAGTACTTTACCGCACTTGTTTCGTTACAGTTATAATATTAATATTTTTTAATTTTGATCTTTACAATTTTCATAAGAGAGCAACTCATAAATGTAATGAAGTTATGTAAAATAATAACAATAATGGAAAAAATAATGAAAATGAATACAGAAACATCCAGTAGCAGATATTGGTACCAATGTAAATCTATTGCAGCTGATCGCAGATGTTTTGCACCTTTGTTACGTATAACATATTCTGTCCACCATATCAATCTTTCTAACGAAGTCTCAGGTTCGTCTTTTGATAATGCTGATAGCTTTTCGATATTTTCTCTGAAACTAAAGACAGAAAAGTATCTGAGACTGAAAATAAATAATAATAATAATAATAATAATAATAATAATAATAATAATAAACAGATTTATAATGTATTATCTCATCTTCCTGTGACCAATTTTCTATACAAGTGACGGCTAAATGGCCAAATACATCCGGCCCGCGAAGAAATGTATTATTTGTTCATTTTAACTCTATATATAGAAGTTAATGTAGACCTACTTGGTCATCGTAATGTGCCTGAATCAATAAAACATTTTTCGATCTCGTATATTTCGTAGTATAAGTTAGGGAATATTTATTACGTGCTTATCGAGTAGAATTCTTCGAAATTTTGTTGCCACGCTGTTTACACTCCGCAGTCACTGCATACTAGATCTCGCATCGTTCACCAGCAGGCAGTGTTGACTGTAGTATTAAATAAAGCGGATCCTCAGTTACTCGTCTGCGTTCATGTCACTATTGTGCAATCTTAAACACAGATATTGACTGGGCGTCAAATGCTAAGACCTGTTTGTGTTAGTTCAGTGGAATGGATTATACACGCGGATATAATTTTCACGTAATGAATATTATCCATAATCTCATTACAGGACCTTCTTGTAGTAGAAAGTTAATTCTCTCACCTATATTAGAAAATCTGCAAGAGATGTCAGCCCTGTGTGATGGCTGCCTTTACCCATAACATGCATCTGGTACTCATTTCCATCAGAGGCTGAGGCGACATTAAGACCATGGTGCCGAAAGAAAGTTTAATTAATAGTAGTCCTGGTCACTCCACTGGGATGCATAGGACCTTGATAAAAGCTCGCCAACATACTCTGTTATTTTCCAATGCTTTAATTTCATTCCAACTCATTCCTGCCTGTTCAGCTTCATCCCTGATGGTATTACTCCATGTTGCCCTAGGTCTTCCTCTTCGCCTTCTCAATCCTTGAGGGTTCCAACCAAATGCAATTTTTGTGATGTTACACTTCTCTCTCCTTAACACGTGACCAGTCCATTTCCATTTTATAAATTATATTTCATTGTAAATTTCATTTTGATTCTTTCTTCTCCAAAATTCTTTATTTGTTATAATCTCTGGCCACCATATATCCAAGATATTTCTCAGGCAACGTTTTTCAAAGAATTGTAATTTCTTTCCAATTTGTTTTATACCTTCCAAGTTTCATAGCCATATAATAAAATCGATTTTACATTTGAATTAAATAATCTTAGTTTAAGTCTTAAGAAGATTTGTTTCGATCTCCAAATTGATTTTAATTGAATGTGAGCATATCTTGTTTTGTTTATTCTGGCATCAACTTCATCATCTGAGACACCATTCACAGATAGTTGAATGCAGGCTTTCACGGCCGGTAATCATAATGTTGAGTGATTCCGGGTTCTGTGGCCGTGGTCCATAGTTGGTGTTGATACCAGACGTTTCGCCCTCAACTGCGGAGGGCATCTTCAGTGGCGAGTGCTTCTAGGCGTGTTTCCTGGTCGGAAGCTCTACTTAGAGTGAACGCTGCGGGTGTTGTATTGATACTAGTGGTGGGAGCAGGGTGAGCGGGCGTGGCTCTTGCTGATTGGCTAATGGTCGTCTCCTTGTTGTCCCTAGTGTTGATGCATTTATTTTCTAGTGTACGGTACCAGGCCTTAGACAGTTTAATACCTTCCTCTTTTCTGTTAATATTTTTTCTTTATGCTTGTGTATTTCTATAGCCTCTCGATATAATCTAGGGAAATAATAGGAAGTTGTGGCTAAAACTTGTGTATCATCGAATAGAATCTGGTGTCCATTCATAATGGCATGTTCTGCTACAGCCGATTTATCCATTTCTCCTTGTCTGCAGTTTCTTTTGTGTTCTGATAAACGGGTGGCTATACTTCTTTTTGTGGTCCCTATGTATGGTTTACCACACGAACAAGGAAGTCGATATACGCCGCAAGTGGAGAGAGGTGGCCGAGGATCCTTAGCTGAGCGAAGGCAGTCTTCTATTTTCTATTTTTCTTCGCTCAGCTAAGGATCCTCGGCCACCTCTCTCCACTTGCGGCGTATATCGACTTCCTTGTTTCGTGTGGTAAACCATACATAGGGACCACAAAAAGAAGTATAGCCACCCGTTTATCAGAACACAAAAGAAACTGCAGACAAGGAGAAATGGATAAATCGGCTGTAGCAGAACATGCCATTATGAATGGACACCAGATTCTATTCGATGATACACAAGTTTTAGCCACAACTTCCTATTATTTCCCTAGATTATATCGAGAGGCTATAGAAATACACAAGCATAAAGAAAAAATATTAACAGAAAAGAGGAAGGTATTAAACTGTCTAAGGCCTGGTACCGTACACTAGAAAATAAATGCATCAACACTAGGGACAACAAGGAGACGACCATTAGCCAATCAGCAAGAGCCACGCCCGCTCACCCTGCTCCCACCACTAGTATCAATACAACACCCGCAGCGTTCACTCTAAGTAGAGCTTCCGACCAGGAAACACGCCTAGAAGCACTCGCCACTGAAGATGCCCTCCGCAGTTGAGGGCGAAACGTCTGGTATCAACACCAACTATGGACCACGGCCACAGAACCCGGAATCACTCAACATTACCATTCACAGATGTTATACAAAAGAAGGTTTAAGCCCTTTCACAATTGTTGACCCTACAGGGACTCAAGCCCACGATATTCTAGATAATTCTATCATTTTTTACATATAGTTACCGGTATTTTAAAATAGTTATGTATTTAATGTAAATGGCGAGTTTGAAAACAAAGCAGTAATGTTCGTTTATGTTTCATATATTTCTTCACTGCAACTTGATCATATTATTTGTTACCAAATAGGATCGGAATATTGTAAGAATACATCCTAGTAGAGAAAAAATTAAACACATCAAACTGTGTATTATAACTAACATTTTAGGTTATTAATTTATTTTTTAGTAAATAACTCAGTAAAATCATTATTTAAAGATACAATTAATGAACATTATCAAATGCGCAGTTGGAAGGAATCTGTCCATTATTTACTATATTCAATGTATTTGTTGGAGAGACAGTCACTGCACAATAATGCTCTGAAAGAGGAGGAGCTTTTTTTTATAAAAAACATCAGCTGGTAAAGAGAATCCGATAAAGAGCAAGGTGAAACACGACTGTGATTGGTTGCAAAACAAAATTAATTGGAACGTGATTTGTCATTGACTCCCATTTGGGGCATGAGTTAAATAGTCAACAAAATATTTGAAAATCTGTGCATAAAAAAATGAAGAGATAGAGGTTTAAAAACAAAAACCTTGTTTGTTTTTTGACGGAACGAATGAAAGTGATATAAAATGGCTGTGGAATAGACTGGAAAAATTTGTAAACATATTTACCTGGTTTTGTTGATAATTTCGTTTATGGCATGTTGTAATGATTGCTTCGTTAAATCTTTGAAATGATGAACTAAACCAATTCCTGATTCTTGAATCTTCTTACCATTGTATTTCTGGTCAGAAAAAAATGGAATTCCTAACAAAGGTACAGCATGATACACAGCCTCCTGCAAGCTTTGTAGGCCACATTGTGTTATGAACAATCGTACATTTTTGTGAGCTGCAACAAATATAGTAAAAAGTGAAGTAAAGTGATCCCACAACAGGCCTCAGGAGGCCCTTGGGGTAGTAGGAGGTTAAGGCTCCCACTTTTTCTAGACAATAGGCACTTTACGTCAGCCGGGTTGTCAGCCCTGCGTGACGGCCGCCTTTACCCCCAGAACAAACGTCTGGTACTCATTTCCGTTAGAGTCTGAGTCGACCCCAGGGCCATAGTGCCGCCAGAGGGTTTGTACACAGTATAATTTACTTGGAATTGACAGTTCTTTCTACTTCTGACAGATACAACTGTAGTCTAGAGGAGAGGTAATGTATTGCCGTTTGTACATTGTGTGACGATTGTGATGGATCAGCGCTCCAGAATTTTTAATCTAGATGTGCTCATATTTCGCTATGAAGTGCGTTGCAATTTATTCTATTCTCTGCAGTTTATGTGTTTACAGTTCCGTGCTAGTCGAATAGATGACGTTATGGTTGTCAATGTTCAATTAAGGAACAGTTCTGCAAACCTCCTTGAATTTCCTCCCTCAAGATAACATGGGTTCCTGCACACTTGACACTTTTAAGTCAGGCTTATACAATTACTTGCTATTAAATAATTATTTTTTCTCATAACTAAATATATTCTATGTTATTATTAGTATTTTTTTTCATTTTTCTGTCTTCTGCATTTTATGTTTCAATCGTTAAATCTAGAGTAAATAAAAACATATTGTAAATAGCAACTGCATTGTATATACAATGTAATCATTTATTACACTGGTCAACATGATTTTTGTCTCATGAGTACCAATAGTACTTAATGCAGTTTTTTATCGTGTTTTCAAATGTGTATTCGGAATTTCTCCATCACCCACAGTATTCTTTATTTCAATTAATGGATTTAAATAATAATTGTTTAATAAATGTTTTTTCGTTCATTTGTCCATTGTAAAATAAAACGGGGAACACTTTCATCAGGAGATTTCAGCTATGGAAAAGAGATATCAAGGCAAATGGAATCCTAATATACTGGCCGATTATTGTTGGACTATCAAGAGGGATGCTCCACAGGCGAAATATAGCAGAAAATCGTCATTTCTTACTTTATAGGTGAGTCCAAATGTTCGAATATTGTGTAGTTACGGATGTAGAAAATATTAAAGTGTTTGAAATTATAAATGCCTGTCTCTCGGAAACATTGCGTGATGGAGAAAAACCGAAATCATATTTGAATTCAGGAGAAAACATACTAACAGAATCACATATTTATCTTACTGAGACAAAAAGTTTATTTTTTGTTGCTCAGTGTTTTTATTGCAATTTAGACGTAAGATTAATTTTTGTATTTTTTTCTCTAACCTAGTTGAGTGGTAGACAAGACCTTAAGGCTTTAACTCTGCTAGGCAAAATAAATATATTATTATTATTTTGAGTAGTTTGCTCTAAGGAAAATGTTAGTAGAAACACATTTGCATTGCCCCATTTTGATTATTGTGATACTCTTTTTACTGACCTAAATACTGTTCTTACCCAAAGACTTCAACGTGTTCATAATTCTTGCATACGTTTTATTCGTGGTATACGTAGATTTGATCACGTTACACCATCCCTGGAACAATTGTCATAGCTTCGTCTACAAGATCGTAGAACCATCCATTTCCTATGCCTTCTCAATGACATATTACACACATCATTACCTTATTATTTATCACACCGCTTCACTAGACTCTCTGATACACATAAATTAGATACCTGATCCCTTGAGCGCAGTGTTCTTTATATCCCTCCTCATCATACTACCTATTAGCCGAAACCTTTTACAATTTATCTTGCTAGAACATGGAATTCACTTCCACCCTATGTCAGAGACTGCCAAACTTTACCATTTTTCAGAAAAAATTGAAAATAAAATTACTAACAGAAACAACTCACTAATATTACTTTTTAAAAATTAATAATGTGTTTTTTCATTATTCAATAAAAATAGATTCAAGATTCGTTAATATTTTTACCTAATGCCTTGCATAATAAGCGATAGATTAATTCATTGTGGTTTATTACTTTCTTTGTATTTTTTCTTCCTTTTCTTTTTATGTATAGTAGATTCGAGCTGTTATTCCTTTCTGTATTCATTCTATCATTAATTTAATTTTAATTGTATTTAATTTCATTGTATTATTAGACACTATTTTCATTATTATTCAATATGACAGATAATTAATTGTTTAGTACGACTATTATTGTAATTTTTTGTATTTATATGTAACATATGTTTGACCTGATGAGTGGAAAAGAAGGCCAATGGCCTTAAGTCCACCAGGCTAAATAAATCTATTCTATGTATTTTTGTAATGCATACAGAGAGGAGTGTAGAATTAGTGTATGTTTTTGTCTTTGTGTAGTGTAAATTATGTTGTATGAAGGATAATGGTGAATAGAAGAGTGACGTTGAAACCGGAAGCCGTCACGTAAGCTACATCTATCAAAAAGCCCTCCACGCTTAACGTCCCCATTTGATGGATGAATTTCTATCAATAGTAGGCCTACCACACATCTTCTCAATGAGTATACTGTGGAGAGATTTTCAATTTAATACAGAAATCTGGTGCACAGTCTACCGATTGAAAACAATTAGCCCCGAAATTGAAAATTTTAAATTAAATTAATTTAATTAGTTTAGAATAAAAAAATTCTACCCGTCGTATATCGAATCCGCGCCCTCGCCATGAATAGTAAAAAGTTCCGTCATGCAGGAACTGGTAAACGAAGAGAACTCCTCCGTAAATCAAAATAATGGTCCAATTTTGTTTGTTTACAGAATATATCGTTCTATTTTTATTAAATAGTATGAGAGCTAAGGTTTATATGCAAGGAAACATACATGTAAATTTCGATTTTTAGATAAACTTTTTAGATTTTTTTAGAATACCATTCCAGTCTTATAAAATTAGCATTTACCGTTTTCGTTAAAAAAATCGAAAATTGCTGCCGCTAGAGCATATTTTAAATTTTTTGCTTCAGATAATCACCCCTTAATGTTCCGATTTTTTATGGTTAAAGAACTCATCTTCTAATATATAAAAATGAATGTTTGTTTATTTGTTGGTTTGTTTGTTTGTACTTTATGCGCGGCCATACAGTTCATCCGATTGTGATGGGTTTTTTTTGCAAAATGTTCAGGAGATTCCCGGGATGAACATAGGCAATAAGAGAATTATGATATTCAACTCCTACACCCTTAAAAATCAACCTTTGTAGTGAAGAACGTGAAAAAATCAATTTTTGACGCTTAAATGGCTACGCTGCCTAAACCACAACAAATACACAAAATTAATTTACACAGAATTGAATATTTCAATAAACTCTACAAAAAAGTCCGCGACATCATATGTTTATCTTTTACGGATAACTCACAATAGCCATCTTTGTCTTTCATTGATGCCAAAAAGAACGGGGTAAGTAGATAGCCGGACAAGCGTGCACTGCCGTACCGTCCATCCGGTTGTGATGGGCCTTTTTGCAAAATGTTCAGGATTTTCCCAGGAAGATTATAGGCTACAAGAGAATTTTAAAGCTCAAGCCCTTCACCTTTAAAAATCGCCCTTTGTAGTGAAAAGTAAAATAAAAATAGCTGTTTGTACGCTTAATGGCTTACGCTGCCTAAACCATAACAAATACACCAAATTAATGTACACAGAATTTAATTAAAGTATATATGTAGTCAATATGCCCATTTCACCAATTAATGTTTTAAAATGGTCAACAAGTTTCTACAGCCAAGCTGTCATTCTCAAGACCAGATATTGACCCAGTCAATATCTGGTCTTGAGAATGACAGCTTGGCTGTAGAAACTTGTTGACCATTTTAAAACATTAATTGGTGAAATGGGCATATTGACTACATATATATTTTAATATTATATCACCAAGAAGATCGCTTGTGTATTAAATACAGAATTTAATATCTCAAAAAACTCTACAAAAAGACCGCGACAGCATATGTTTATCTTTTAGGAATAACTCACAACAACCATTTTTGTCTTTCGTTGATGCCAAGAAGATCGGGATTAAGTAGATTCCTGGACAAGCAGAGCAGCAGCACGGATAACTCGAAATAACGAATTTTGTCTTTCAGCCCATTAATGCTAAATACATCGGGATACGTAGATTCCCGGGCAATGCCGTGTAATCATCATGGGGTATCTAAAAATATTATATAAATTTATAATTATTATTCCTTTTATTTATTCAACTAAACGTAAAAACATATTATCATTTATTTAGGCGTAGCAGCGTACGCCGGGTATTAGCTAGTACCTTATAAAATTGTTTGTTATATGTCGAGTTAGGTACCGAAAAAAAAAAGATTATGACCACGCGCGCCTGTATATTGCGTATGCTATGTGTGGTGTGCGTGCCAGCTTATGATTTTTGTTATGATTATTTTTGCTGTCTACTAAGATAAAATTTATGAAGAATTAAAAAAATTGAGGACAACCTCAATTAGCTATATTTACTCAGAATTGGTTAATATAATAATAATAATATAATAATAATAATAATAATAATAATAATAATAATAACAATAACAATAATAATAATAACAATAATTAACTTTACAAATAACAACCGAACACAAATAATAAAATCTTATGTAAACCACATACAATACAAGTATTTGGAAAACTTGTAACGTACTAAAATATTTTACGATCGTTTTTAAGTTATTTGGCAAAGAGATACGGGGTAGTCTCCCAGTGTTTGGCCGTTGCGCTGCTACGACGACTCTGTTAACAATTCGCAAACGCTGAACTGTGAAACTGTGAAGTCCAAAGATCCGTGTTACTTCCATTGTAACTACTTACAAAGGTTCTATTGTCTGTCCAACAGATCTGTGCCCCGTAAGATATACGAACTAAAGCCTACTTAATTTACTGCCTCGGCAAATCACTTCCCTCCCTTCATCCCTATCTCTCTCTCTATATATTTTCTATCTCTCTCTTGCACTTGCACTCCAGTGTTGTCAACTCGACTACAACCTTGCATTATTCAATATTCAAGAGCCATGACACTGGGGGAAGTTTGGCAACATCACTACTCAATAAGTTACTGTGGTTGCTGTTTGATGTAGTGGGAGGGGAGTGCGGTGAAATTGTGAGTATTGACGTGTATTTTTCTCAGACCGATGCCAGCGCTATAGGGACACAGATCCGTTGGTCCGAGTATATACAACATCTATTTGCCCACTTAGTTCCTCAAGGGACCCCCCCTGTTCTAATACCATTTATAGTATGTATTGAAACAATTAGAAACATAATTCGACTCGGAACTTTAGCAGTTCGACTCGCAGCCAATATGATTGCAGGACATTTATTATTAACCCTTTTAGATGGGTAGCAGCGCATGTTAACGATATGTCGAAGGACAGGGACCAGAAACAGTAGCAGTTCGTTGCATATCAGAAAAGAAAATGTGTCTTAATTACTGTAGTCCCAGTGAAAAAAAGCCCCCGCGCGAGATGACGGTCTAGTGTTGAGTTTACAGGCAGGTGGATTCCTCCAATACCATTGTCTAGTAGTGGTGTACTACACATACAATTAATTGTTGTTGTTGCAAAAGCTTAAGATGCTTGGACTTCCTCCATTCTCCTACGTGCGTCCCAGTAATAACATCTGAACTGAGATGGTAGGTCAGCATCAATCTTCGTATTTACTTTATGACGTCCCATTAAGCTATATTGTAGATCATTTTGTGTTAACCACGGTGCACCACTAGGGTGATCTACGTTACACCAAATTGAAAGGAATAAGAAGAAACAAGAAATGAACCTCTAGGCTTCCGTCGAATGCTCTAATACCGTTGAGGTCGAAGAGGGAAGAGTTTAGCCAAGATTGGCTGGATAGGAAAGAATATAGTAGGGATCCTTCTTCTTCCTTCCAAGTATTAGGCCAAGGCCTGTTACGATCCTATAGAAAATTTTCCCTCCAGCGTTTCATAGGACGGCCCAGTGATCTTCGTCCTTTTGGTATATAATTATAAACAGCTTTGGGGATCCGATTTGAACTCATTCTTTCTAGATGATGTTTCCAATTTAGTTGGTACTGTTTAATATACTCCAAAATTGGCGTAGTCTTCAATTCTTTTAAGATATCGGTGTTCCTTTTCCGATCCCATCTGGTGTAACCCGCGCATGAATCTCATTTCACAAGCCGTTATTCTACTTTCATGTTGTCTTTTTAGTGTCCATGCTTCACTACCATAGGTCAACACTGGTCTAGCCAAAGTGTTATGTGAACGTCAGCTGGTGTTTTTTTTTGTACAAGGGATGGTTTCATAACTTGATTAATAATTCCCAAACATTTATTATAACTAGTAATTTTTTCAGGGATATCCTTTTCATTCCAGATAGAGAGATAATATCCAAGATATTTAAATTGAATAGATCTCTCTAAAATTTTATTTTGGAGACAGATTTTACTTTGTATGGGGTCCTTGCCATGAAATTCCATAATTTTAGTTTTGTTAATTGATATTTCCATATTAAATTTGGCACCTATTTTTTGTAAATTATAAATTGATCGTTGAAAATCATTTTCGGAAAGTGCCAGAAGAGCTAAATCGTCTGCAAAAAGAATAGCATCGAGTTTGAGGTTCCTACTGATGGGTATATATCCCCATTGTGTTTTCCTCCATTCGTTTATTATTCTATTCATATATATATATATATATATATATATATATATGTCCCGCGCCGTAGCCGAGCGGTTAAGGTAGGAAGCCTTGGCGCAGAGCTACGGGACTTGCGCTGGTTCGAGTCTCCATGGGGGAAGATATTTTCTCATGGTATTTCGGCCAGTATAGGACCGGTGCCCACCCAGCATCGTGAGGCAATTGGGTAGCTACAATAAGTAGCGACTCCAGGTTGAGGAACCAGCTATAACGGCTGGGGGACTCGACATGCTAACCACATGTCACCCCTACACTGGCTGTTGATCATCTACCTCTGTGATTAACACATGTGGATGTGAAGGGCCAGCAGCCGGCTGGTAAAAGGGCAACCGCTGAAAAGTGGAAAGACCCTCAATCGGAACGGATCGGGATATATATATATATATATATATATATATATATATATAATGCCCTATATGGGATCCAATACAAGTAAGTGGAAGAAATATTGTATCGGTCATTTGCTGACTAGGCCTATTGGTGGGTAGCCCATCCCGTTCGTTCACCATGAGTAGTTAACTTATGATTACTAACAGTTGCCCCACGTGAAGGTTGGGATTGGACACTAGTATGTTATCCAGATAGGTTCATTTAAGCCTTATATGTTTAAGGAGTTAAAGGGTCTCCTCTCTGTTATAACAACTTCCCTTTTACAGCCATTTAATTACTTGTTAGAGATTTCTACTATCGAACAAGGTTTATTGTTTCAACTTGTGAGCATTTTAATTTACACTCATATGGCATCACATTAGTTTTAATGTTATATACGTTTTATTTGTTAAATTAGTTTTTAATTATATTGCAGGGCATTGACAAACTATATTTTTTGAAGTGTAGAATACAACTTAGACTAGCGTGGTGTTCGGCTCAGTTGCACTTAGAACTTTCTTTCTCTGGAATTTTCTTAAACACTTAGATTGGCAAACAAATTTCTTATACCAAGTTATTTAAATATGTCTGACAACAGTGAAAACATATTTTTTGCGCGATACTGCGTTTTGTCGTAGTTACCAGCAATGGCGACCATTATTGAAAGTTCAATTTCCTACATTTCGGGGTTGCTAAACTAAATAACTATACTGTAATATTACATTTACACCCACGTGCGGGAAGTAAAACCACTGTCCTCTATGTATACTACATACAATGTATATACAAAAAATATCCAAAAGGTAGTGTTAATATACATTATACGAAACAAATCACTGCACTTTAAATGAACTGAACTTTATTTTGAACAATATAAAACAATAAATACGTGCTTGCCGCCATTTTATCAGTAATATTGGTGTCACGGCCTCCTGTGGTTTCAACTAATAAACATTGTCCACACTATTAACGTTAATCAATTGTTTATAATGAAGGCAAATATTTCCAACAAAGATGTTATTAATTTACTATTATTTATTTTAAAAACAGCATCGCGCCAAAAATTATATACAACGCATGACGTGTTTTACAGAATTTCGGAAATTAAAAACCTCACTATCGCTCGATTTTCACCATTTTCCTCGATTCTGTAAAAACCACTTCCCAACCTCGCTGCGTAATATACTATTGCATAAGCATAAGTTATTATTGCATATTGTTGTAAATGTTTTCCACAAATTTAAATAATGTCTTACTAATGCATTTCTCAATGCTTTACTAAGTAATCTCTTATATATAAAAATGAGGTCTGTTTGTTTGTTTGTTTGTCTGTTTCTTGTCTGTCTGTCTGTCTGTCTGTCTGTCTGTCTGTCTGTCTGTCTGTCTGTCTGTCTGTCTGTCTGTCTGCCTGTCTGTCTGTCCTCTATGGACTCAAAAACTACTTGATCAATTTGATCATCCAGATAATTTTATTAGGTCAAAAACAGGTAAATAACATTACCGTTACGTACTATAGGGCTGGAACTAAAAAAAAATGGAGGTATCGGTGCACTAAAAAGTTCGCTTTTAGAAGATTAAATGGCTTACGCTGCTTAACCCATAAGAGATACACCAAATTAATGTACACAGAATTAAATATCTCTAAAATTATACAAAAAACCTCTTTTGCGAATAACTTATTTAATTGAATTATTAGAAATGAGACAAGAGAGGCTCTTCCTCTATAAATGGGGTATGAACCCATTAGCTTGACTTAGCTTACTTTTTCTGTATAATTACGTTTTAGTGTATGATGCACGGGAATGTTTTATGTTCTTGGGGATAGTTTAAATCTAGTAAATGTAAATTGTAGGAGCATTTTTATTTTTCGGCTCATTGATACTAAGAAGATCGGAATATGTAGATTCCCGGGCAACGCCAGATAATCAACACGGGGTCCTAATAATAATTAATTACAATATAAATTCATAATTATTTGTCTATTTACTTGTTCAACTAAACATAAAAACACAGGCTTCTATATTTAGGTGTATCAACGCACGCTGGGTATTAGCTAGTCTTAGATAAATTAAACCAATGTATCTTATAGGTTACGTTGCCAATTTAAGAGTTAAAGGAGAAGCAATAATACAGAATGCGCATAAATATGTTAACCACTGCACATGGTTGCAAGGAAAACAATCAGATTGCTTGAAACTGGGGTTTGAATACGGGACCTTCAGAATATAATTTCAAATACTACTGCTTGAGATAATTTCCTAACTAGAGAACAATACATTTCGGTAGTTGTTTTTTTTATAGATGTTGTAAGCTACAGAAAATAATATATTTGCATTTTCGGTTAACATCGGTTGACATACGCTGCGTACTGTATATCTTCTACCGGGTCTTTGAGTGCTTGTTGTGTAATAATAGAACATTTTAATTTGAATGAACAGAGTATATTTTGAATTCATTTAATGGATCTCATATAAATTGGAATTGTGACTTTGACCATGACCAAAGAAGGTAACTGTGTTTCGCGAGCGAAGAGCACGTCTCTCTGTTATTCATTCCTGCATATGAAATACATAGCTTGGAAGCGTAACAGTTTCTACCTAAAAATGGAGGATTAAGTAAGTTAATTTTAAACGTGGTCGTTGAATCAATCGTTGATACACCGTCAATAAGAAACGGGTTATGGAGATTGTGGCGCCTCGATGAAATATTCCAGTAATTGCTTTGCAACTAGGAAAATTAACGGTAGCATTGATCATATTCTAATGCAACGTAATACTGCTGGGATGTTACATTGTTGACATTACCTAATATATCTTGCTGTGGCAGCCATTTACCAATTTTTACATTTGAAGGTTTTCCTGGCAAAATGTCTAATTCCCACTTCCATAAAATTTTCTGTGGTAATTCAGAAAGTGCCTCCATAAAAACACGTATTTTATCTTCTGCCATGTTTTTACTCAACAAATTGGAACCAAAACTGAAGTATATCACTCCATGTGTAGCTTCATCAAGAAAATTCTTCAAATCCTGAAAGAAATATAAATTTTAGTAAATTGTGTATAATATGTTAATTATAACATACAAATATATATATGCCTCCAACTATCCATAATACTTCTGCCCGAGGGCAGGTCTTTCACTACAATCATAGCATTTTCATGCTATGCTCTGCAGCTTTATTAGGGGATTATATGTGTAGTAGTTTCCCGTTACTTTCCACACCTGTGATGGATGATGATGATAATGATAAGGATGCTGATGATGGCCGGATGATTTCCGGGGACCGTTGGGCCCTAAGCTTCCTGACATTTGCCTTACATGTGAGGAAAAACTCCGAAAAAATTCTCACCCAGGAGCCTGTACCGACCGAGAATCGAACCCGGGTCCGCTGCGTGACAAGGCAGCACGCTACCTCGAAGTGGAATATATATATATATAACCGGTAGAAATAAGTTATAAATATATAATTCAATAATGAGAAGTACTGTCACATATGGAGCTGAAGTTTGGAAATTCAACATAAACGTAGAACAAATATCGATGGAAATGGATTTCTTGAGGAGAGCAACAAGATGTTCAAAATTAGGAAAAACAAAAATAAATACTGTCATACGAGAAAAAATTAATATTAGTTTTTCAATAGTAGATTTATAAGCAATTAAAATGGTATGGGCACGTACGACGAATGCAAGAAGAAAGGTTACCCAGGAGAACACATTGGAATGGTGTCCACCTGGAGGAAGAAGAAAGGAAGACCTCGAAACTCGTGGATGCAAGAAATAACTGGAATGAGAACAAGAGGACTGGAGGACGTGGAGAAGAAAAATAAAACTTTAGGTACATAATGATGTGTAAATATTAAAATTCTGTACATGAATAAATACGTAAATATATAATAAATAAATAAATAAATAAATAAATAATATATTTATATATGTTTATATATATATATATCCATAGTAATTCTGCCCGAAGGCAGGTCTTTCACTGCAATCAAAGCATGAAAATGCTATGCTTTGCAGCTTTACTAGGGAATTTTAGGTGTGGTAGCTTCCCGTTGCTTTCCACACCGATGAAGGATGATGATGATAAGACGAATATGAATGATGATGATTGCGATGGCCATATGATTTCGGGGACCGTTTGGGCCTTAAAGTTTTCCTGACATTTGCCTTACAAGTGAGGAAAAACCCCGATAAAAACCTCACCCAGAAAAATTGTCCCGAGCGGGGATCGAACCCGGGCCCGCTGCGTGACAAGGCAGTACGCTACCTCGAGACCACAGCGGTGGACATATATATATATTATATGGATGCAAAACATGGACTCGTACTGTAAGGGAGGAAAGGAGATTACGAGTATTTGAGTATAAAGTTGATAAGTAATTTTTTTTTGGAACAAAGAGAGATGAACAGACAGGTGAATGGAGAAGACATAACAGTAAACTACATGGTCTTTATAGGAAGCCGGATATAATGAGAGCAGTTAAGTCGCATAGACTGTGATGGGCAGGACATGTGGCACGAATGGGGGGATGAAACATGTGCATGGAAGATTCTTGTAGGAAAACCAGACGGAAAACGCCCAGTTGGTAGACCAAGAATGAGGTTGGAGAATATCATGAACTATAATTTGAGGGAAGTAGATTATACAGGGGTTGATTGGAAAACATTGACTCAGGATAGGGATGTATATAGAGCTTATGTCCGCGCGGCCATGAACCTACGGGTTCGATAGTGACATTGAGTTAGTTATATATAGGCCCTATATATATATATATATATATATATATATTTATTTATTTATTTATTTATTTATTTATTTATTTATTGTGACGCGTCGTAATGACGACATTTAAATTACTTGGGCAGGGCAAGACGAGAATATTGGTCTGGCATTAGTCAGAATAGAAGATTTCGAATAGCCTCTAGTGAGTTCAAAGATCCGCGCAAATCATCAAAACGTCTGGGTTCTCATTTCAGAGATCTCCACGTGTCTCTATCCCCTCCTTTCGGGAAATACCCGTGGCCAGAGGCTTCTATGTTTCGAAGTGTATAGAACCTAAGCCTAGAAAGTTCCTCGCCACCTATATAATATGTGGCGAGGATGAAGGTCAGTCAGTTAGTTTTGTATTAGCAGCGAAATAGTGAACAACGAGAGGACAAATAGTTGTGAGCGAACTCATATGAGACTGTTAAATAATTGTGAATGAGATAAACATTGAACCAACAAGTTAGCGAAAATTGTGTTTAATTTACTACCGATAAATTATAGAAGAAAATAAAGTGATTTATGAGATATTACTCGAAATCTGTGTGGATTATTTACGCTAAAACTACGTGAGGAAGAACCCTCACGAATTTGCTGCAATACACACAAACACACACACACACACACACACACACACATATATATATATATATATATATATATATATACATATATACTGTTTATTTGTATTTGATCTTGGAACAGCCCTAATAATCTCAATATTTCACACGATCAAGTTAATTCTGATGTGAGCATTATTTAGGGGTGTCATTTTGTATCGTTGCTGAATAGGTTATGTAGCGTAGATGTTAGTAATTATATATATTTAAATATTAAAATTCGATAAAACATGAAGTACAATGCTGAACATTGTCATCGTCATCATCATAGTACATTCACGAATTTAGGCCATTTGTCGACCTGTTTCGGCCTCAAGAGAAACACCATCCAGAAGTCTTTCGAGTGGACGTCCTGGTCTTCTTCTTCCTGCAGGTTGATATCTTAACATTAGTTTGGGTATTCTGTGATCTTCCATTCGATGAACATGTTGTATCCTAAAGTAAAGTGATCCCACAACAGGCCCGGAGGCCCTTGGGGTAGTAAGGAGGTTAACGCTCCCACTTTTTCTAGACAATCGGCACTTTATGTCAGCCGGGTTGTCAGCCCTGCGTGACGGCCGTCTTTACCCCCAGAACAAGCGTCTGGTACTCATTTCCGTTAGAGGCTGAGTCGACTCCAGGGCCATAGTGCCGCCAGAGGGTTTGGGTCAGTTTAAAAATCCTGACCACAATGGGACTTGAACCCTCGACCCTCCGGCTTGTAGCTCAGTGCCGTAACCACTACGCTACGGCGTGAACATTGTAAAAGTTAAAAATATTTTACGCAGTGCTTTAATTGGAGAGGTTATGGAGATACGGCGTTACTCATCCCAAATATATGGTTTGGATTTAAGTTTACTACATTACAATTAACTGTAACATTACTGTCAGAACCAATTGTATTCTCCTAGAGAAAGAAAGGCCCAAGAAGTAATGCGGCTGAGCCGAATGCCAAGAGAGTGTAAGTTGTATTGTACATTTAGAAAAAAAAAAGAATGAGCGGCTTCAAAACGCAGTTCCTGTTATGATCCACTGCGCATGCTCGAAGAGCTAAAGCTGTGGTTCACGAGGTAACGCATTATTAAATATTTAAAATACGCTGTATTTGGTTTTAATCGTCTTAAATAGTTAGAGAGCAGGTAAGGAGAAATGTTTATAGATATTTATGAGGGTTTGGCGTATACAATTTTACTCAAAGAGCGACATTACGAATAAAGTTCAACTCTCGTGCATAGTGTGCAAATAAACAAGACAACCAAAATTTAGAAGATTAGTATCCGACATTCGAGTAGCGGAGATCGTTAAACCAATTACGAAAAAGAATGAAATATGTATGAGAGCCAGGCTTCAAATCTCTCGACAATTATGTTTTTATTATTTATTTATATTTCCGCAAAATACATCTTATTACATTTAATTACAGTCATGTAATCTACATCCACTATACACTATTTTAAGTAATATTCCTGCCGTCGTAAACTCTATAACACTAATACCGGTATAAATTTAATTGTGTGTGCAGTACCAAATTTTAATAACAATAACGCTATAAATGTATGTGATGAAAGATAATATAGTTTCATATATTTATGTATTTCTTTATTTATTACGTATTAGTGCGGAAAAAGTTTCATCCTTCAATTAAAATATTTAGTTTATATAGGTCAAGTCCAGACTAATAATAGTGTGTTGATGATGGACAATAAAAAAATAATAATAATAAAATAGTAATATTTCCAAATAGTTAATTCGTTTTTTTAAGAGTGGACAGACGGAATAAAATAGAAAGCATTGTAACAATTAAAAAAAATTAACCTCAATGGTAACCGAACTTGTGACCTCTAGTATACAAAGCAAGTTATAAGGCACTGAGCTAAGCGTTCGCTGGCTTGCTGTGAATAAAAGAATGTTCTTCATGGGAGGATGGGATATGTATTGTAGCTCTAGCATGCAATTAGTGTACTCGTGTGAATCGCGCGTTAAAACTTGAAATGTTCGCGATTTTTTTTTTTAGCTAAGAGTACATTTCGAAAACATAATTTGACAGTGCGGTGTATTCATAATTTAAGACTAATATAACATATAGATCTAGTGTGACTTCCAATGGGAGTAATAGTCAAAACACAATAATCTTTGTTCTATAATAGGAATCTGTACCAACTAATCTAATTTAAGTGTAGTATAACTATACAACAATCGCCACGTCATCACTAGCCATTATTATTGGAGGAACCTACCTGCTTGCAAACTTGACCGTCATCCCTGCGAGAGGATTTATTTAACTGGGAGTATGCAGTTTTTTATGTCAAAATTAATGTCTCGTTCTATATACAGCACACAGTAATAGCTTCTTATGAAAACTGTTCCTTTTATGACAACCGGCTGATTTCCATGAAGCTTCTCAGTAAGATGAATGTCTCCTGGAAGCGTTACGAGCGCTTCGCAGGACAAGGATGGTGGAAGGGCTTCTTCCTCTCAGCCTCCAGTGAAAAAACAGAAGGATAGAATACAGACGGCGGAGATGAGGTTCCTAATACAAGTAAAAGGGTGTACAAGACTTGATAGAATAAGAAATGAGGATATAAGAGAAGAATTGAAAGTACAGCCTTTATTGGATAAGATCACGAATTACAGACAGAAATGGATTGATCATATGGATGGAATGAATAAGGAGATATATCCATTGTTAGCAAGAAATTATCAAGCACGAGGAAGACGTGATGTTGGAAGGCCTAGAAGACGTTGGGCTGATGCATTATGAAGTCGGAACGGGCAATTGCCTAATCCCTGGAGTGATGATGATGATGATGATGAAAACTGTTATAAGGGTGAGTCCTCTCAATTTTTTTTCCTAACTAAAGCTCTGAAAACAGCATGGCACGACAGGCATATAAGGCACTTAGCCTTCTTGCCGTTTGATGACCTCGCGTCCACGTCTTAGTGAAAGGTAGACAATCATACAGCCAGTATAGGGGTAACATCCATCCACAGTAATTCTGCCCGAAGGCAGGTCCTTCACTGCAATCATAGCATTTTCATGTTATGCTTGCAGCTTTACTAGTGAATTGTAGGTGTGGTAGCTTCCCGTTGCTTTCCACACCGGTGAAGGATGATGATGGCCATATGATTTCGGGGACCGTTGGGCCTTAAAGTTTTCCTGACATTTGTCTTACAGGTGAGGAAAAAAAGGGGTAACATATGGTATGTCAAGTCCCCCAACCGTTATAGCTAGTTTTCTCAACCTGTAACTAATGCATGTGTTTATTAATTTATGTCGACATTCTGGCTTCGATGCAAATATATTAATTCAGCCTGAAAACACATGTTTCATTCTTATAAACAATAATAATTATTATCGTTTCTTGTTTGACTGAATGAAGATGTATTCATGACCCCTTCCTGACAATATTTGACGTAAATTCTAATAATGTATGTTACTATATTATAGAAATCATAATACGACATCTTTTAAATATATATACATCTAGAAAAGTCCATCACGAAGGTAGGCTACTGCATAAACTAAGCGAATTCCTCCACAAATCCGATTTTGCTGGTTTACGGGGGGGATATGTATATACATATTTTGTTAAATTAGACAAATTCAATATCTGATGCAAGCTTGTTTGAAAGTGCCGGATTGAGTGAAAACAATCCATGCATAACAATAAGTATTGTATATTGTTGTATATCTTTGAAACAAATTTAAATAATTAATATTAAATAAATTTTCCATTACTTTATTAAAATATTAAATTAATTAAACTAATATATCTTCTTTGGTGTGTTGTCAAATTTAAGGATTAATTAAATTGTATTATGTGTATATAAATAATTAATGAAAGAGGTGCATGGTAGCTTCTTTTAGGAAAACCAGAGAGAAAACGCCCAGTTGGTAGATCAAGAATGATGTGGGAGAGTAACATTAACCATGATTTGAGGAAGTACATTATACGAGGATGATTAGAAAACATTAGCTCAGGATAGAGATATATGGAGAGCTTATATTCGGCCGTCATGGACCTACGGGTTCGATAGTGCCAGTGAGTTAGTTATTTACACATGCTTTACGACGAAGCAAACATAGCTGTTATTAGTCATTTTTTAATTTCGGTTTTATGAAAAAATGACACTTATAATGATGGAATTTTCCCAAGTAGACATTTGTATTGTGTTTACAAATAGAGGTCTCTTCGGTCTTAGTGCGTGGTACGGATCCTTTAATGTCTCTTCAGCCATTTTTTTTTTGCCTTATTCTCCAAGTACTCTACTCATTTGTCTGTGAGAAGGGATTTTCAATTCCTTCTAGCCTTACTATATCCCTTAAGAACCTCCATTTGATTAGAATCTTTGGCTCTATGTAGTAGCGCCTCTGTTCTTGAGAAGGTAAAATGGTTTCCTTTGGTAGGGACTTAATATCTTCGGGCCCATGTCGTAAATTTATGGCATGTACAGTGATAAAATGTTCAATAAAATCCAGGTATTATCACAATATAAATTATTTAAAAATATTAACTGATAGGTACCGTCATCCTCAGGTTGGCAAAAAAGCACCTATCAGATACCAATTTTATTATTTTGTATACGAACTTAACATTAAAATAAGAGACAACAGAGCCCATTTGCGCGGCCATTTCACGCTATATTTGTATTATGATGCTCTGCTCTGGCATCTTAAACGTCGTTAAAATTAAAAATGCTTGGACATTAATTCTATCAAATTATTTTGACATTTACCTTAGGCAGTGGATCAGGCGTAGTTTTAACATGAAGACTGTGGAAAGAGATGGCAGACGGGGTGAGTGGAATTGGATAATTAAATATCGAACTTCTTGCAATCATAATCAAACTGTAGTTCCTCTCAGCTTCATGTACAGGCGGAGGCGCAGATCCAAAATATTTTCTCATGATGACTTCTTGTTTTGGAAACAAATGTACCATTTGTTGATATCTAAAACAATTTCATGTAGTGGATTAATAATGTTTTTCAATACTAACACAACATATACAATTGCTAATGGTCAGGTCTACCAATATGACGTTCATAACATAGATCGCAACTTATCTAAAAACGTACTTTTATGCATTAACTCTTAAATTAAAAATGTATCCTATATGTTACATTAATTGGTTTCATTCGTTTAATAATTTTAATAAAAACAGGTGAAAACTAACGAGAAGAAATTGCAAATATATATATATATATATATATATATATATATATATATATATATATATATATATATAAAATTCGTGTCACGTTGTTTGTCCGCGATGGAATCCTAAACTACTGAACCGATTTTAATAAAATTTTGCACACTGTGTGCAGTTTGATCCAACTTGAGACTTAGGGTAGTTTATAACTAAATTTATAGTCGCATTATTTTTTATTGCAAATTATTTGTTTATTATTTAACAAAGAGTTCCATACGATTCTAACAGATGACGGTGTAAGGTAATTGGTTTATTATTTAACAAAGAGAGATCGAGATGGCTGTGCTTTTTGTTGCAACCGCGAATTTAAATTGAACTACAAATATTGATTATTTCATAATTTAAGTGTGTTCAGTGTTTATTTTATTTTCAATATTATTAATTTCGTGTGTAAGTATTAGTTTTAAATAATCTGGCTGAAAGACAGCAGCTTAATTTATATTTTTAACGTATACCTTAGCCATAGCAACGCGTGGCCGGGACTTCTAGTATATATGTATATATATATATATATATATATATATATATATATATATATAATTTCTTAATGTACCTAATAATAACAGCTACGAACCATTTCGTTTTCACTGCGGTCCGCCACATTTAAATAACTGACACGAGAAATACGTGTTTTGTCAATTTAATTTAATATAATAATTTCATGTGATATGTTACGCAGATGATGTCGTTCACCTTTCAGAATCTGAAGATAATTTACAAAAGAACTTTACATCAATTTAATTTAAACGCCAGAAAATACAATATGGAAATTAATATGAATAAGACTAAATGCTTAACCATATCAAAATAACCAGTAAGATGCAACTTAGAAGTGGATAGAAAAATTATAGAACAAGTATCAGAATTTAATTTTTTGGGTGTATTAATAACAAACACCAAAATTTTAATAAAAGATGTAAAGAAACAAGCTGATAAAGCAGCATAAATATCAAGATATATGTAAATATTTAATTTGGCGCAACAAACATAATTATGTTAATAGAAAGCAAAATACGCATATACAATACTATAGTTCGACCAGTTATCTTATATATGGAGCAGAAACTAGGCTGATAATGGAAGAAACCGACTTGCAGAAGGAGCTAAAGAAGATACCCAATGGAACTGGAGAAGAACAAGCGGAAGACCAGCCAAGAGATAATTCTTCCTCCGATGTGCGATTTTGGAAATAAACAGGATGAAAATCCTACAAATATTAATAATAAGAAGAAGCCAATTTAAGGATTAAATGAAAGATTTCAACGTAGTATAATGACAAGTATTCCCTGGACGATTAGATGAGTACATTTACAGAACCTTTTCTGATCTGTGTCTCTATAGGGAATTTTTTTTTTCTGATGGATTTTCAATGGACTCTGAATAAACAGTCAATTAAAAGAATAGAAGAAGCAGAAATTAAATATTTACGATTGGATGTACTTTAATAGATAAAAAACGGAGTGAATATGGCCTAGTGTCATATTGTTTGGTAATTTATCATCAAAATGTAAAATCTTATAATGCTGGAATATTAACTGCATTATCTAATCGTATCGGTGATGTAGCTTTGCTAATGGCTATCGCTTGAATATTAAATGTTGGGAGATGAAATTTTATTTATTATTTGGACTGTATAAAAAATAGAGTGGAAATAGAATTAATTAGTTTGTTAGTTGTTTTGGCTGCTATAACAAAAAGAGCTCAAATTCGTTTTTCTTCTTGACTGCCAGCTGCAATAGCTGCCCACAAAGAACTACAAATATTCAGTTTGACAGATAAAATAGAAGAGTATAGG
Source organism: Diploptera punctata (assembly GCA_030220185.1). Lineage (NCBI taxonomy): Eukaryota > Metazoa > Arthropoda > Insecta > Blattodea > Blaberidae > Diploptera > Diploptera punctata. Next base: position 84,727 of record JASPKZ010007409.1, on the reverse strand, counting down.
AGGAAATGAGTAGAATTGATACCAACTGATTGCCTAGGAAAAGTGTAAACTATCAACCAAGAGGAAGAAAAAGAGATCGGAGACGATCATGAAGGAGATGGACACAGCAGATATAATACTTGGAGCCGGAACGAACTAAAAAGGTTTAATCCTTGCAAGAAGAAGAAGAATTTCAACCATTTTGGGACTGATGTCCATACATCATCGTGAGGAATGTGGATGGCTACAATAATTAGAGGCTCCAGGTTGAGAAAACCAGTAGCCTATACCTACTTGCTGGATAACCGTCCTGCTCGGTGATTAAAACATGTGGTTGTGAAGCCAGCAGTCAGTTGGTGGGGCAATAGTACCTTCTTGGCCTGTCGCTTCATGCCGGCTTCTGTGCGTGGTACAGACCCGAACGGCAGTTCTTTAAACTGTTTTTGTGGCCAGAGTTTTTAAGATATCTCACTTTTACTAAAATATTATTTGTTTTGTCTAATGCCACCAGGTTGTCTTTTATGATATTTCTGACTTTCTCCTCTGGTATTGGCGGAATTGTAATCATTTTCTTAGGTTGGGGCACCTGGAAGGCGGAGTTACGTTACCCCGATAATGTGATGGGTGATGAATGATAATGAAGTGCCAGGAGAGTTCTTAACCTAAACTTAATCTAAATTCCAGATCATGGGCAACCACAGGAATAATTCGCTTTGAGAAAAAAATCCTATGGTCTGACCGGGAATCGAACCCGAGACCTCATGAACAGTAGTCAGTAGCGCTGACCACTAGCTCATGAGGCTGGTCATTATCGAACCATATTATTGTTGCTATTATTATTATAATTACAATTTTTATTTCTTTCCATTGCCAATTTTATATTGTGTAGCCTGCCTATATCTATTATGCATCATTAATCATATAGATAATTGATAATTGTTATTATTGAATAATTTAATCTTGTTGAAGTAGAAAAGAAGACCTTATGGTCTTAACTCCATCAGGTAAAATAAATATACTGCACGCCGTAGCGTAGTGGTTAAGGCACTGAGCTACAAGCCGGAGGGTCGAGGGTTCAAGTCCCGTTGGGGTCAGGATTTTTATACCGACCCAAACCCTCTGGCGGCACTATGGACCTGGGGTCGACTCAGCCTCTAACGGAAATGAGTACCAGACGCTTGTTCTGGGGGTAAAGACGGCCGTCACGCAGGGCTGACAACCCGGCTGACGTAAAGTGCCGATTGTCTAGAAAAAGTGGGAGCCTTAACCTCCTACTACCCCAAGGGCCTCTGGGCCTGTTGTGGGATCACTTTACTTTTCTTACCTTCTGTCCATATAAATTTTTTCAGAAAAATCCTCTTTGTGCGAAAAAGGGGGCAATTAGATTTCTGCTGTATTATGTTGATCTTATCGAACCATCCCCATAAAATATCAAATTTTACTTTTCACCCTTGTTTTTTTTTTAATTTCCACACTTTCTATTTAGCAAAAAATCTCCAATCATAGATATTAAAGTAAAAGTGATCCCACTACAGGCCTCAGGAGGCCCTTGGGGTAGTAGGAGGTTAAGGCTCCCACGTTTTTCTAGACAATCGGCACTTGATGTCAGCCGGATAGTCAGCCCTGCGTGACGGCCGCCTTTACCCCCAGAACAAGCGTCCGGTACTCATTTCCGTTAGAGGCTGAGTCGACCCCAGGGTCATAGTGCCGCCAGAAAGTTTGGGTCAGTTTAAAAATCCTGACCCCACCGGGACTTGAACCCGCGACCTTCTGGCTTGTAGCGCAGTACCTTAACCACTACGCTACGGCGTGCCCCTATCATAGATATTACCTTCATATTTAAATCTAATCTTATATGGAGATGGTTGTTACAACCTTAATTCAATTCTATGTGTTACACATCTTGCTTTTAATCTCTTTCTTTAATTTCTTCTTTATAAATCCATTTCTTTGCAGCCTTCAAACACACACATGCCTTTATAATTTATTTTTTTTAAAACCTCTTCAAAACAGAAAAGGAAGAAAATAAGAAATACATTTAAATATTCTACCAAATTCTGAATTATTATTTTTCCCCCAAAAGCGGCTCAAACATTTCCTCCACTGAGAAACCACATGATCACAGCACACAGAAATACATCGGCAGCACACTGACATGTCTTCTTACAGCCCTAGTTTCTAGTCAAATCATGTACAAGTTTATTCCATCACTCTGTTTGTCAACTGAGTATCTTTTCATAAACAAACTACAATGACTTTATTTCGATTTTGGTGCAAGAGATATCTTTCCTAGAGCTAATCACACATATATTTTATCTCATGAAAATAAGGAAAACAATCCAGGCTATATTAACAAATTTGCCATTTCTATTAATATTATGGATTAATTGATCACTTTTATGACATACACAATAGATTATTTTCAGGCCTCAATATTATTATAGATAGGAAAAGTAGCAGCCAGAGAGAGAAAAAAAAAATGTCTATAAATAACTGGAATGGGAACAAGAGGACTGGAGGACGTGGATGATGATGATGATGATGATGATGATAATAATAATAATAATAATACATATAATAATATATTAATTTATCTGGCAGAGTTAAGGCCTTAAAGCCTTGTCTACTGCACACTCAGGTTAGATTGTGGTTGGATGGGGACAGGTTGAGAAGGAAAATAAACTTCAAGTACAGAAAGATGTGTAAACATTTCAAATCGGCTCAACAGTACGTTACCATTACCTTCATTTTCCATAGTATATTCTATTAATGCTGTTACTCTATGTATACTTCTACTGTTTTTACTGTCCGTCGCCGTGGCGTAGTCGGTAGAGTCCCTACCTTCCACTCCGGCGACTCGGGTTCGATTCCCGGCGGGGTTGGGGTTTTAAATCTCCACCGTGGGTCTGGGGTGTGTCCTGTCTTGTATTTGTATGTGTGAATAAAATAAAAAAGTTAATAAAGGTAAAACAAAAAATAAGAACAGTATAAACGAAAAAAAAAACGAGAAAAAACAAAAAGGAAGAACAGTGTAAACGAACACAAAGACGAGAAAGAAAGAAAGAAAGAAAGAAAGAAAGAAAAAAAAACAGATTAAATAAATACACTTTGTCCGTCGCCGTGGCGTAGTCGGTAGAGTCCCTACCTTCCACTCCGGCGACCCGGATTCGATTCCCCGGGGGGGGATTTTTAATCTCCACCTTTGTTCTCGGTGTGTGTCTATATGTGAGAATAACAGAAAGTTAACAAAAAGGTGAAACAAAAAGGTAAAACCAAGAAGGAAAACAGTGTAAACGGAAAGAGGGGGGGAAAACTAACATTTTGTAATATTTTAAACGCTTTTCAACGTTGCTTACAATATTATTTTAGAATGTTTAGGTATATTTACGAGAAACACGGTAAAATTACGACATTTGTAAACAATATTGTGAAACTCACTAGTTATTTTACCCCACCTTTTCCAATGTTGCCACTAACAAGAACTCAATTACACATTTTTGTTAGGTTAGTGTGCATCAGATTAGTGTATACTTCAGTAAATAATATGCATGTAATTTATTTTGTTAGGTTAGAAAGTTATTCTTCCAGTTATATTACATGGATGCGAAATAAGGACTCTTACTTTAAGGAAGGAGAGAAGATTACGAGCATTTGAGAATAAAGTTCTTAGTATAATTTTTGGACCAAAAAGAGATTAACAGACAGGTGAATGGAGGAAACTATTAATTGTGTGCTACATGCTATGTGTAGGAAGCCAGATGTTATAAGAACAGTTAAGTCTCGTAGACTACGATGGGCAGGACATGTGGTACGTATGGGGGATGAAAGAGATCTTGGGAACTTCTGGTAAGAAAACCAGAGGGAAAACGCCCAGTTGGTAAACATATAATGAGGTGGGAGAATAACATTCATGATTTGAAGGAAGTAGATTATACAGGAGATGATTGGAAAACATTGCCTCAGGATAGAGATGTATGGAGAGCTTATGTCAGCGGGACCATGAATCTACGGGTTTGATAGAGCCAATAGTTAGGTTACGAAGAGTGAAGTTAGTGTAAATCCACTTCTAATAAACGTTTGGAAATTTATTTCAATGGTTGGTCATACCGCACGTGCTACTATCTATATACCTACATCTGCCACTTATTATTATTCTTAAATTACATATATGGATATATGTCCACCGCTGTGGTCTCGGGGTAGAGTGCTGTCTTGTCACGCAGCGGGCCCGGGTTCGATTCCCGATCGGGACAGACTCCTGGGTGAGGTTTTTTTCGGAGTTTTTCGTCACCAGTAAGACAAATGTCTGGAAGCTTAGGGCCCAACGGTCCCCGAAAATCATGCGGCCATCATCATCATTCTTATCATTATCATCAACATCCTTCATTGGTGTGGAAAGCAACGGGAATCTACCACACCTATAATTCCCTAGTAAAGGTGCAAAGCATAGCATGGAAATGCTATGATTGCAGTGAAAGACCTGCCCTAGTAAATAATATGCTATGGAAATGGAAAATTACATATACTATGAAGGAAAACTTTCTTTTGACTTATATGTGTGACGATGTGTTTATTTATCTCAGAAAAAATGTGGAGAAGAAAATAAAATGAATAGATAGAAGTATTAACATACCTTCAGTAACGTGTTAGGGAATGCATGAGTAGTATGATTCTTTATAATCATAATATGACGAATACAAACTTCGGAACTTATTTTATTAACCATAACAACCGTTGGGCAGTGACCGATTTGAACTCCTACCTTCAAGTTAATTCGTGCATTATATGAAATATTCTTATTCAGATCAAAAGTCAACATTTCAATCTACGGAGTAAAATATCCATCCATAGTAATTCTGCCCTAGGGCAGGTCCTTCACTGCAATCATAGCATTTTAATGCTATGCTATGCAGCTTTACTAGGAAATTATAGCTGTGGTAGCTTCCCGTTACTTTCCACACAGGTGAAGGATGATGATGGCCGGATGATTTTCGGGGACCATTGGGCCCTACGCTTCCTGACATTTGTCTTACATGTGAGGAAAAACCCCGAAAAAACCTCACCCAGGAGCCTGTCCCGACCGGCAATCGAACCCGGGACCGCTGCGTGACAAGGCAGCACGCTACCTCTAGACCACAGCGGCGGAGGAGTAAAATATAATGTAATGATATTTTCGATATCTGAGAGGACTTCCTATATTTATATTTCTTGTGTCGCCTACCTTCACTTATAAAACGCGCTTAGTTTGAGTTTACCACGGCAGCTGGAGGACCTAGACGTGTGAGTGATGCTGAAAAAGGATTTTAGATGAATATCAAGTGTCTAGTGAATCTGAAATTAAAGGAAGTGGCTTTAGTGATTGAAGTGACGTTGACGATTTTACTGTAGCAGATAATGCCAATGAAAATTACAGTGATCGAGATGAAGAGGATATGAATTTTATATGAGAATATATGGATAAATACGAGTATCATTATCAATTTCTTCTTCTTCTTCACGATAGGCTCTCGGCCTATCCCGCTCTCAGAATTCATCAATTTATGTCGTCCTGAAATGACCCAAATTCATATAAAATTCCACAGTTAGAAACGGTCTTACTAAGTCCTGTAAAATATAATTATATGTTCGATATCTCAGAGGACTTCCCATATTTATGTTTCTTGTGTCGCCTACCTTCAATCATAAAACGCGCTTAGTTTGAGTTTAACACGGCAGCTGGAGGACCTAGACGTGTGAGTGATGCTGAAAAAGTATTTTAGATGAATATAAGTGTCCAGTGAATCTGAAATTAAATAAGTGACTTTAGCGATTGAAGTAACATTGACGATTTTACTGTAGCAGATAATGCCAATGAAAATTACAGTGATTCAGAAGAAGAGGATATGAATTTTATATGATAAAATATGGATAAATACGAGTATCATTATCAATTTCTTCTTCTTCTTCTTCACGATAGGCTCTCGGCCTATCCCGCTCTCAGAATTCATCTTTCCATCGTCTTCTAGGACGTCCCACATCACTATAGCCTTGAGGTTGGTACAACAGTGCTTGTTTTGTTAGCCTAGAATAGTCCATTCTTAAAATATGTTCATGCCAATTTTGTTTATAGCTTTGTATTTTTTTTTTCATTTACATTAAAAAAATTTGAGTTCTTGCCTTTTTGTTTCATTAGGAATATGGTCTTTTAGAGTATATCCTGCAACGTATCTGAGGAACTTCATCTCCGACGTTTCTAGTAATCTTCTGTCTGATCTATTCATAGTCCAATTTTCTGACCCATATGTCACAATGGGAACTGCCATTATTTAAAATAATACGAAATAAATACGAGTATGTCAGAAAAAAAAAAGTTTTGTAATGTTTCCATACCCCAGTATGAAGCTCAGAATGCCAATATGCTTCGAATTATTTTTTCGAGGGAGATGTAGTGTTCAAGAATCAACAGATAAGCTGAACGCTATACAAATTCTAAAGGGAACTTCATTTCGTTCACTTATACGATTTTTGCACTCTGTCATTGTAAATTAAATTTATATAATGGTAGCTTTGTTTATGTTGACAGGGTAAAAACTAGGCTTTATTTCTCATAAAATGAGGGTAATAGCAACACATCATTTCAATGATTTCATAAGCAGAGAAGGATTTGAACGTCGTTTCGTCCATTTTTCCCAAATTAATTTTTTTCCCGCTATGTGATTGTTGTTATAATACATTGCCATGCTATTTTTAAAAATATATAGTTGTTTTTAACTGCAAGGTACATAAATTTAAGACATAATCCAGTAATTGCAACTACTGTGTGAAGCTGATGGACTCCCTGCGTAAGTAAATGGGAATATAGTGTGGCGGAATGAGGTGAGCGGGTAGGTTGTCAGATCAATATGAAATATACCTTATATCTCTACATTTGGAGTTTCTTATTTTCCTTAAAATTAGGATATAATTCATTAAAATCATTTAATGGTTTGAGTGTGGCGGGACGTGATTGCGGGCAGGTTGTGAGGTTTATCCACTTCACCAATTTAGGAGTTATATCACTTCCCTATAGTTTAAATTATAGTTTTTAGCTTGCGGTTAAAAACGGTATACATTTTCGACACTGTCTTGGTATATCACAACGCTGCTAAGGAAGAAATTTCAAGGTGGTTTCGGTATGCAATGGTTGACAGTTCTTTAAACTAATTCTATTATATTACACTATATCATTGATTTTATTTGGTGGGGCTTCTCCCTCCAAATAAAAAAGTAGCCTACATTATGCCTTCTGCTTTTTTTCTGTACTGTACTAGTCGATTCAATAAGTTTGACTTAACAGTGTTACCATGGCAACTAACTTAATAATTACTGACGACGTCTCTGTTTAATATTCACCCAGGGATAGTTCTATAATGTCGGGCTTCATTTAACCCCTCCCACCCGATGTTTGTTAGCCCACTTAAATTTTAAATCACGAGACGCCTCTGGGATAATGACTATGAAAACGTGAAAGTGTATGTAAAATTTTTGTTTCTTACCTTAAAAATAGCCAGTATCTAGCGTTCTCAAGTCTTTCGAAGAAAGTCATGCGATCAGAGAAAGGGAGCATAAATTCCGGATAGCAAGATGGATTGTAAGGAATTCCTGAAGAATATGATGCTGTTAGAGTAAATTCATATGAGATTATGCCAATCATTGGTGGAGATCCCAAATGATGTATTAGTCCATGATAACTGTAGAATATCGAAGCTTCTATAAACACCAGATCATAACTTGTGTTGCCAGAACTGCAATTAAAGATAATGGATTATTATATTATAATGTCAGATAAGGCGAGACTGTTGAAAAAAAAGACCTCTCAAGTTCTGCCGAAGATGGAACCAGTTTCCGAAAGACCTACAGCAGATGTGCCAACTAGTATTTCGAGGGCGTTTTACATGCTTTTTTAATCAATATGGATATATAATCATAATTTAAATTAATTTGTAATTTACGCACACACCCTTGTTCGAAGTAATAAAACAGCTCAAAGACAAAGCTGACAAATGCCATATTTTTTTCATAATGCAGTTGTGTCTTCGAAATATCATACCTATATTTTTCGAATCTACTTGCAAACTAACGGAGTCAAGTGTCTGGTAAAAGTTCCTGTTGTATTTCTCGTGAAATACTGCCTTATAAACTTTTCAGTGTTTTATTCTAAATAAAATTATAGATTTATATATTGTATTATTTATATATGTTTGTATTTCCATTCAAACCTGTTATTAAGCATTAGGCGGCTCCGTGGAGCAAGCGGTTAGACGCTCGCCTCTCACCGAGAAGTTTCGGTAACTCCAATTGGGTTTCGTGGAAGGTTTTTCTCGGAGTTTCTCCCGTTTTCCCCTGCCACAAATTTCACTCCACCATTTCTCCATACTCATCTCATCCGTTTCGTTTCATTTCATTCATCAGCCCCTGTGACAGTGCGTCAGGAGTGGTCGGCCGGCACCCTTGTCATTCACAGGCCTCTATAAAATGGGGGAAAAAAAGAGGTGAATGGAAAATCTTTATAGGCAAACCAGAAGGAAAACGCCGAATAGGAGAGAATAACATTAATCCGGATTAAGGGAGGTAAATTAAACAGAGGATAATTGGACACGTTGTTTAAGTATTTGGATGTCTGGAGAGCTGAGTCATTAATTATAATATTTAATAAAAAAATCTGAAAAAGTGGTCTGACAGAATAAATGGTACGGAAATCTGTGCTAATGCTCAGATTATATAATTAGGTTTAGTCTTATTTAATTAGTTTGTTTAGAAATTTATGCTAAACTTTACAATCTGTGACGCGACTTTCTTTTACTTCCTTCATAAACGCATGTCAAATTGTATTCTTAGGGTTTCATTTTGCAATTTAATTCGCACCATTTACAATGATTTTTACATTTTTTCTAATGATGATTTCAATATATTTTTCTATCATATTTAACTACATACATACAAGTAGCATGAAGACTTGGCAGTAATATTGATTTTAACGAATATTCTAAGCAACAACGAAGATGTTTTCCAGTGCAGCCAACATAGAGTATGTTCTAATTAACTGTACACATATACTTCAGAATTTCCTATTTATTTTTGGGCGTTGAATTCTTTCACAGGTTATAGTGCTTAAATAGTGTTAGGTTAGTTTTTGGGTTGGTCTTTTAGAGGTTAGAGTACTTGAATTGCGTTAGGTTCGTTAAATATCCCGTATATGGCGACTGTATTCCGTGATTCCATAGTGAAAACTGCTTCACGTTTGGCGCATGCTTATGTTGTATGAGTGGAACTTAGAATTTTTTCGCGTCATATTTTGTAAAATATTTTCTAAATTTATTTGGTATTTATTTAATAAATAATATTTTATTTCAATTTAAAGTTTCATAATTGCATGATTACTTGTAACAAGAAAATGAATGAGATACATTGAAACTGGCCTTATTTGGAACACCTTGTCATAATCAATTTACAGTATTTAAATAATATATTAGTAAAATCGTCCTCCGCTGTAGTCTCGAGGTAGCGTGCTGCCTTGTCACCCAGCGGGCCCGGGTTCGATCCCGGTAGGGGCAGTTTTTCTGGGTGAGGTTTTTATCGGGGGTTTTCCTCACTTGTAAGACAAATGTCAGGAAAACTTTAAGGCCCAAAGGTCCCCGAAATAATATGGTCATCATCACCCTTATCATTATCATCATCATCATCCTGCACCGGTGTGGAAAGCAACGGCAAGCTACCACACCTACAATTCCCTAGTAAAGCTGCAGACATAGCATGAAAATGCTATGATTGCAGTGAATGACATGCCTTCGGGCAGAATTACTATGGATGGATGGATTAGTAAAATCCTTCAAAACTTTATATTTTCGAGAATCAATATGTAAACACATAGAATTTGAAATAGATCTCTTAAAAACCAAACAATCCTCAACATGCCCTTATTTTTGCACTTATCTTACTAAAGAGTATTAAGAATGTTCTTACTTTTTTATGAACTGCTGAACTTGCGGTGAACTGAGTTGGTTATCTGTTAGTTTAATAAGTCCTGAAATAAGTTGAAGTGTAACGTCATAAATACTGAGATTATCCCAAGTTTCAAGGTCGAATTGTCGTCGATAATATGCGTAAGAGAACGATAAGTCGATATCCATGTAATTTGGAATGTTCTCCTGCAACAAAGATTACATAAATTGCATAATTATATGGAAAGGAGGAAGAGAGTTAGACCGAAGAAAACTTACATGCATACATAAGGACTTTATTAAACTAAAAGTAAGATGCATACAATATTATTTACAAATATGGATCGCACGGGCAGTAAGACGTGCGTGCTGTTGACAGTCCGTTACAATAAGTTGACGTTAAAAAAAAGACAAAAAAAAAGAATAAAACACAATAATATTACAATTAGATATCAATCCAATTACATTATACATTAACTTAATTATGTAGAATTATTAAGAATTAATGGCATTACAATTTGCTAACATATTTATTTATTCCTGAATAAGTGTTGTTCTTATTTTCCGCGTTTTGTCCAGAAATCTACCCAGGTTTATCCAGTTTTCTGGGTTTACCAGTAACTCGAAGCATGCCAATCTTCCACGATTTGAATTTAGAAATGCCTTCAATATTCTAAATCGTTACATTTTCCTAATATATGTATCTCGTCCTCAAAGCTCCCGCACATTGGATATATTCGCATATCGTGATCGTCGCTAATTTTTAAAAATTTCCATGCCTCTAACCTGAACCAAGCAATCCCTGATATCTCTTTAAATCCTAGATTGAGTATATAAGATTCTTTTCCCCAAACTTGTTTTAGGTCTCTTTGTAAAAATAGTGATCGTTTTCCCGCACAATCGGCCAAAATATTTTGTCGGTTTATATCTAAGTACCTCCTCCTAATTTTTCTCCACACATTCTTGCGATTTTCAGTCCCTTTTTCCCCATACCTAACCCATCCCAATCTTTTGAATTTCTCTCTTAACCTCGTCTGCCCAGAATTTCCCATTTGCGTTCCTATTTTGGTGGTCGGTAACAAATTGCTCTGAGCATTGTTTATTCACCTAGGATTAGCCGCAATCAGTACTTGAGTATACGAATTTTGCAATTTATGTCATCCTGAAATGACCCAAATTCATATAAAATTCCACAGTTAGAAACGGCCTTACTAAGTCCTGGGAAGAAAACTTGCATAGAAGGGTATAAACGGCTATGAATATTAGAGGATTGGAGGAAGATCAATGGATGGACAGAGAGGAATGGCGTTTGGTTTCCGGAAGACGGCGGCAGCTGCCATGATACCGGATGATGATGATGCATAACTATTTTAATTATTTGATTTATAAACTTGTTACTTAAACATTTACATTATTTTGTGATTTGCTTAGAACGCGTAGCGTAACATAAAATCAAGTTGTCGGACGGTGAAGTCTCATGTACATAACCTCTCGATTCAGCCACGAGGATTTATCAACTTCAGTTACCATTATCATATTCCATAAATGAGATTTGTTCCTGGTTGACCTGCTGCGGTTCCAGATCTATGAGTATAAAATTTTTCTATAGTCGTACAGGTCTGCGTTATCCGTGTGTGTGGTATTTAAGTATTTGTTGAGGTACCTTAACTGCAGGTATTTGAGTTATATGTTGAGACAATTTATCCCGGTATGTAGAGATTATTATTATTATTATTATTATTTATTATTATTATTATTATATATTATTATTATTATTATTATTATTATTATTATTATTATTATTATTATTATTGCAATCGACCGCGGTGGACTAGTGGTTATGCTTCTTGCCTCTGGTCCCGAGGGTCGCGGGTTCAAACCCGGCCGGGGTCGATGGACTTTTTAGGATGGAAATATCCAAGGAGCAAGTCCTCTGGGAGGGAATTTAAGTCGTGGGTCCCGAGTCTGAACATTTTCAGGCTCGTAAAAGATCCTTAAGCCTGAATGAAAAGGCCTCAAAGCAATATTTACCGAATTTTTCTGTCCTAGTACTACCTTGGTTTCCTAGATGTCAGTATGAGTCGGAACGCTGACTATGGACCACTCAAATGAATATCTATACGAAAACAAGTATAGCTAAATTAGTATGGTTCAAATTCTTCCCTGTAGGGGGAGAACGCCTAAGGGAAAAACATGGGCTTACAAGAAGAAGAAGAAGAAGATTAATTTTGCATATTCCCCTCCATGGTATCTTTATCTTGTAGTGTTGGAGTGGCTTGCGTGCTTAAATGACCCCGAGTGATATGCCGGCGGTAGCATTGCTGCCGGTAGGATTACCCAGGCCGGACATGTCGAAAGCGGTAAGCCAGACGAAAGAAAGTATCTTGGTCGAAAGAGTGACGATCTTTCACCGTACATGTGTTCCACTGGAGTAAAATTCTCCGGAGATAAAATAGTCCTCCGTTCAGTTTTTCGGGCGGGGACTACTTCAGGGAACCAGTGCCAAAGGTTCAAACACATGGACATCTTCCTAGGAATATGGAATGTTAGGACTTTATATAATAGCGGGGCACTAGAGATATTAATGCGGGAATTAGATAAATCAACATTGGATACAGTATCTTTACAGGAAGTTAGATGGCCAGGAGAAGGTAGTCAGGAATCAGAAAGCTTTGCGTTGTACTACGGGTGTGCAGCAAGACCTGAATTTGGAACGACTTTTTAGTACGAACAAGGATGCTCTCCGCTATCCGAGATATTAAGTTTGTCAGCAATAGAATATCATATATATTTACACGCTTTATGTTAGCTTGACCTGTATCTATCTATCTATCTATCTATCTATCTATCTATCTATCTATCTATATAACGGAATCTTTCAACGCGATTTTCACCCACTTAAAATCATTGGATCGATTTGAAACTTTGTATACGTGTAAAGGAACCGTCACAATACAATAATTTCATATCTATTTTCTAAAATCCTGGCCAGAATCATCAGAAAATAAAATAATAAGTGTCTTTGTATCTATGTAACGGAATTTTTGAACACGATTTTCACCCACTTAGAAACATTGGATCGATTTGAAACGTTGTATACTTGTAAAGGACCCGTGACAATGCAATATTTTCATATTTGTTTCTAAAATCCTGGCCAGAATCATCAGAAAATCAAAAAAATGAAAACTTATATAATAGGTTGCGGACTTGTCGACTTTCTACTCAATCGTTGTAAGAGCTTAGTTGGTAGAGCGGTGAACTCTAGTGGTATATAATTTAAGTAATCCATAGTCGCTGGTTCAAATCCGGCTGGGAGGTTTTTTCTACAATAGTATTACTTTTAGCTCATACTACAATAGTGTCGAATTTAAAGATATTTACATTTTTATCTTATCATGTAAAATATTAAAACTAAAAAATAAAATAATAGTTTTAAAAAACTAAAACAACACGCTTTATTAGAAAACCGAACTAGAAAAATGAAAAATAAGTTTAATTTCCAACACGCTTGGGATAAATGATTTTACCATCAAAAGCGTGGGGTGCTTTTTATGATTTTTAAATTTTCTTGTTAGAGACTTTACTTTTACCAATATCTGTTTATTATCAAATATATTAATTGATAAAGAGCACATCACGCTTTTTATGGTAAAATTATTTATCCCAAGCGTGTTGGAAATTAAAATTATTTTTCATTTTTTTTAGTTCGTTTTCTAATAAAGCGTGTTGTTTTAGTTTTTTTAAACTATTGTTTATTCTAAGGGTAAATAACTTGATTTTTGTAATCGTAAATGCGCATGGTCCCACAGAAGATAAGGATGACAAAATCAAGGATGCGTTGTGTGTGGAATTAGAATGCGTGTTTGATAGCCTTTCACGATATCATATGAAAATTGTCCAGGGAGAATTTAATGCAAAAGTGGGACGAGAAGATATATTTAAGACAATAATAGGCAAATTCAGTCTTCGTGAAGATAGTAACGATAATGGAGTTAGATTAGTCAACTTTGCCACATAAAAGAATCTCATTGTTAAGAGCACAAAATTCCAGCGTAAGGATATTCGTAAATATACCTGGACGTCTCCGGATGGCCAAACTCGAAACCAGATAGATCATGTATTAGTGGATAAACGCTGGCACAGTAACATCATGGACGTTAGATCAATTAGACGGACAGACTGCAATTCGGATCATCATCTGGTCAGGATAAAAATCAGACAACGGTTATCGCTTATGAGAGGAATAAAAGGTAAAGGTAGTTCAATTCGTAAATTTTCATTTCGTTTTCGATCTGTTACTGTATATCGAGCCACACTCCTCAGAAACCTATTTCTGACGTTTCTATTCTTCGTTCCTGGGTTTAGTTACGACCCAGTGTTGGAACCGCCTCGTTTTATAAATTTTTAAAAGTGTCTCCCTCTATTCCTATTATCGGTTCTTTGCTAGCAATTTCTCTGGCGTTCCATAACCTACTTTCATGAAACTCGCTATACCAAAATATTTATACCTGTTCCTTGCTCTGATTATCAACGGTTGAATCTTCCGGCATTTTCTACCATGAGACTTGAAAGTATGTATTGATGTCCCCTGGATACATTACTGACTTCTCGCAGAGTAAGATATCTGATGGGGCTGCCATCTACGACTCGATATCAAGCCGTCTGTTGTATTAACCCCAACAGAAGTGGTACCTTATCCGCTCTGCTGACCGTTGAGGATTTTCTCCCTGTTGCCCCGGAGATGGGTCTTCATATTTTTCCCTTGAAGAATAGGTGCCTCTTCCGCGTAGTTGTACTATCTGTTGAAGTCTTCACCCGTATCCCTGGGCAGGGGCTCTCGTTATACCCCGAGAGACTGGGTCCTTGACAGGACTTTGTCACTAGTAATTAGTGTTCACCCCCGCGAGGAGAACGCGCCTGTCAAGAGTTACCCAACTGCATATAGCTACAGTATTTGACCCTACAAGCATTGGGCCGGGTTAATAGACTTGCATATTTCCAAGGTAAATTCCTCCAGTTTTATAATTTCATTAAACAAATCACAAACGCCACCAAATACGATACGGTTAAGTGGCCAAACTCCATATCGATTGCCAAAATATATTAGAAGTAATGGAATGTAGTGCCATTTTTTAAAAAAAGAAAGGAAATACATTTGCATTTATATTGCACACGGGCCTGCTTGGTCGTACGCTAATTATCAAAAGTTATTAGCTGTCAAGGAGTCGTACATGGTTCCAGATGCAACACCGTGAATGATACTAGACAACGTCGCCTATTAGGGTCTCCGAGATTTGTGGATGTGGGTAGTTGGCGCGAAACTGGATAACTGGAAGTGCGGTATTAAACGAAAGTAACATCATCTTCTCTAGCCAATGAGAATCAGTTTCTTGTCCAAAGTTCAGTTAAGAATAATTTTGTTTTTGATAGTATCCCCTACATTATTTATGTTTTATCAGTGATTGTAATACATGCCTACAGGATCTCTAATATAGAGCCTTTAGTGGGTTTCGATGATTAGAGCAACGAGTACCAAGGGAGAAAATAAATAAAATGAAAGTTATGAAGAGGAAATAAGAAATAGAAATAATAAAGGAAAATTTGCAATTGCTTGCCTCAATGGAATATTGTGGGATAAAAATATTAGTAAAAAAAATAAAATTAATAAGTATCATTCAATTGTTAACAGCATAATTACTTATGGAGCAGAACTTTGGCCATCAACAACAAAAACAAGTAAGTATCTTCTGGCAACGGAAATGGATTTTATACGAAGGGCAGCAAGAATTTCAAGAAGATAAAAAATTAGGAACTCAGTTATAAGGGAGAAAATGAAGATTGAAGACACTACTTTAGATTATATTAAAACTCAGCAATTAAGATGGTATGGACATGTCCAACGAATGGAAGAGGATCGGTTACCAAAATCTGTTTTGGAATGGAAACCAGAGGGAAGACGAGGCAGAGGAAGACCTGAAACCACCTGGAGTCAGGGAATATATTTATACAGGAAAGAAAAACATCTACAACCGGGAGATTGGCTGGACCGACAAAATTTGTTATTGGGAATAGGACTATGTCAAAGACATTAATCAACCAATGATATATATATATGTATATATACATATAAATATACATATATATACATATATATATGTATATATATGTGTATATAAATGTATATATATATTAGTCCCATAAAAACATTAACCAGGGATACACCAGTCATTATAGCTATTTTTCCCAACTTAGAGCCGCCACTTATTGCAGCTACCTAAATTCCTTAGCGATGCTCGCTGATTTTCAATTCTATATTGGCCTAAATTTCATAAGAATATATATTTCCCTATAATGACTCAAATTAGCGTTTAAGTCACGTAGTCCCACACCAAAGCATAATTCCTTAAATTGCTCGGCTTCGGCGCTTGACCAGAATATATAAATTTAACTTTCGTGTAGCGTGAGGTTTGAAGGGTATATCCCTAACATTAAAAGGTTGAGAGTCACTGTGCTAAATATTTCGGCAACAACGTCTTTACTTCCATTCCGTTTTTTTTTTCCCCCTTTTATTGTTCAACATTTAATTGTGATGTCACATGGGTCGTATAAGGTACACAGTCACACATAAATCCATACGTACTTGTAGAGGATTGGGACTGATGACGGTAATTTGATGACCTCTTGCAGCCAGGGCCTTCATTAATGTCTGAAATGTTGACTGGTGGCTGTAGTTTGGTGTGGGAAAGATACCCAGGATCCTTGCCCCATAATTTCCATATAATAACAGCGTAAATATACACATCAACATGAAACAGGTCGCCTGGAAGAAAATTAATTATAGGAGTGTAACATATCTTCATAGATATTTGCCCACAAAAAATGGGAAAATTGATTATATTTTAGTTTCCCTAACTAACTAACTCTGTGGCCTATGAATCTAATATGAGGTAAGAGGTTAATAGGAAGGCCAAGATTTTAAAGGCGTGGAGGACGACTTAATTCTTTCAAATTCATTTTTTTCCCTTTCAGTCAAACAAAAATTACTTTGGTAAAATTAATTGATTATCCATAATAAATCATATAAAGTTAAAAATTTCAGCCATCTGTCAATGAATGAAAATTTAAGTACTTTATAACTGCAGAAACTAAACATCATCATCATCATCTTCAAGGTATGGGCCTGTTAGCCCGTTCCGCTCCCCGGTGCACTATATGCTACAGGTGTATGTCGTCCTTCCAACGTCGTGTTGGTCGTTTTGAAACTAATCATACATTTTTAAAAATTGACACAATGATAAATTTATGTCTAATACATGTGTTATAAAAATGTTTAAATATGTTTTAATGTAATATACATTGTGAGATCATGAGCTACATTACTGAAAGATAAGGATTTTGGTACTCCTTTAAAATATCTAGCGGCACCATTTATGTGGGTCAACTCAGCCACAAACAAAAATGAGTATCGGATGTTTGTTCTGGGGGCAGCTGTCACTCATGGCAGGTTTTGAAATATATATGTGTGTGTGTGTGGTTGTGTGTGTGTGTGTGTGTGTGGTTGAAAGTGTGTGTGTGAGTGTGCTTGTGTGTGTGTGTGTGTGTGTGCGTTTGTGTGTGTGTGGTTGTGTGTGTGTGTGGTTGTGTGTGTGTGGGGTTGTGTGTGTGTGGTTGTGTGCGTGTGGTTGTGCGCGTGTGTGCGTGTGTGTGTGTGTGCGCGCGTTTGGGCGCGCGTGTTGGTGCGTGTGTGTGTGTGTGTGTGTGATCTTAATGAGTGAAACTTTGTAGAAGTGGCCGAATTCAAATACCTAGGAACAGTAATTACAACCAGGTACAGAAAGAAATTAAATATAGGTTCAATTAGAAATGCATGCTGTTATAGATTACAGGGACTCCTATTGACCCAACTATCCTAAAAAATTGTTAAACTGAAAAAAATATATAAATATTCTCTCAGTAATATTATAATTAACACACTGGAATTATCGAATACATAGGTTTGTGGCTGTGCAGAAATTAGCTCCTCATACCTTCCTATCCTGTGCTAATATTTCCCAATCATCCCTTGTATAATTAATTTCCCTAATCATGGTTGATGTTATTCCCCCATCTGATTCATGGTCTATCTATTGGGCGCTTAACTCTGGCTTTTCTGTAACGAGTTTCCATGCACCTCTTTCATTCCCCATTCGTGCCACATGTTCTGCCAATCGAAATCTATAAAACTTAATTTTCCCTACTATGTCTGGTATCGGGGCAGAACTGATAAAATCAGGGGAAGAAAAACTGATGGACAAGATACGCTGGTTGCTTAGTATGATTTGGGAAAAAGAAGCTCTTCCTGATGAATGGAAGGAGTCAATTATCGTACCAATTTATAAGAAAGGAGATAAAACTGATTGCAACAACTACAGGTGCATCTCATTACTTTCAACTTCGTACAAAATTCTAACAAATATATTAGTAAGCAGACTTACTCCCTATATTGATGACATTCTAGGAGATGATCAATGTGCATTTAGAAGAAACAGGTCTACAACAGATCAGATTTTTAGTATAAGACAGATTTTAGAAAAGAAATGGGAATATAATGGTATTGTACATCAACTGTATGTAGACTTCAAAAAAGCATATGATTCATTTAAGAGGGAGAAGTTATATAGTATCCTGCTGGAGTTCGGAATTCCTAAAAAGTTAGTTAGACTTATACGAATGTGCCTAAATGGCACAAAGAGTAGGGTGCGTGTAGGCAAACAGTTTTCGGACATTTTGAAATCCAGAATGGGTTGAAGCAAGGAGATGCACTATCTCCTCTACTATTTATTTTTTTACTAGAGCATGCCATTAAATCTTTAGAGAATGAGGAAGGCTTACAACTGAATGGTATTAATAAGCTGTTAGTTTATGCTGATGATGTAGTATTATTGGCCGATAGCGAGGAAGTACTAAAGAACAACACGCACACACTATTGAGTAATACTAAGAAATTGCAACTGGAAGTAAATACCAATAAAACTAAATATATGGTCACACGTAGAAATTCATTATATAATGGAAATGGACAGCTAATGACAAATGAGGGAAATTGTGAGGAAGTGGCTGAATTCAAATACCTAGGAACAATGATCACAAATAGGAATGAGATGCACAAAGAAATTAAACATAGGCTCAATTCTGGAAATGCATGCTATTATGCATTGCAGAGACTCTTGATGTCCCAACTCCTTTCAAAAAACGTTAAACTGAAAATATATAAAACTATTATTCTACCAGTTATATTATATGGGTGCGAAACATGGACTCTTACTTTAAGAGAGGAAAGGAGATTACGAGTATTTGAGAATAAAGTACTTAGGAAAATTTTTGGACCAAAGAGAGATGAACAGACAGGTGAATGGAGAAAACTTTTTAACAATGAACTACGTAGTCTTTATAGGAAGCCAGATATAATAAGAACAGTTAAGTCTCGTTGACTGCGTTGGGCAGGACATGTTGCACGTATGGGAAATGAATTACTTGCATGGAAGCTTCTTGTAGGAAAGCCAGAGGGAAAGCGCCCAGTTGGTAGATCACGAATGAGGTGGGAGAATAACATTAACTATGATTTGAGGGAAGTAGATTATACAGGGAATGATTGGAAAGCATTAGCTCAGGATAGGGATGTATGGAGAGCTTATGTCCGTGCGGCCATGAACCTACGGGTTCGATAGTGCCAGTGAGTAAGTAAGTAAGTATGTCTGGTATCGGCGGCTGGAATCAAGTCTCGCCTTGTATAGTAGATGGTAATTCGTGATATGGCGATTCTTGAGTCGGTGGCGCCCGCAACTATCAGATGCGTCTATATTTCGTTTTCTGGAAGGGTCGTGCATTTGGGGTTTCTATTCGACAGATATCGAGCCTGAGCTTTCAGATCGTTCGTCTCTCCCATATAAAGAGATGCGAGTAACAGCCACTGATTCGTCATAATCGTTTGTAAGTCAGTCGCGAAAGCCGGTCTTGATTCAAATGGCAATAAGTGCATGGTGATGTCTGATGTGCAAAGAAAGAAGTTTTGCTACAATATGTTCCGAGTATGAAACAAGTGAACTATAAGATAAATTGTGATTGTGAGAGAATCTTACAGGAGAAATTATATGTGTTTATACAGTGAACTATTGTGGGAGAAACAAAGATGATTTGGAATTTTTGCGAAAACTATGTGAATGAAATTAAATATGTTGTTTACAACGCCAACGCAAATAAAGACCATACTTTGAACTTACCATTTTGATACTGTGTTTGATTGACACTGTCTGCGGTAGAATAAATTAGAATTTTTATTTACTGTTTGAAGTGATGCACTGACGCAACCCAATATAAAACTAATGTCAAGATAGCAAATGCCATTCCATTATTATTATAATTATTATTATAACTAGTTTTGATACGTATACCTTTATTTTTATACGTGTTACCAAACATAAATTGAGTTCTAGTTCGTAAACTTCACCGATAACCTTGTCCAACTATCAGTAAAAAATGTCCAATAAAAAAAACGTCATTAATGTTCTACTTCTATTTCCTGCAATTAGTCTATGTTGATAAAACATTATAAAATTCGGTTAAGGTATTACAGCATGTTTTTTTCTTTTCTTCTTCTTTAATCAGAGATTAGGCTCTTAAGCGAGTTCCGGCTTCACATATTCTCCAACCAACGTTTCCGTGGTCTTCCCAAATCTATCCTTCCTTCAGGTTTATAATCGAGAACTCTTCTAGGAATTCGACTTTAGCTCATCCTTAGGTGTTCATTCCATTGATCTCTATAATGACGAATCCTTTCTTCTAATGTTATTAAATTTATTTATTTTCTTATATTCTCTTTTTTAAATTTATCTAACCTAGTATAACTCTTAACTGATCTCAAAAACCTCATTTCTGTAGCTTGCAATTTGTTAATGTCACTTTGTGTCACGGTCCAACTATACAAGACAATGCAAAACCTTCCCCTTCTAAAGCTGGGTTTGTGATATAGGACATTACACTACTAATTGAATTATATGTTGAGATAATATACGTTTAATGTTATAATACCCAGGCATAAAACATATATATATATATATATATATATACACTATAGTTCTTTACGGAGAACAATAAATAGTTGGAATTAAGGCCTATGTACCTTATCCGCTCTTAGAGTGACTCTAACACAAACAATCGCCAATTGTATTCTTCCGCCATTCGCGCCACAATTACTGTTACATTGACAGGGAGCACGTGTGAAGTTAATAAGGCATGTGATAGTTGATTGAGATAGATTACAAGAAAGTTTGTCAGAATATTCACTGAACTTGTGACATACATTTAAAAGAACTGCCACTAGTCAACGATTTACCAGACTTGTGTTTTAAAAATTTAAGTGGTGACACAGCAACAGAAGGCTCGATATCTTCAGTCATTTTGTTGCATCAGAATCGACCGAATCATGACTCAAGTGTATCATCCATTTGTAATAAACAATTTTAGGATATATTTATTGATTAGGGATATTTTGGAATATTTTCTATGTTTTAAATACTGTTATTTTCATTCACGAAGGATAAGAAGTACGTATACACAGAAGACATATTTTTAATTTAATGAAGGGAACTGCTTCTTGGCGTACATATTGCTTCTACATCGTACATCGGTATCAATAACCAATGAAAAGCGAGCAGGTCTCATGATTTTGTTTTGATGAGGATGCACGGTCTGGCCTAGAGAATCTACTAATATGTTTAGCTATTCTAATAGTAGCGTCCAGTCCATAAATGTCAGTGCTATCTATTACTCTTTGCCAGGGCCCATCAGAGACAAAGATTGACTCATCTTTTTATACAGATTTAATAACATACATTAATTACTAACAAGAATTCTTAAACACACTGTAGTAATTTATATGACTCGTATTTAACTCGGTATAATATTTACAACCATGAAAGCTAGCAGGAAAAGTGGAGCAAATATAACCTTGAGAAAGCTTGTATGTAAGAAAGATATAAGGCTGCAATAGCATAGCTAACAAGTACAGTAATTAAACATTCTTATTTACTTAAAATAGAATTTAATATTTCAATTATGGTCTGAAGTTGAAATATGAAAAGATGTTTGAACATAAATTGTTCTTGATAATAAGAAAACATGAATACAGAAATAATAAGAAAAAATACAATATTTACTCACACAAACACTCATGCATACCTTTTAGTCCAGCCGAGGGTTAGGGTCCATACACCAGGATACCCTACCCTGGCTTACTGGACCAAACACAAAACAATAACGCTCTTCTCGAGCTGACGTCCTCCAGACGATAACCAAATAATTAATTGAATGACCTTGTTTATCACTTGCTTCGCCTATCTGAGGGTTCCCAGGAAGAGGGGAAGTTGCGCATTACAGACAGAGCAGAGGGAAGGGGAAGGAAGGTGAGTGGGAGTAAACACAGAGAGAAAGGAAATTGGCACAGTTCATAAATCTCACTGTAGAGGGAGGATAACAGTTCATAGATGTAACGTACCGAAATAGTACTTTCGGTACAGGGATCAGTTTAAAAGCGGACAGCTTTTAGATACAAACTGGTAGGGGATATCCTTTAGATACAAACTAGTACATTTCAACTACAAGTGATTATGTAGCAATCAGCGATCAGTCACCCTGTAGCTAAGAACACCTAATTCCACTCAACCTCTTTAAACATGATTGAATCTCCCTCTTTCTCCGTGTTAAAACGAATTGGCTGGATCTTTTATTCCTTAGAAAAGAAATGAATTATAGTCAAATTTAAAACTAAAAAAAATGGTACCTTTAATGTGCCGTCTTCTTATACCTGATGTTTTAATTGTAGGTCTTTCTGAGTCCTGTTCCATTACTAGCAGAAGGTATTAGTAACATGAAAAGTAATAAAGTTGAGGATCATGTTATATTACATAAACTAATTTTATAATGGTATACTCCAGGAATATCACAAATCCAAGAATTGAGGAAATTTATTTTAATGTTTAAACAATCCATATTTTTCTCTAGCATAACAAAATAAATCCGTTATTTCACTGGGACGATTTATGTTCTTCCAGTTTTTATCACTGTCAATTGAAAATTTTTAAAAATTTGTATAAGATGTCAGGGTCATCCCTATTTTTGTAATTTTGTGATTTCTTTGTTTATCATGAGGTCTTCAAATGAGAACTCTAATTACTTGTATAATTTTAAATGATGCCTAAAATTGTTTAAAATTTTAACGTATCAACTTGTACTATATGTTTTTTCTAAACTACTTTATACTGCAGTCATTATTAAACATTTGTAAATATCATTGGAATTTATTCCATGTTCGTCACATTATTCTAAATTTAAAAAAAAACAATAAAATGTTGTACCTGTTATGACAGACTTCCTTAACAAATTATATTTGTATAAAATTTTCATACATTTAATAGATTTAAACTATCCCCAAGAATATAAAAAATCCCGTGCATGTCTTAGAAATATCATCGTCATCATAGTACACTCACGAATTTAGGCCATTTGTTGACCTGTTTCGGCCTCGAGAGAAACACCATACAGAAGTCTTTTGAGTGGGCGTCGTGGACTTCTTCTGCCTGCAGGTTGATATCTTAATATTTGTTTGGGTATTCTATGATCTTCCATTCGAAGAACATGTTGCATCCATCTTGACTTATATTCAGAAATTATGTTTTCTAAAGGTTCCGTGTGTAATTCTTCTAAGATGTCTTCATTTTGTTTGTGATCTAGTAGTGTGTATCCTGCAGTCTTTCCGAAGGTATCTCATTTCAGCAGATCTACGTCTCTGTACATCATTCTATTTCTACGTCCATACTTCGCTACCATACAAAAGAGTTGGAAGAGCCAGTGTTTTATACACTTTTAGTCTTGAGTGTTTTTGGACTAATTATTAACCCAAAAATTCTTAAAATTTAGATATTTTTGAATTTACATCATTTTCTTCTTCAAAAGAGGTATTGCATCCTAGATATGTAAAATTATGCACCTGCTCCAAAATTTTATTGTCGAGTACAATTTTACTTCTGACAGGATCTACACCTTGAAATGCCATAATTTTTTTTTCTCTGTAGATATCTTGAATCCATATTCTTCTATAATTTTGTTAAGTTCATATAGACCTTCCTGCGAACAGACCTTCTTCTGAAGTATTATTCTAAATGTTATTAGATCTGACATCATTATATTGTTGAATACACTGAAGAAAGAAGGGAGACATTTATTAAATGTAGGGTTGAATTGATACTTATCATTTAGTCCAGGGACGCTCAAACTATGGCCCTCTATCACTTTCTATCTGGCCCCTGTAGGCCTAAAGCATTCTAATAAATTAAAATATTCGAAGGGTAGGTTTATAATGTTATTCTATCAGTAATAGAACAAGAACTGGTAAAATATTTTATAACCACATAACAAAAAAATGTATAAAATCAGCTCACACTTATAATAATAATAATAATAATAATAATAATAATAATATAATGATAATGATGATAATGATGATAATAATAATGATGATGATGGTGATGGCGATGGCGATGGCGATGGTGGTGAGTGATAGTGATGGTGATGATGATGGTGATGTTGATGATGATGGTGATGGTGATGATGATGATAATATGGCCTCCGTAACCTTCCAGTTTCTTCCATTTGGCCCGCAATACAAATAAGTTTGGGCGGCTCTGATATAGTGTATCTTATTTGGTTCAACACAAGCTTTAAATGAAGTAACACAAAAACGGCATACGTCCGTTACGAATGACGTTATAATACAGCGAATGCTCAATTTATGTTTATACCTTTGTTGACACTTTTTCTTTCTTTTTTCACCATGAATGTAATGTAAGTACACGCCAGCTACTAGATTGGAGAGTAGTTATTTCAGTTCTATCAGAAATCATCGTATAAACAGAATTATTTTGACTTAGGTTTCATGGCCAGAGTTCGTATTATAATCTGTGGACATTTTCCGGCCTTGTTGGCCTTGAGGGTTAAATCTCCCCTATGTTTCGCCAGAAATTGGCATCCTCAAGGGTATGCCTGATACTGTTTATATGTTTACTTTATACGAGTTGTCTGAAGAATTTATAACATGTCTGTATATATGTCTACAAGTATCGATATAATATCTCAGAATTAGTCCTCAAATAATTATAAAGGCAACCTGGATATTCATAGCTGCACAGATATAATTTCTCCATAAATCATCATAGAACAGGTGAACCAACTCAATTATATAGGATGTGACATTTCATTTAATTATGATAATGATCTAACTAATAAAATAGCAAAATTCCAGGGAATATGTGGTACGATAAAACGATCACTAAATAATAAAACAACAAGAGAGACCCAATTGAAATTTTATAAAACATTGGCAGTACCGGTACTGCTCTATGGATCAGAAGCCTGGATACATAAAAAACAAGATCTAAGTAGGATAACAGCGGCAGAAATGAAATTTTTGAGATCTGTTACAGGGTGCACTAAGGAAGACAGAATCAAGAACACAGAAATAAGACAGGAACTTGAAATATTTGCAATAATTGATAAAATAGATACATATAGACAAAAATGGAAGCAACACATAGACAGAATGAATGAAGATAGATATCCAAAACAAATAACAAAATGCAAACCTAAAGGCACCCGAGATGTGGGCAGACCTAGAAAGAGATGGGCTGAACTCGGAACGGTCAACAGACCTAATCCATGAATGCAGATGATGATGATGATCCTGAAGTTATGTTTCTAGTCATTTTTCAAGTAATCCCACTACAGGTCTCAGGAGGCCCTTGGGGTAGTAGGAGGTTAAGGCTCCCACATTTTCTGGACAATCGGCACGTGATGTCAGCCGGGTTGTCATCCCTGCGTGACGGCCACCTTTAACCCAGAACAAGTGTCTGGTACTCATTTCAGTTAGAGGCTGAGTCGACCCCAGGGCCATAGTACCGCCAGAAGATTTGGGTCAGTTTTAAAAATCCTGACCCCCACCGGGACTTCAACCCTCGACCTTCCGACTTGTAGCGCGGTGTTTTACTTGTAAAATTCTCAACACAGTCTACAACCGTTGCTATTACCCATGAGGGAGGATCTTGTTAACCTACTTCTCTCAAAAATGTAAAATTAAAAAAGATATAAAATAAAATGTCTTCAATTTGTATTAGTCTATATTAATGTTACAGTAAATGTGATTAATCCGGTGGTTATATATATTTGCCTGTAATTACAAACAATCACCAGCAAATTTGGTAAATATGATAATTTTTCTAAAATTTATCATAAGTAATGCCACGAGTGATTTCCAAATTATCGATAAATTCACGACTCACGAAGTGACGAGTGAATTTATCTAGAGAATTTGGAAATCAAGAGTGGCATTTGTTAGGACCTATTTACTTACTTGCTTACTTACTTACTCACTGGCACTATCGAACCTGTAGGTTCATGACCGCACGGACATAAGCTCTCCATAGATCCCTATCCTGAGCTAATGCTTTCCAATCATTCCCTGTATAATCTACTTCCCTCAAATCATAGTTAATGTTATTATCCCACCTCATTCTTGGTCTACCAACTGGTCGTTTTCCCTCTGGCTTTCCTACAAGAAGCTTCCATGCAAGTCTTTCATTTCCCATACGTGCAACATGTCCTGCCCATTGCAGTCTACGAGACTTACTGTTCCTATTATATCTGGCTTCCTGTAAAGACCATGTAGTTCATTGTTACGTAGTCTTCTCCATTCACCTGTCTGTTCATCTCTCTTTGGTCCAAAAATTTTCCTAAGTATTTTATTCTCAAATACTTGTAATCTCCTTTCCTCTCTTAAATAAGAGTCCATGTTTCGCACCCATATAATATAACTGGTAGAATAATAGTTTTATATATTTTCAGTTTAACGTTTTTTGAAAGGAGTTGGGACATCAAGAGTCTCTGCAATGCATAATAGCACGCATTTCCAGAATTGAGCCTATGTTTAATTTCTTTGTGCATCTCATTCCTATTTGTGATTATTGTTCCTAGGTATTTGAATTCAGCCACTTCCTCAAAATGTCCCTCATTTATCATTAGCTGTCCATTTCCATTATTTAATGAATTTCTACGTGTGACCATATATTTAGTTTTATTGATATTTACTTCCAGTCCTAATTTCTTAGTGTTACTCAATAGTGTGTGCGTGTTGGCCTTTAGTATCCCCTCGCTATCGGCCAATAGTACTACATCATCAGCATAAACTAACAGCTTATTAATACCATTCACTTGTAAGCCTTCCTCATTCTCTAAAGATTTAATGGCATGCTCTAGTACAAAACTAAATAGTAGAGGAGATAGTGCATCTCCTTGCTTCAACCCATTCTGGATTTCAAAAGTGTCCGAAAACTGTTTGCGTACACGCACCCTACTCTTTGTGCCATTTAGACACATTCGTATAAGTCTAACTAACTTTTTAGGAATTCCGAACTCCAGCAGGATACTATATAACTTCTCCCTCTTAATTGAATCATATGTTTTTTTGAAGTCTACATACAGTTGATGTACAGTGCCATTATATTCCCATTTCTTTTCTAAAATCTGTCTTATACTAAAAATCTGATCTGTTGTAGACCTGTTTCTTCTATATGCACATTGATCATCTCCTAGAATGTCATCAATATAGGGAGTAAGTCTGCTTACTAATATATTTGTTAGAATTTTGTACGAAGTTGAAAGTAATGAGTTCCCCCTGTAGTTGTTGCAATCAGTTTTATCTCCTTTCTTATAAATTGGTACAATAATTGATTCCTTCCATTCATCTGGAAGAGCTTCTTTTTCCCAAATCATACTAAGCAACCAGCGTATCTTGTCCATCAATTTTTCTCCCCCTGATTTTATCTGCTGGGATCTCATCTGAACCTGATGCTTTATACATCTTCAATTTTTCAATCGCCATTTCAACCTCTAATGCACTTGGCTCTGTGACTAGCATTTCTGATGTCTGTAAATTATCCTCCTCAATGTCCTGTTCTGTATGTACATTTAATAGCTGATTAAAGTAACTTTTCCATCTATTTAATATACTCCTAGAATCTGCAATCATATCCCCAGTTTCATTCCTAATTATGTTTCTTCTAGCCTGAAACCCTCTCTTCTCTATACTAATATCCTGATATAATTCTCTAATGTTCCTATTTTTTGCATTCATTTCAAGATCATTAATCTTCTCTCTCAAATATTCCCTCTTTTTACTCTTTAGTAGCTTGGTGGTTTCGCGTCTAATACTACCCAATTGCTCTAAATTTACCTCATTTGGTTCGTGTAACCATTTCATTTTTGCTAGCTTTCTTTTCTTTACAATGTCGGCACATTCCTCATCAAACCATTTCTTGTTTTGCCTCTTTTTTAAACAACCAATGCTTTCTGATGCTGACAATTTAATAGTAGGCCTATCTCTTATAGCCTCCCATTCTTTATTTATATCAGTTTCTTCTTCGTTTGCCACATTGTCATCGGAAGATTCCAGTACTTCAAGACTATTAGCAATTTTGATTTGGTATTCTTGCCGCATTTCATCTTTTTCAAGTTTTTTAATTCAAATTTTACAGAATCATCTTTAGCGTTTGTTTCTCTCATAAGCGATAGCCGTTGTCTGATTTTCACTCTGACCAGATGATGATCCCAATTGCAGTCTGTCCCTCTAACTGATTTAACATCGATGATGCTATTGTGCCAGCGTTTATCCACTAATACATGATCTATCTGGTTCCGAGTTTCTCCATCTGGGGACGTCCAGGTGTATTTATGAATATCCTTATGCTGAAATGTTGTGCTCTTAACAATGAGATTCTTTGATGTGGCAAATGTGACTAATCTAACCCCGTTGTCGTTACTATCTTCATGAAGACTGAATTTGCCTATTGTTGGTTTGAATATATCTTCCCGCCCCACTTTTGCATTAAAATCTCCTAAGACAATTTTCATATGATATCGTGAAAGGCTATTAAATAAGCATTCTAATTCTTCATAGAACTCATCCTTCATCCTGTCATCTTTATCTTCTGTGGGGGCATGTACATTTACAATTATAAAATCATGTCGTTTACCCTTTAGAATTATGTATGATACCCTATCACTAACAAACTTAATATCTCGGATAGCGGATAGGATCCTCCTCCTGACTAAAAAACCCGTTCCAAATGCAGGTCTTTCTGCACCCCCGTAGTATAATGCAAAGCTTCCTGATTCCTGACTACCTTCTCCTGGCCACCTAACTTCCTGTAAAGCGACTATATCCAAGGGCGATTTATCTAGTTCCCGCGTTAATATCTCTAGTGCCCCGCTATTGTATAAAGTCCTAACATTCCATGTTCCTAGGAACATGTCCCTGTGTTTGAGCCTTTGGCATGGCTTCCCTGAAGTAGTCCCCGCCCGGAGAACCGAATGAGGGACTATTTGACCTCCGGAAAATTTTACCCCAGTTAAACTCATGTCCGCATTTCTTGACGGTTGTATTTTTACGGTGAAAGATCGTCACTCTTTCGACCAAGGTACTTTTTTCGTTTGGCTTATCACCTTCGACCAGTCCGGCATGGGTAACCCTATCGGCAGCAATGCTACCGCCGGCATAGCTCTCAGGATCATTTAAGCACGCAAGCCACTCCACCACGACAAGGTAAAGATACCATGGAGGGTGTTAGGACCTATTTAACGAATAAATTAAGCTGTTTACTCACAAATCATTAATTAACTATAGTTGTTTTAAAATATTTATATATTTCATGTAAACGACGATGTTTGAAAACAAATGAGAAACGATTGGTACGCTTTATTTGCTTCTTTTGTTCATCACGGCAACCAGACCATATTATTTATTGCAAAAGGAACGCAATGTTGTAAGAATGCACTCTAGTGGAGAAAAAATGAAACACATCAAACTATATATTAATTTCTGATGTCCTATGATGTAAATATGACAATTATATATTTCTGTGTCCACCGCTGTGGTCTCGAGGTAGCGTGCTGCCTTGTCACGCAGTGGGCCCGGGTTCGATCCTCGGTCGGGGCAGTTTTTCTGGGTGAGGTTTTATCGGGGTTTTTCCTCACCTGTAAGACAAATGTCAGGAAAACTTTAAGGCCCAAACGGTCCCCGAAATCATATGGCGATCATCATCCTCCTTCACCGGTGTGGAAAGCAACGGGAAGCTACCACACCTACAATTCCCTAGTAAAGCAGCAAGTATAGCATGAAAATGCTATGATTGCAGTGATGGACCTGCCTTCGGGCAGAATTACTATGGATGGATATATTTCTGTAACGTCATTTCCTGGAAAATAATTCGTTTAAGAAAGTGCAAACAGTGGTTTCTTTCTTCTTTTTTTTTTTTGTATAATCAATTGTTACAAATGTTTTTTATATTATCTCTCGCATTCGTTTTCTGTTGTCATTCATGCACTATATATATATATATATATATATATATATATATATATAAACTGGTAGCTGTATTTGGGAGAATCAGTCACTAAAAAATGATGCTATGACCTATTCAGAATGCTAAAAAGGAGGTGCTGTCTTTATTATGATAAACTGTAGTTGGTAAATTTTATGTGATTGGTTGTAAATAAAAAATCATTGAAATGTGATGGGTCATTGACTCCCATTTGGGGCATGAGTTAAATAGTCAAATTAACCTGTTTGTTTGTATAATTCCCAACTCGTAATGGTAAATGTGATAAAATTTCCTAACTTTACGAACATTCGTTCAGTTTGCGCAACTGCTTGGCTTCTATCAACACGTGACAACCACGTGATTTCAGTTCTGGCACACTTTGTAATTCTAAATATCATAACAGTCTGATATGCTTAAATAAGTAAACTTAAAAGATTTACTAATTTGTAGTAATAGCATTTAACGTTACTTGAAAAAAAAAGTTTTTTTTTTGTCTCTAGAATATGGGTTTAGTTTGTTTTGTATATGTAACTGCAGTTTTTTTTTATGTGCAACTGTTTTGTACAAGTTCAATAAAATTGTATTGTAGTCATTTATTGACTTTTTAATTGTAAAATATAAAATATTGTAATTCGTGGTCTCTTACGCCATAGTGTCCAACGAAAATAATATTTCTGAGTAGTAACTACTAAAAAACTGCACTCCATTCTACTGGCCCAATTAGTCATGATATTTATCACATTTACCATTACGAGTTGGGAATTATGCAAACAAACCGGTTAATTTGATAAATTTTCAAAAACCTATCATATTTAACTTCATTAATGGTGATATGCAAAATTGCCGGTTAGTATATATAATCACCAGTTTATTACTTTTACCGTAACATTAACAATTTAATAGAGGAGAAAAAACTAAGAGAGTTTGAGAATAAAATGCTAACGAAAATGTTTGGACCAAAGTAAAACGAGGAGAATGGTGAATAGAGAAAACTCTGTAGATCTACAAATAAGCTACGTGATGTTATGGAAGATTAGATGAAATAACAACAACAATTAAGCCTCTGAGACGATGAAAGGCAAGATATGTGTAAAGAATGGGGAATGAAAGAATGACATGGAAACTTCTTATAGTAAAACCATAAGTAAAACACAGTAGCTCGTCTAAAAATGACGTGGGAGGCTATAATTAAACATGATTTGAGATAGATTAATTGGATGAGTCATTTCCAAAATGGATCATCTAATATTTTTCTGAAATTCACTTTTTCATTATTCCATGTTTACATGGCTTCTTCCATCGTGAGAACAGATGAACTACACTATTCCTTTACCACTTTCTGACTTTATTCAATAGCAATTTCAGATTCAATGCTTTATCCTGAACAAATTGAATCAGTTTTTTTCCCCCTCTCCTATAAAATTTGATCAACTGTAGATGACCACATTTCAAAATGAAACATAGAAGGAATAATTAGAAAATATTAGCTCGGATACGGATGTATGGGAGCTTAGGTCTGCGCGGACATGAATCTCTGGGTTCGATAGTGCCAGCGAGTTAGTTTGATGGCAAATAATGATTGAGGAAAATGTTTCAACCTATAAACAATCCAGAAGAGTGGAGATCAACAGTAGACATAAATTTACAAACTTGTTAGTTTTTCTCAACCTCATTTTGCCTTCCTACCGGAGGCTTTCCCTTTGGTTTTCCTATAGCAAGTTTCCATGCCCTCTTTTATTCCACATTCGTGCCATATGTCCTGCCCATCGCAGTATATGAGACTTATTTTTTCTTTTTACATCTGGTTTCCCACAAAGATCGTGCATCTCACTATTATGAACTTTGGCACAACGATTTTCCTAAGAACTTTATTCTCCAATACTCGTAATTTTTCTCACCTCCATTAGAGTAAGAGTCCATGTTTTGCATCCATGTAATATGCTTTATATATTTTAGTTTGCCTTTCTGAGATAGATTGGCCTGAAAAAAGTCCCTGTGATGCATCTACAGAATTGAGTCTACGTTCAATTTCTTCCTGTTTGTAATTATTGTTCCTAGGTATTTGAATAAAGTTATTTGCCGTTTACTGTCAATTCCCATTATTTAATTTATATATATATATATATATATATATGATATGAAAAGAAAAAAAGAATGCTTGAGTCGGGATTTGAACTCGAGTCTCTAAAGTCTGTACCTTTAGCGCTCTAACCAACTGAGCTACCCAAGAAAATTGTATGCTTGTCTTGGAATTCTTGGGTAGCTCAGTTGGTTAGAGCGCTAAAGGTACAGACTTTAGAGACTTGAGTTCAAATCCCGACTCCAGCATTCTTTTTTTCTTTTCGTATCATATTTGCCTTCATTGCCAAATGTCAAAAATATATTTATAATATCTATATATACAAGCGTTACTGCTATAAAGTAAATATTCTCTTTAATAATTTGCTTAACTGTTATGTTAGCCGCTAGATGGCAGTCGGAAGATCTTTCCGCTACCTCTTGTGTGAATTGAGAATACTACATGTATAAGAAAATTGTATGCTTGTCTTGGAATTCTTGGGTAGCTCAGTTGGTTAGAGCGCTAAAGGTACAGACTTTAGAGACTCGAGTTCAAATCCCGACTCAAGCATTCTTTTTTTCTTTTCATATCATATTTGCCTTCATTGCCAAATGTCAAAAATATATTTATAATATATATATATATATGAGGCAATGTGCTCATCACATTTTCCCTTGAATATCTTATCGGGTATATACATTCATGTGAGACCATATATTCAGTTCTATTGATGTTTACTTCCAACCCAATTTCTTGTTATTCAATGGAATGTAGGCCTAAGTGTTGGCCTTACTATTTCATCCTATCACCTAATAATACATCATCAGCATATACCAACAGCTAATCAATACAATTTCGTTGTTCGCCTTCTTTATCTTCTAAATATTTGATGACGTGCTTTAAAGTTAAACAAAATTGAATTCTAGAGGAAATAGTGCTACTCCTTGCTATAACCCATTGTGAATTTCAGTAATATCTAAAATATGTTTGCCTACACGCACCCTATTCGTTGTGTCATTTAGAAACATTTAAATAACTTTAACTTTTTCCTAACTCTAGCAGGATGCTATATTTATTTTTCCCCCTTCATAATCGAATTGTATGATTTTTTAAGTCTATGTATAGTTAATGTACAGTATCGTTGTACAGTATCCCCATTTGTTTTCAAAAATATGTATTATGCTAAAAATCTGATATATTTTAGTTTTATGATATTTCTTTTAAATCCACATAGATGTTCACTTATTATGTTGTCAGTATAGGAATATTAATATATTTATTTATATTCTGTATTAAGTTGAATGTTGAAGTAATGAAATGTCAATATTGTTAGCTAGACACTTTCGATGCAAATTAATCTAATTGCAACATAGATAGGCCTATATTCCAATTCAAATTCTACCCCCTTCCTTAAAAATAAAACTATATAAACACAATGAAAGTCTAGATAGTAAGTTTATAAAATTTATTATGAATCTGTAGACTTGCATGCGTTTATAAAGTTTTTGTTTAAGGGGGTAATGGGCGTTTAATTCTTAATAGTTTATTCATTAATTTATTTGACGTAGAGGGCCTTTAAAGTTGGAAGTTTTATCTCATTTCTTATAGATTGATACAATAATCGATTTTTTCCATGCATTTATAAGAGCTTATTTTTTCTCCAGTCCTCCAAATTTTATTAGTTCTATTGGAATCCCATCTGAATATGATACATTATAGTCTTTAATTTGTCCATCACCATTTCTACCTCTAATGCATTTGGATCTGTGACTAATGTTTTTGCTATTTGTTAATAATCCCCTTTAGTATCCGTTCCGCATGTACACCCTTAGACAAAAAAATGAGTCGTCTCTTGAATGCACATTTTTTCTAAGTCCTACTCGGCAGAGCGCTGGGTTCAAACTAGGAAACTAATCATAATTGTGCAGTTGCTGAGCTACTGTGTTTTGTGGTTTGAATTGAAGACACTCCTACGTGTCCTGTTAGGCCAGCGGTAAAACATGCAGTCACTGTTTTTGTTAATGAAGGTCGCAGGTTCGCGTCCTCAATTATGCAGTTTTTTCGTGATATTTGCAATAAAATGTTTTATGAATTAAATACAACATTTTATTTTGACATTTGAATTAAATCAATGTTAATGTCGTTTTTGTAACAATTATATTTACCGCATTCAGGATTTGTTCTAGGTAATTTCAGTGTATTGCATTCAATAGACTGTGATGCGCAGACGTCTGCGCAAAAGCAACAGCCTCTAACAAGTTTGTTTATAATGGATCATATCTAGTTTATCATGGCTCAGCGCACGCCCAAGGACATAGGCACAAAGCACTCTCAATGCCCCGCTAATCGAGGACGGTAATAGATGCTGAGGGTTCATACACCCGATATTGATTTTGTTTTTGTCAAAGTCTTCATTTTATGACATTATTTTTTTCTTATTTATTTATTATAAGAAGGTTTTAATTTATGTTTTTGTGTGTGCATTAAAGTCATAAAACTCAAATATGAAATTAAATATGAAACTAAATTACAGGCGAAATGCTATTCTAACATTCAGTTTAAAAAATAGAACGGGGAGCGAACCCGTGAGGTTACGAACGTAGATGACGTCTGTTAAACCTCTCGGCCACGGAAACACACTAAGCCAAGCTCTCTCTTTCATGTTTCTTGAGTACACTGCGTTAACCAGCAAACAACCCAGTACAATTACTGAAAACGTGTTGATGTGAATACGGCTTCTGCGACCGCTCACGAAGTTCCCCGATCGGTTGATAGAATCAGCAGATGACTCTTTTTTTTGTCTGAGGATGTACATTTAATAACTGATTAAAGCAAAAATTCCATCTATTTATTATACTCCTGGAACTGCAACCATATCCTCCATATTCATACATAATTATATTTGTCCTAGTATGAAACCATTTCCTTTCTATCCTAATTCCCTCATATAATTCTCTGATGTTCCCATTTTTGTATTCATTTTATGACTATTAATCTTCTCGCTCAAATATTTCTTGTTTTTACTATTCAATAACCCTGTGATCTCCCATCCGATATATGCCACTGAGAATGCCATATAAAAGAATTCCAATATTGGCTCTGGAAGGTAAACCAGAAAGAGACCAGAAACATGAAAATGTAGAATGAGACCATACGCAAGATAGAATGATTGTGTATAGACTCTCTCTCTCTCTCTCTCTCTCTCTCTCTCTCTCTCTCCTCTCTCTCTCTCCTCTCTCTCTCTCTCTCTCGCTCTCCCTCTCTCTCTCCCCCTCCCTCTCTCTCTCTCCCGCTCTCTCTCTCTTTCTCTACACACACACACACACACACACACACATATATATATATATATATATATATATATATATATGGTATGATAAGAAAAATAAGTGCCTGGACGGGATTCGAACCCGGATCTCTGAGTCTGTACCTCAGTGTGATATCCATTACACCACCAGGCGAATCCAATTCAAGCATTCATTTTTCTTATATATGTATTATATTCTCCATTATTACTAGATGTCGCGAGAACTCAGTCTTCACTGCCATCTAGTAGCTGACTATAACAAGTAAGCAAATTAAAGAGAACATTTTTACTTTATAGCAGTGATGCTTTATCGATGTTATAATTAAATGTTTAACATTGAGCAATGCAAGCTTAATATGGTATGATAAGAAAAATAAGTGCCTGGACGGGATTCGAACCCGGATCTCTGAG
This sequence comes from Diploptera punctata, assembly GCA_030220185.1. Taxonomy (NCBI): domain Eukaryota; kingdom Metazoa; phylum Arthropoda; class Insecta; order Blattodea; family Blaberidae; genus Diploptera; species Diploptera punctata. The sequence continues at coordinate 48,550 of JASPKZ010007409.1, read as the reverse complement.
TCTGTACCTCAGTGTGATATCCATTACACCACCAGGCGAATCCAATTCAAGCATTCATTTTTCTTATATATGTATTATATTCTCCATTATTACTAGATGTCGCGAGAACTCAGTCTTCACTGCCATCTAGTAGCTGACTATAACAAGTAAGCAAATTAAAGAGAACATTTTTACTTTATATATATATATATATATATATATATATATATATATATATATGTCAGTTTCTTCTTTAGTCGCCACATCTGAACATCCCATCATTTAAAATCTATTAGCAATTTTGATCTGGCATTGTTTCAGCACTTCATCATTTTCAAAGTTTTCGGAAAACAACAAGTGTTCAGTCCAGAGAGACTGGATAGGAAAGATAAAAAAGAGATATGGTATGGAAGTGGAAGTAATACCATATCGGTCAATATCTCACCATGCTTATGTAATTATTATTCATAAATTAGATAAACAAGAGGAATTGATAATATGAATTAATAAACATTCAGGTAAGAGTAATCCAGGGAGAGGCGGATGACTGCAACCCTTCTATTGTATACTGATGGGCTCGAGACATATTCACAATAAGTTAAAGCTCTCTAAAATCCATTTCTCTTCAGAGAGGTATATGCATTTTATTCAGCGAATTAGAACTAACAATGCTTAAACCTTATACTTTTGACAGCTTGAACACAGTAAAATAAATGGATTGCGCACAAATGTGCAAAGGTGATAACACAGCTAACAATCACTAACACTAACTTGGTCTTGCGTAAATCACAAATTGTTTTTGTTCTTTGTGTTCATGTTTCGATGTGATATCTTTGGTATTTCTGTTCTTCACACACTTCGCATATGCATGACATCTTCGGGTCATGGAATGTTTTATCTCTACACAATAAGAAATATATATTGCCTGGGAATATTGGAAACTCAGCAAACAGATGTTTTTACGGGGGTGGGGAAAACAAATTAGAAGCGAAGCCTAATGCCGAATTAGACAGGATTTCCCTGATTTGAGGCTTTGTCCTGACTGTATCTAATCTCATAGAAGGAGGGTCTTAAAACACTCGGTGACGTCACAACGAACCAAATGGTCCAGAACTCTACCACCCCAAATCGTTGCGTATCCCGGGACCAAGAGCATCTCAATCTTACCGTAACTCACTGAGCTACCCAAATTCTTCAACTGAAGAGGAATCCTTTCTAAATCCTGGCGCCCAACAAAACCCGTCTTACCAGCACCTTAAATAAGGAGACACCATTAAAATCCTCCAGATCACGATATTGATAGGGTTTCAAGGTCAACGACCTCCCGACTCATATACCATCTAACCAAGACTGACTTCTTCATCAGAGAAATAGTGTCAAAATACAACCTGCCACACACCCCAGCCTACGAAGCAACCATAAGAGAGAGATCAGAAAAATCAGTGGATATAGACCGCGGATTCTTTCTGGCCCCAGCGATGAACATCGAAGAATGGAAGGAACCGAACTTCTCTCTGAGATACGTGTTCACGAGGACCGCCACACATGGATTCCACTACAGAATATGTACCCAAAAAGGGTTCCACCTCGCATCGAACCTGTGCTTCTGCAAGCTATGTGACCAGAAATGTGAACAATACCACCTAATTGACTGTATAGAAAGAAGAAAGCCTCTGCAATTCTACGCAGATGATAATAACTTTCAGTAATTGTATCTTAATGTACTCAATGTTTTTAATAAATCTTTATATCACAGTATTGGCACTAGATTACAACGTCTGCTAACAATCCCTATCCATAGCACTTCTTATTCTACTTATTTCACAGTAGTTTCTCCCTCTCCTGGAATTCTTCCCTCAATATATCAGGAGTTGCAGCACACTTGACAATTTTACTTCACGCTTATATACACAGTGTCCCAAATTGATACTCACTTACTTACTAACGGGCACTATCGAACCCGTAGGTTCATGGCCGCACGGACATAAGCTCTCCATACCTCCCTATCCTGAGATAATGCTTTCCAATCAATCCCTGTATAATCTACTTCCCTCAAATCATAGTTAATGTTATTCTCCCACCTCATTCTTGGTCTACCAACTGGCCGTTTTCCCTCTGGCTTTCCTACAAGAAGCTTCCATGCACGTCTTTCATTCCCCATACGTGCAACATGTCCTGCCCATCGCAGTCTACGAGACTTAACTGTTCTTATTATATCTGGCTTCCTATAAAGACCATGTAGTTCATTGTTATGTAGTATTCTCCATTCACCTGTCTGTTCATCTCTCTTTGGTCCAAAAATTTTCCTAAGTACTTTATTCTCAAATACTTGTAATGTCCTTTCCTCCCTTAAAGTAAGAGTCCATGTTTCGCACCCATATAATATAACTGGTAGAATAATAGTTTTATATATTTTCAGTTTAACGTTTTTTGAAAGGAGTTGGGACATCAAAAGTCTCTGCAATGCAGCATAATAGCACGCATTTCCAGAATTGAGCCTATGTTTAATTTCTTTTTGCATCTCATTCCTATTTGTGATTATTGTTCCTAGATATTTGAATTCGGCCACTTCCTCAAAATTTTCCTCATTTGTTATTAGCTGTCCATTTCCATTATTTAATGAATTTCTACGTGTGACCATATATTTAGTTTTATTGATATTTACTTCCAGTCCTAATTTCTTAGTGTTACTCAACAGTGTGTGCGTGTTGTCCTTTAGTATCTCCTCGCTATCGGCCAACAATACTACATCATCAGCCTTTGGCATGGGTTCCCTAAAGTAGTCCCCTCCCGGAGAACCGAATGGGGGACTATTTGACCTCCGGAAAATCTTACCCCAGTTGAACCCATGTCCGCATTTCTTGACGATTGTATTTTTACGGTGAAAGATCGTCACTCTTTGGACCAAGGTACTTTTTCGTCTGGCTTATCACCTTCGACCAGTCCGGCATGGGTAACCCCATCGGCAGCAATGCTACCGCGGGCATTGCTCTCAGGATCATTTAAGCACGCAAGCCACTCCACCACGACAAGGTAAAGATACAATGGAAGGGTCCCAAATTGATGTATATACTATTTGAAACGTTATTTCTCAGCAACGTAATGAGACACAAATGCAATTTTTGTTGTGTATGATCCAGAAGGCACTGGAAAAGCAAAGCAATACCTTCATCGATCTTCATGTCTTTATAAACAACAATGGCGGCGAGATTATCATTCGATGAGCGTAAGTGGATACTGAAGAGTTATTGGAAAGTGGAGAATGTTGTTGAAGTGCAACGACGTTCGATGGTTGAATTTGGGACACCACCACCAACAAGGGTAACAATAACAAGAATACGAGACAAGTTTGAAGACGATGCATGACTGCAACAGTACTCTCGTCATCAGTCGAACGTCCCTTTCTTCCGCACCGACCTTTCAACGTTCCATCTTCTTCAAACTTGTCTCGGATTCTTGTTATTGTTACCCTTATTGGTGGTGGTGACCCAAATTCAACCATCCAACGTCGTTGCACTTTATCAACATTCTCCGCTTTTCAATAACACTACAGTATCCACTTACGTTCATCGAATGATAATCTCGCCCCCATTGTTGTTTATAAAGACGTGAAGATCGATGAATGTGTTGCTTTGCTTTTCCAGTGCCTTGTCGATCATACACAACAAAAATTGTACTTCTGTCTCATTTCGTTGCTGAGAAATAACGTTTAAAAGAGTATATACATCAATTTCGGACATTCTGTAGTTACTTATTTAATTTTCTCCAGAACTAAATTTATTCTGTAATTAGTACTTTTTTTCATTTTTCTATCTTGTACAATTCATATTTTATTCCTTATATTTAGAATGTCTACCGCTGTGGTCTCGAGGTAGCGTGCTGCCTTGTCAAGCAGCGGGCCCGGGTTCGATTCCCGGTCGGGACAGGCTTCTGGGTGAGGTTTTTTACGTGGTTTTGTCCTCATCTGTAAGACAAATGTCAGGAAGCTTAGGGTTCAACGGTCCCCGAAAATAATTCAGCCATCATCATCTTCTTTATCATTATCATCATCATCCTTCACCGGTGTGGAAAACAATGGGAAGCTACCACACCTTTAATTCTCTAGTAAAGCTGCAAAGCGTAGCATGAAAATGCTATGATTGCAATGAAAGACCTGCCCTCGGGCAGAATTACTATGGATGGATGGATAGATATGTAGAGTAAATCAGCATATAATGTAGATGATAAATGTATTTAGATTATTCCATGTAATGATTTATGTTTATTGTAATTTAGATATGACAATTTTTATCTAATCTGGTTGAGTGGCCGACAAAGGCTTCAAGGGCTTAACTCTGCCAGGCAAAATAAAGCTATTATATATATATATATATATATATATATATATATATATATATAAGCAATTAATTTGTATGGGCACGTAAAACGAATGCAAGAAGAAAGGTTACCCAGGAAAACATTGGAATTGTGTCCGCCTGGAAGAAGAAGGAAAGGAAGACCTCCAAGCTCGTGGATGCCGAAATAAGAACAGGAATGAGAACAAGAGGACTGGAGGACATGGAGTGGATGAATAGAGACGAGAGGAGAAGAAAAATAAAACTTTAGGCACAGAAAGATATGTAAATATTAAATATCTGTCTATAAGTAAGTACATTATTGTTTGTTTATTTATTTCTTGACAACCCCGCTGCAATCAACTCTCATTCTCGGAAGTATAATTTAACAACATGCAAATTTATTACATAAACACTTGTGCAAAAAAAATGTTTTTTTATATAGAAAAATATTCAACAATATTTTGCCGAGTCTGAGCCAATCCGAGGATGTCATATGACAGAATGTCGAGATTAACTCTGGAAAGTAAACCGTAAGGCATAAGTTATAGATGAAGACCATAAGCAAGATATCTTCTTATATGGCTAGAAGTAAACAGATGGAGAAAACAATGAAGGATAGAAAAATATGCTAAGACATAATTATGTTGGGCAGTCATGTTTATATAGTAGTTGAAGTAATACAGATGATTGATTGATGACAAACAGAGGACTTGTCTGAAGCGTATTTTTGGATCCCAAGCAGTGGCACCTCGTGATTTTGAAGTTAGATGAAGAGCTAGCAACGAAAATTATTTGTACACATGCTTATTTTAATTATTATCAAACTCGCATATTTCCTGTATATCAAATCGAGCCTTGGGTTTTTGAAGACTGCAAACTGTTCGGTGATATCTTCGAGTAATGGATGTCTTCGTTAATTTCAGTTGAAGTTGTTTCTGAATTGTAATATTCCCCAAAGAATAAATTTTCTCTTCTGAAATTGGATTCTTCAGGTACGTTTTTATTCTATGTTTCAGACAAGAATATCTTCTTTCCAAAAATGCTGTTGTAGACGGAGACGAGCATAACCATGGAAATTACACGAACCGTGACCGTTTGAAACCAAGACTGTAGTGTTTAACTGAATGCTTAACTTATTTTGTATAATATATTTGTAGAGACTCAGTAGGACGCCCACAATTTAAAACTTCTTTTTTATTTTTATCTTATCGTGAAAAAGGTGTTTACAATAGAGCACATCAGAAACAGGGTTCGTATTTAAATCCAGAACAATATCCGAATAGCGCGATTTGAAAAAAAAAAGTTATATACAAAGCTTCGAAGTAGATTGCTTTTCTATTTCACTTGGAGAATTTTGTAACGATAGGGATGACGTCAAGGTTGTTATGGCGACCAGCGAGCTAAGCTCGCCCTGGATATCGAGGAGAGTAGAAAGCAAGAATCTTTCACTTGAGCGATGGATGTAGATCAGAATGACAGTACGCTGAGCGAGCGCTCTTTTGTCACAACGATGAGTCCAGCCTCATACAGTAATACAGAAATACGTAAGCAACATTCGTGATAAGGAAAATAAAGTGTAAAAATAATTCTCGCAAAGATAAATGGCTGTGAAACGTGGACTCTAATTTTAAGGGAGGAAAGGAGATTACGGGTATTTGAGAATAAAGTTCTTAGAAAATATTTTGGAGAGTTGAACAGACATGTGGGTGAATGGAGAAGTCTATATAACAGTGAAATACATGGTCTTTATAGGAAGCCAGATATAATAAGTACAGTTAAGTCTCGTAGTCTGCGATGGGTAGGATATGTGGCACGAATGGGGAATGAAATACGTGCATGGAAGCTTTTTGTAGGAAAACCAGAGGGAAAACGCCGAGTTGGTAGACCAAGAATGAGGTGGAAGAATAACATTAACCATGATTTGAGGGATGTAGATTATATAGAGGATGCTTGGAAAATATTATCTCAGGATAGGGATGTATGGAGAGCTTATGTCCGTTCGGCCATGGACCTACGGGTTCCATAGTGCCAATGAGTTAGTTAAAGATAATATGAAGTGGCACTTCACCTTCTTCCCCTTAATAGCCGCCCCTGTTTCCAAGAAACTGACAATTAAAAAAGAAGAAAGAAAAAAGTAAATAAATAAATAAATAAAATAAAGAGTGAAAGGAAGGAACTTAACTGCATTGTCCTTTTTTATTATTTTTCCTCATTTCAGTTATAGTGCATTTATCACACTTGTATCGTAACATACACATATTTTTAATCGTTTTTTATTTTATTCTTCACAATTTTCGTAAGAGAGCCACACATAAATTTAAGGATATAGTAAAAAATAATAATAATAATGGCTGTAGTAATGAAAAGGAATACAGCAACATCTAGTAGCAGATATTGGTACCAATGTAAATCTAGTGCAGCCGATCTCAGATGTTTTGCACCTTTGTGACGTAGAACGTATTCTGTCCACCATATCAATCTTTCTAAAGATGTTTCGGGCTCATCTCTTGATAATACTGATAGTTTTTCAACGTTTGCTCTAAAACTAAAGATACATTAATAATAATAATAATAATAATAATAATAATAATATATCACGACAAAACTAGAGAATGAAGAGACATTACAATGTGAAAATGTGGAAATTAAGAAAGTTGAAAACTTTAGGATCAATTTTAGAATCAGATGGGAAACGTTATAGTGAAATTGAGAAAATAATTAGTGAAGGAAGAATTGGAATGTTAAATTCAGTGATATGAAGTAAAATTATTATAATAAAACTAATAGATTGATATTTGAAGCATTAGTTCAAAGTGTTATGTTTTCTCAACCTAGAATGTAAGATTAAAGTTAATTTGTATTCTGTGTACATCTCATGCTATACAAAAAGTAAAACCAATGTGTAAATGTGACAACTGGTGTGGTATTCATCTTTAATAGACCTATTGTCAGAATTTTTATTTTTGTTATCAGCTGTGATGCTAGGGGATTACAGTGCTGACCCCATGTCACCCTTATACTGGGTAAATGATTATTCACCTATGTGATTGACTCATATGGAAGGCGAAGGGCATTCTAGCTCTGATTTGCCATAAACAAAAGTATTTTAAATTATGATACTACATTCATTTAGTATCTAATGACCTTTCTTATTTCACAAGGAGTTAGCATTTTAGCAGAGACACTACCAACTCCTCCAACCGCTACCTTTTCTATTTCTTATTATTACTTGCAATATCTTACTTTCCATCTTAAGATAATAAATTTGTGTTTGAGCTATGGTTTTCCCTTAATGATCATATTCCACTGTCATACACTATAACTGGCACGCATTTCTCCCTTCCTTTTTAGTACGGTCCAATGATTAATTTGAATATTAAAAAGCAGAAATTATTTAAACCAAAGAGTTTTGGGAAAACAGTAAAATATATTCTCATTGAAAGAAATATAAGTCGGCCGCGGTGGACTAGTGGTTATGCTCCTTGCCTCTGGTCCCGAGGGTCGCGGGTTCAAACCCGGCCGAGGTCGATGGATTTTTTTAGGATGGAAAAATCCAAGCAGCAAGTCCTCCGGGAGGGACTTTAAGCCGTGGGTCCCGAGCCTGAAGATTTTTCAGGCTCGTAAAAGATCCTTAAGCCTGAATGAAAATGCCTCTAAGCAAAATTTACCGAATTTTCCCGTCCTAGTACTACCTTGGTTTCCTAGATGTCAGTATGAGGCGGAACGCTGACCACGGACTACTCAAATGACATCTATACGAAAACAAGTGTACCTAAATTAGTATGGTTCAAATTCTTCCCTGTAGGGGGAGACCGCCTAAATCTCTGTTAAGGGAAAACGTGGGCTTTAATAATAATAATAATAATAATAATAATAATAATAATAATAATAATAATAATAATACTAATAATAGAAAAAATATAATAAATATAAGATTATGAGAATATAAATATAAGAACATAATAATGCAGCCATAAATTCATTATGTATGCATTCCAGAAACGAAGAAGAAAGAGAGAGAGAGGGGGTGGGAGAGAGAAAGAGAGAGATTTAAGAACAAAAGGTTGTTTGTTTTTTGAAGAAACAAAATGAAAGCGATATAATACAGTTTGTAATATCATTAAAAAAAGGTATACTGATATTTATAAGAATTAAATGAATCGTGAATCCTTCTTACCCCATACTTCTATGGTTTTTAAACAAAGCACCGCAGTATCGGGAAACAATCTTCCCACGTCAGCTGTTTTCACGACTGACGATGGGGAAGATTGTTCTCCGATACTGCGGTGCTGTGTTAAAAAAACATAGAAGTATGAGGTAAGAAGAAATCAAGATTCATTTAATTCTTATTAATAAAACCTCATAATGTTAAATTCCCAAATTTATTATATTAAAATACTGATATTTACCTGGTATTATTGAGAATTTCGTTTATGGCATGTTGTAATGATTGCTTCGTTAAATCTTTGAAACGGTGAACCAAACCTATTCCTGTTTCTTCAATCTTCCTACAATTATATAACTGATCTCCAAAAAATGGAATTCCTAATAAAGGAACAGCATGATACACAGCTTCCTGCAAGCTTTGTAGACCACACTGTGTTATGAACAATCGTACATTTTTGTGAACTGAAACAAAATTAATGCATGGTTTACAGTGGAGTAACTTATTTATATTTATAAACGTAATAGGTTTGAACATATACAAAGAATGCCAAATAATCGTTTATCAAAACAGCTGCTTCATTATAGGCCTCTAGGCCGAAGAAAAGTAGGAAGACCAAAACGTCGTTGGAAGGACGACCTGCGCCTGCGGCATGTAGTGCGCCGGGGAGCGGAACGGGCCAACAGGCCCATACCTTGAAGATGATGATGATAACTTATTTTTCTACTTCTGATAGCAACAAGTGGAATCCAGAGAGCGAGTACATTGTTGTCTCTCACACGCTGAGTGACAAATGTGATGGACCAGTGCGGCATAATTTGTAACGTAGGCGTGATAATATATTTCCGTGAATAATAATAATTGATCATAATTTACTTTATAAATGAGAACCAAACACAAGATGAACAGACAGGTAAATGGAGAAGACTATGTTACAGTGAACTACATTGTCTTTATATGAAGCCAGATATAATAAGAACATTTAAGTCTCATAGACTGCGATGGGCAGGACATGTGGCATGAATGGTAAATTAAAGACGTATATGGAAGCTTCTTGTAGGAAAACCAGAGGAAAAACGCCCAGTTGGTAGACCAAGAATGAGGTGGGAGAATAACATTAACTATGATTTGAGAGAACTAGATTATACAGGGAATGATTGGAAAACATTAGCTCAGGATAGGGATGTATAGAGATCTTATGTCCTCGGGGTCATGAACCTACGGGTTCGATAGTGCCAATGAGTTAGTTATTTAGTTAGGAGCCGGAAAAAGTAGCGGTTCAGGGCAGATGGGTTTTGGCTCTTAATTCGTGGTGAAACCAATAGGCTACATATCTGGTAAATCCCAACATGAAATGGCTATGTCCACTTCTAAAGTAAAGTAATCCCACTGCAGGCCTCGGGAGACCCTTGGGGTAGTAGGAGGTTAAGGCTCCCATTTTTTCTAGACAATCGGCACTTGATGTCAGCCGGGTTGTCAGCCCTGCGTGACGGCTGCCTTTACCCCCAGAACAAGCGTCTGATACTCATTTCCGTTAGAGGCCGAATCGACCCCAGGGTCATAGTGCCGCCAGAAGGTTTTGGTCAGTTTAAAAATCCTGACCCCACGGGACTTGAACCCTCGACCTTCCAACTTGTAGCCTTAACCACTACGCTATGGGCTATGTCCACTTCTAATTTATTTATTTCGCTTTTTCTCGTAGGTGTCATTCCCACTATTCATCTAACATATACTAGAGAATATGTTCACACACGAAATTACTGCAGATGATACACACAGAAGACTGCAGATGATACACACAGAAGACTGCAGATGATACACACAGAAGACTGCAGATGATACACACAGAAGACTGCAGATGATACACACAGAAGACTGCAGATGATACACACAGAAGACTGCAGATGATACACACAGAAGACTGCAGATGATACACACAGAAGACTGCAGATGATACACACAGAAGACTGCAGATGATACACACAGAAGACTGCAGATGATACACACAGAAGACTGCAGATGATACACACAGAAGACTGATAAAATCTACATTCATAAGTGAATCGATTAAATCAGAAACCTCCCATGTCCACATTTTGCCAAAATGAATGAATGGTGTGTTATATCTCTATGATGGTAGGAACATTATTTGTGGCTGAAATAACTCATGACAACATAACGATTACACTGTAGTATAGATTGGGATTTTAACGTTCTGCTCAGAAATTCCTCATGTCCAATGACATGAGATGTTTCTGTTCTTAATTGCTGGAAAAATATTTTTGTAACCAAAGGTTACCTTCATGGTTATGTATTTGATATATTCAAAGAAGGAATTATTTCTGTGGTTACACATGGTCAGGGATTTAGGTTAAGTTTAGGTTATGAACTCTCGTTGCGCTTCATTATCACCCATAATATCATCGGGGTAACGTAACTCCGCCTTCCAGGTGTCCCAATCTAAGAAATGGATTACAATTCCGCCGATGCCAATGTCATAAAAGACAACCTGGTGGCATTAGATAATTAATCTAATATATAAAAGTGTTTGTTTGCTTGTTTCTTTGTTTGTTCGTATTTTATGCGCGACCATACCGTTGATCTTATTGTGATGCGGCTTTTTGCAAAATGTTCAGGAGATTCCCGGGATGAACATAGGCTATAAGATAGTTGTAATACTCAATCTCTTCACCCCTAAAAATCGTATCTTAAATAGATTCCCGGACAAGCGTGCTCTGTCATACCGTTCATCTGATTGTGATGGGGCTTTTTGCAAATTGTTCAGAATTTTCCCGGGAAGGCTATACGATAGTCTTAATGCTCAAACCCTTTTACCCTTAACATCACCTTTGTAGGGAAAACGTGAAAAAAAAATCGCTTTTTGTACGCTTAAATGGCTTCCGCTGCCTAATCCATAACACATAACCAAATTAATGTACACAGAATTGAATATCTAAAACACTCTACAAAAAAAAATCCGCGACAGCATATTTTTAACTTTTACATATAACTCATAATAACCATTTTTGTCTTTCATTGATGCCAAGAAGATCGGGATAATTAGATCCCAGGGCACCAAGCGTAGCAGCGCACGGAGGGTATTCTTCATCATCATCATCATCATCACTCCAGGGATTAGGCAATTGCCCGTTCCGACTTCATAATGCATCAGCCCAACGTCTTCTAGGTCTTCCAACATCACGTCTTCCTCTTGCTTGATAATTTCTTGCTGACAATGGATATCTCTCCTTACTCATTCCATCCATGTGATCAATCCATTTTTTTCCGGCTGATTTCCATGAAGCTTCTCAGTAAGATAAATGTCTCCTGGAAGCGTTACGAGCGCTTCGCAGGACAAGGATGGTGGAAGGGCTGCTTCCTCTGAGCCTCCAAACATGCTCCTCTGGGTATCCACCCCCAAGAGAGGGCTGCTTCTTCCGCTCTTCAAGCCCTACAAGTTTAGCTGTGCTATTCCTTGTCGCCCTGTTGACCGTTGAAGACTTGACGAAGATGTGGCCGCCCAATATGGATACAGACGCCATTCCTTCGTTGTGAGCTATACTTAGTTCCCCTCGCCTCTTACCCACCAGCAAGATTAACCTAAGTCAGTCTTCCCCAGTATGGTCGTCTGGTTCATCGGGTACTAAGCCCCCCCTCCACGTCAAGGTGATAGCTCCTGGGGGGAGGGTATTCTTTTATAACTGATTTTGTGTTTTAGCTCATTTATACCAAGTACATCGGGATACGTAGATTCCCGGGCAACGCCGAGTAATCAGCACGCTGTATCTAAAAATAATTACGATATAGCTTTACTCATAGTGATTGCTTGAATATTATATTTTGGAAGATGAAATTTTATTTGCCATTTGGATTGTATGAAAGGTAATTTGGAAATATAATCAATTAGTTTATTGTTGTTTTAGCTGCAATAACGAAGAGAGCAAATCTATAATTATTTTTCCTTTTACTTATTCAACTAAACGTAAAAATATATTATCATTTTATTTAGGTGTAGCAGCGCACGCCGGGTATTAGCTAGTGTGTGTGTATTTATATATATATATATATATATATATATATATGGTATGATAAGAAAAATAAATGCCTGGACGGTATTCGAACCTGGAACTCTGAGTCTGTACCTCAGCGTGTTATTCATTACACCACCAGGCGAATCCAATCCAAACACTTATTTTTCTTATATATATATATATATATATATATATATATATATATTGAAACGTTGTCTCCCCGACTACTGTAAAATTGACACTCAATAATCTGCATAAACATATGATTGTGGTCTGGGTAAATATCAGTTAATCCAAATTTCATTATAATTATCATTTCTATAACAACACTTAATGATATTTTATATGAATGACTCAAAACCCTCTAATAAGAGAAAGAAAGACGTTCGGAGCAAATGAAATTGTGATATTATTAAGGATGCAGGAGTGAGAATACGAAGTACATGAACTACAGGACGAAACTGAAAACATTTTTGGACTTCCCACTCATACAAAAGCATAGCCTGAATAGGATTGTGAAAGAGTTAATTATTAAGTATTAAATGAATTGACACAAAAAATAACATTTGTAATAAAATCAGTGTAACTAATTATAATGAAATTTGGATTAACTAATATTTAACCAGACCACAATCATATGTTTATTCTAATTCCATAGAAGGCCCTTGGCCTACCAGCCGTCTATATTTGATGTAAAAAAAACCTCTCATGTTCACTATTTTGAGTAGAAACCCCTCATGTCCAATAGTTATATTATAGCCTATATTCATTTCTCGGTTCTATTACGGATACATATAGCATTTTTGGTCTGGAATTACATAACCTATAGTACTATTTGTATTATTTTTTTCTAACGAGTTTACATATTTGTCTTTACAATAATCACTTCTTTCGCCATCCTGAACAATTTATAATCGGACGACGTTATGCATCAACGAGCTATGTGCCATTATGTAAGTTTCGAGAATAATATGTTTAAAGTTTAAGTCAATTTTAAGTTTTTATTGTAGCGCCACACTAACAATACTAGATATTGCAAGTTATTTTCCTTGTTTGACTGTTATGCATCAACAATCTAAGATCGAAAACATTTGGCGCTTAACTGCATGATACATAATTTAGATTAGCATTTATGAAGATCTGGTTTCATAGCGGTTTGTTGCAAAACGTAGAATTTCTGATAGGAGTGATAGGCGTTTTTTACATTCTTCTTTAATAATAAGGCTGTATGTAAACATTTGGACCTAAAAGTGTGCGTACACTTACTTAATGAGCCTGAGCTACAGATGCCATCAAAATCTCTTTTCTTTTAAATGTGTCGCTTAGTCTATTGATGTATAACATTGTCAAATTTTTAACATGAGTTTCTGATTTAACCGATTCAACTATGAAGAACAATGGAGACAGCTTATTCTAAGGATGTTAATAGTTATAACTGATACAAGTTCGCCAAAGGCCTAAATCATTTCTTCATGTTTATCGAAAACTTCTCTGGTGTATGGTAGGTAAGAGAAGTGAACAAGTCCTTAAAAAAATGGAAATTCTCTATCGTGTGCAGAAGTCTTTGGTTGATATTTGTGTAACAATAGGATATTTTTATGTTAATATTACTAGGGTACATTGACTTTCAATTCGTTTGATAGAAATGTATATTCGAGTACATATAAACTGGAATCAATTTTATTACCTAATACATCCTGCTGTGGCAGCCATTTTCCAATTTTTACATTTCTCGGTTTTCCAGGCAAAATGTCTAATTCCCATTTCCATAAAATTTTCTGTGGTAATTCAGAAAATGCCTCAATAAAAACATGTCTCTTCTGTTCTGGTATGTTTTTACCCAATACATTAGAACCAAAGCTAAAGTAAATCACTCCATCTGTAGCTTCATCAAGAAACTTCTGCAAATCCTGGAAGAAACGTAAATTTTAGTAAAGGGTATAAAATCCGACATATGAAAATTCCCTACTTGACCTGCATATACGGAGAATCAGTCCCTTTGACTTTTCATTCTGAAAAATCCTTTGACATCGATCGGATTCGAACCTGCGACCACGTGACCAGAGATAAGGAACTGAAACACTTATATTACTACGCATAAAAATATATGTCTTCTTCTTCTACGTCACGGAGTTAGGCCATAGACCTGTTTCCACATCAAGAGTCTGTATCCCCAGCAAAATTTGTGGGAGTCTATTGGGTGTCGTTCTATCTATATGTTTGAGCCAGTTAGATCTTGAATTTTGTTATACGTGTGTATACATATTAAACAATTTAGTCTGAATTAGTTTATAGATTCTTCAAAAGAACAATTAATTGGTGTGATAACTGGTTTTTAACGAACTGTTCCATATAGGACTATAAGATATAAAGCACAGTTTGTTCAGTATATAATGAAGCTCTCGAAGAACATTTAGTTAAATAATCCTTCAAAAACCTTATTTTATAAATATTTTATATGAAGGGTAGAGGAAATTTGTAAATATTCCTTTCGTATAGTTTATGAAATTTATAGTGGATGTATAGACTTGAACTGTACAAAAAAATAAACAAGTAAATAACTTTTTTATCAAACTGGAGTCTTCATGAATAGCACTATCATTTAGAAGAGGTAAAAGATAAAATTTAATTATGGGTTCATTTACTTCAAAAGTTTGGAATTCAGGTCAGGAATTAGGCCTACTGTATTTAAAATATACTTTTTTCTGCACCCTTCATAAAGAAGAATATAATTTGACACTTTGCTCTGTATGCGTTAAAGATCCCATAAAAGATTGAATAAATAATCCTTGAAAACCATATTTTTGTGACTATTTAACTCGTGCCACAAATGCTAATCAATGACCAATCATGTTTCAATGAATGTTGTTTTACAACCAATGACAGTCGTGTTTCACCTCTCTCTTTATCGATTTCTCTTTATCAGCTCCTGCTTTTGTGATGAATAAAGGTTCTTTTTAATGTTCCGAACAGGTCGAAGCATTATTTTTCTCCAACAAATACATTGAATATAGCAAATAATGAAAAGATTCCTTGTTTTACAGCCAATGACAGTCGTGTTTCACCTCGCTCTTTATCGATTTCTCTTTATCAGCTCCTGCTTTTGTGATAAAGAAATCTCCTTTTTAATGTTCCGAACAGGTCAAAGCATTATTTTTCTCCAACAAATACATTGAATATAGCAAATAATGAAAAGATTCCTTGATTTTACTGAGTTGTTTACTAAAAAAAATAAATGAATAACCCGTAATGTTGATTGTGATTTATAGTTTGATGTGTTTCATTATTTCTCCACTTGGGTGCACTCTTACAATATTGCGATCTTATTTGGCAATAAATAATATGATCAAGCTGCAGTGAATGAACATAACCTCACATTTCTGATTTGTTTTCACACATCGCCGTTCACATTAAATATATAAATATTTTAAAATAACTATAGTTAAACAATGATTTGTGAGTAAACAGTTTAATTTTATTCGTTAAATAGTCCTAACAAATGCCACTGTTGATTTCCAAATTCTCTAGATAAATTGGAAATCACTCGTGGCATTACTTATGAATATGTTATATGAAAAAAAGGTAAGGTAAAATGTAAAATGATTCCATTACAGGCTTTAGTATGCTCTTGGGATAGTAGGAGATTAAGACTCCCACCTCTCTAGACAATCAGTAAGATATATCAGCCGGATTGCCAGCTCTGTGTGACTGTTAGGCCTATCTTAGCCCATGGAACAAACGTCAGATGCTCATTACCATTAGACGCTGAGAAATGCCCCAGAACCCTGATGAACCTGGATGGTTTAACGCCAGTTTAAAAATTCTGATCTCACCGGAACTCGAACCACGCTACGACATATTCCCTTATATATGAAAAACAGAATATAATTTTTGAACGACTATTTAACTCATTCCCCAAACGGCAGTCAATGACCAATCACATTTTAATGAAGTTTGATTTACAACCAATCACAGTTTTTTTCACCTCGATTTTATCACTTTCATTTTATTGCTTTCGTTTTATCAAGTGGCTTCCAGATTGTATAATAGTGCACGAGTGTAAACAGCTTCTGTTTGCGAGATATAATAGAAAAACGTTCGTAGCAATAGATTATACAAAAAAAACACTGTTTGCACTTTCTTAAAGGTATTATTTCCCAGGATTTGACGTTGCAGAAAAATATAATTGAATATTTACATCATAGGACATCATAAATTAATTAATAACCTGTAATGAAGTGTTTCATTTTTTCTCCACTAGGGTGAATTCTTACACTATTTGGCAATAAACATGATCTGGTTGCAGTGATGAACAAATGAAGCATAACAAACGTTTCTCGTTTGTTTTCAAACATCGCCGTTTATATTAAATCTATAAATATTTTTAAATAACTATATTTAAATAATGATTTGTGAGTAAACAGCTTAATTTTATTTGTTAAATAGTCCTAACAAATGCCACTCTTGATTTCCAAATTCTCTAGATAAATTCACTCCTCACTTCGATAATTTGGAAATCACTCGTGCATTACTTATAATAAAGTTCAATCCTAACACCTCAATCAAAATATTACAGTGACTATAATAAAACTGCTATGGTATATTTTTATATTACATAATGAGTATTTGAAGTTAAATCTTCACTTTCTTATATATAACAGTAAATGACAAAAAAAAATCCCGTATAGCTCAGTAGTAAAAAACTTAGTTATCTGTATGGGCTGCACTTGAACTGGAAAATCCAGGTGAGTAATACAAAAGTTTTGTCAATTCTTCACTCCCTAAATACATTTAAAAACCCCTTCCCACGAAATTAAAACAAATGCTTGTACAGTGGAGGAAATTGGTATAAAGCCACTTGTTAAAAGGATTAACACAAGTTTATTTACTCTTTCTTTGGCATTTTTCTATATTAACTTAGGAGGTGATTGAGTATAAAACACACACAAATAATGTCAAAATTAATTATCCATTTCCGTCCAAAAAAGTACATGAAAACTGAAACCACTCTCACATTTGGGTGGAAATTAGTATAAAGGCACTTTGTGTATTTCACAGATTAAACCAAAAAGACTGAGCGCAAAGTTTACAACAAAGTTCTAAAATTTAGTTGAACCTCCATTGTTGTTAATTACTTGGAAGATTATCTTTGGCATTGACTTGATGAGGGTGTTTATTTCTTCCACTGAGATTGAAGCCCACTCTTCCTGAATAATATTTTTCTGCTCAGCCACTGTCCCAAACTGCCGTCCATTGCGATACACAGGCCTTGCGAAGATCCCCCATAAGTTCTCAATAGGGTTTAAATCAGGACTTCTGACTGGCCACGTCAAAAGTGGTATTTATTTCTTTCTTAACCACTCCTTTGATTTAGCAGACACGTGAATGGAAGCATTATCTGGCTGAAAAATTATATCTTCGCCAAATTCCTCATACATTCGTATCAATTAGAACTCAAGAAGCTCCTCAGTGTAGGACTCAGAATTCATCTTGGTGCGTATCCATGCTATTTTTGATCTTCCTTTAAAGCAGAATGCTGCCCAAATCATAACGCCTCCACCACCGAAGTTCTACTCATTCTAACTTGCTCTTCAGTACGGAGGTCTTTCCAGTAATACTGAAGGTCATCAGGCCCATCCAGATTAAACTTCTTCTCATCACTGAACATTACTTTATTCCATTCTGAGGTCCAGGAAATGTGTTCTTCAGCAAAAGTCATTCTAACTTTCTTATGTGCATCGTTCAGAGGTAGTTTACTAAGATTTTTTTTTTAATTTTAGGTTCATGACTTCTGACAGAATTTGTCTTACTCGTCTGGCTGTTACTGGCAACTTCAAATCAGCCTGGATTTGAGAAGAAAACATACTCTTACCTTTTGCTTTACGTAAAATGAGACGTTTAGTGCGCTCAGACAATTTTCTTGTCCGTCCATATTTCCCGTTTTTTTCATATTGTGAGCCCAGTTTGACAAAATTATCAATGACACATCTTGAAGCCCCAATTTCGTAGGTACAGTATTTGTCTATTGGAAATACCCATCTCCTTTAAGGCACTAACTCTTGATTTCTCTTCATTTAATAGAGGCTTTCCACGTGGTATTGTACGTACTGCTGACTTGTAACCGATGAACGATGCTCACAGACACGTCATCTCCATGTAATTGCAGTGTTTTGTTTACATTTATGTCTCTGTAAGAGCCAGAAGTTGACCTGCCTTTGTACCGATTTCCACCCCTAGGACAGCATTTTCTTAGATTTTACGTATTATTTACATATATAATAATACAAAATGAGGAGACCTGTATGAAATTATGTCCAAGATAATAATATGTAATCTATGACACACATACTTTATTTGCATAAATATTTCAGGTTGTTTTACTACTAAAAGTTAGTGCCTTTATACCAATTTCCTCCACTGTATAGATTCTTATATTGCCGCACTTCGATTACTGCAACTTTTTTTTAAAATCAATGCCACCAATTTGTTATTTCGACATTTCTGATATTCTCTCCTGGCATTGGTGAGTTGTAACCCACTTTTGAAATTGGAGCGCCTGGAAGGCGGGGTTATACTTGCCCAATGATATGATGGGTGATTAATGTAATGATCCGCAAGGAGAGGCCGTAAACATCATCTTCTTCTTCTTTTTCTTCTTCTTCCTTGCAAGGATTAGGCAATCTTGCCTGTTCTGTGTACACACTGTTAGAACCATCTCATCCTCGGACGTCCCACATCTCTTTTTCCTTGAGGTTGATAGTTATGCGCTAGTGCTGGGATTCTTTTATAATTCATATGATCCAGGCGGGCTCTCCAGTTGTCTTTATATTCCTCTATTTTCTCATTTAATTTGTATATATTCAATTCGTCTCTTATATCTTCATTTATTATCAGATCCATTTTTGTGCAGCTTTTTACCCCAAAAAGGAAAGGAACCTCATTTCAGCCCATTGAATCTTATTTCTATCTCTTTCCTATAAAATTCAAGACTCATAACCGGAACAGTCATTATCTTATAAAACTTTAATTTTGTGTCTTTTCCAGTTTTGTTGTGGATAATTCTGTTTATTGTCCGACATGCTGACTGAAATTTGTTCAATTTGGTTTCTAAATTCCTGTCTCTATCATAGCTTCCAAGATAATCAAAATTAGATACTTGTTTCAATAGTTTATTTTTATTATTATTTTGTAGCGTACAAGATATTTTCCTCGATGGGCCATTACTTTTGTCTTTTTTTGTTGTTGATATTTTCAAGTTATATTCGCTGCCAATTTGACTCAACTTATATACTGAACGGTGTAAGTTCTCTTCATAATTCTGTATTATTGCGATATCATCTGCATATATCAATATATTTATTTTCTTATTTACATTAATTGGTATTCCTAGAGGTACTTCATTCTGTCTTTGGTTAGTTAGATCATCAATATAAGAACAGAAAAGTGTAGGTGACAGACTACAACCCTGTCTAACGTCCTGATTTATTTTTATGGGTTCCGATTTTTATATGCCTGCATTTATTATTATCCTGATATTTTGATAGAGACTTTTAATAGTTGTAATAAGATGCTCAGGACAGCCATGTTTGTACATTAGTTCCCTTAATATACCTCTGCCAATAGAGTCAACTCCTTTTTCGAAGTCAATGAAAGCATTAATCCTAAACTTAATCTAATTAGGTGAATATGAGAATGATGGCCAGATAATGTTCGGGGACCGTTTGGGCCTTAACGTTTCCTGGCAATGTAATTAAAGAATGGCTAGATTCAAATTTACTTTCTTTGAATATCTCAAAAACTACATTAATTCCTTTTTATTAACATCACGTGGTATATATAAATTTCATTCAAACCCCAGTCACGATATTACAATACACAATTGTAATAACGCATATTGCATATGTCCATTCTTGAGAATATCAACACAAGTGAAATATCTAGGTATTATAATAGACCAATATTTAAGATACGACAAACACGTTTCCTTGCTGTGTAACAAACTACGTAAAACTATTCACAAATTTATCATCCTTCGATTATATTTACCAATGTATGTATTGCGAACTGTTTACTTAGCTCTGGTTCAATCGATAATCCAATACGGAATATTAGGTTGGGGTGGAATCGCAAATTCTATCCTTTCTCCCTTAACATTACTACAAAAACGAATCATAAAAATCTGCTTGCAGAAACCTTTAGATTACCCTACAAATTTAATTTATTTAGAATTCAACGTGCCAAATATTAAACAAATATTCAAGCATACATTGCTTACTTATTTTCATAAAAATAAAAACGAATTTAAAGAGCACAATCGAAGTGTTTACAGTACCAGACAAAATACTACTTCTTTGCTACATGTTCCAAAATGTTATACAACTTCTGGATCTAAACATAGTAGATATCTAGGACCCAAATTATATAATGAATTAATTAGATCCAATCCAGAACTAAGTAAACTAAACACAGCTAGTTTTAAAAAGCTATTAAATTAATTATTTTTAATTAATTAATTAAGTGAATAAAATTAATCATTTGAATATTTTAAAATAATAAATGTAAAGCATCTAGTTTTGCTTATATTATTATAAATCAATATATTACTAATTACTTTCTTCTGTATTATTGGTTATAATCCATTACATTATATGGTTTACATTATTTTTTGTAAATCATTCTCCATTCCATTAATTCTTTTGTTAGAATAAGTCTTATTCCCAATACATTATTATTTTTTATTTGTATGTGTCATAATTTATGTAAAAATGAAACTGACCCCTAACTTTAAATGTATATATTCTATTTATATTATTCATGTAACTGAACTGCACCCGAGCACGAGCACTTGCTCATTCGGGTGTCAATGCTGTGTATAACATTTATTTGTAAATAAAATTTATTCTTATTCTTAAAGAAAAAGAAAAAAAAGGATCGCGACCTCGATGTTAGATTAACAGTGACAAGGCTACCTTGAGACCACAGCGGTGAAAAAAAAATTGGCATACTTGGATTATTGCAGCATATTATTGGCTAATCTGAAAACTGACGTAAGTGACAGTCTGTATCGTGCTCTTAATGCGTGCACTCGATTTGTATTCAAATAAGTCAAATAGTTGTCAAAGAGTGGTTTTAAGTAAAAGTGCTTGGACAGTAATGTTATCAATCATATGTTTTTATTTGACATTTACCTTGGGCAGTGGATCAGGTGTAGTTTTAACATGAAGACTGTGAAATGAGATGACATTCGGGGGGAGCGGAAGTGGATAATTAAATATCGAACTTCTTGCAATCATAATCAAACTGTAGTTCCTCTCAGCTTCATGGAGAGGTGGAGGCGCAGATCCAAAATACTTTCTCATGACGGCTTCTTGTTTTGGATAAACAGTTACCATATCAGTATATCTGAAAAACTCATATTGTAAGTCAATAAATATTTTCCCCAAAACTAACACAACGTATACAATCACTAGCGGTCAGGTCTACCAACGTTATATTAACATTCTACATCACAACTTATCCAGGGTATGGGTTTTTATGTATTAAAAGATAGCCTAAGATTTCAACACCGTACAACGAGAAATAAGACTTTTGGGCCGGGTGGGAGATGACAACCTTTTTATCTACCCACTTTAAGAGTACCTAATTGCAAGAAATATCAATAAAATACTGTATTAAACGTATTTACCTGAGAGATGTATTTATCACTTCATTATTTTACTCGTCAATATGAAAATTAAGTGGGACTGCCATGACCATAAAGGTTACAACAGTTCTTACTTCTAACCAGTGATAAACCACCGATTATCAAACTTTTGACCAGCGATACACCACCGATAAACCACAAATGAGCACAATGTGTACATTTATTCACGGGATTCATATATGTGTACCATATCTATGATTTCAACAAATTAGGTCCGGATTTATCGTTTACTTATTTAACCGCGTAAAATAATAAAAAAGGACGTTCACTGGAATTCCGCCTAGGTTAGAGTAATTGATTGATGTTACAGTAATTGATTTAGGTTTGGTTAGCTTTTAGGTTCCTTGCATTTTAAATGTGATTTGATACGTAAAATAAATTACCTCTTCATATCAGTTATTCTATGAAAAATTCAACATGTCTGACGGTTAAAACATAAAAACATATTTCCACTAGTTCATTTAATGATACGTTTACATATTTTGACGATGGTTATATTTCACAGATAAATGGTACCATTAACACTTTATAATAATTTAAACTACATCAAAAATGGCATAAGTAGCGTAAGCAAAAAGCTTGTCTTGTACAACCCCACCGACTTTTGTATTGATTCTACATACAAACATTTTAATAATAACAGGACATTCGATACGTAATGACAACACTGCTATAACAGCACAAAGAATTTATTTAGTCATTTTTGACATTACGAACATCATTTATAGCCTCTTGTCAAGTCAATTATACGTTACCAAATACTTTGAATACGGTCCACTTCATCTGCAGCACCTCTTCTGGATATCTCTTTATTTTGATCGATCTAGATTTTCTGGATATCAGCTCTTGATTGAAATCGAATTCCTCCTAGAGATTATTTGATCTTTGATAATAAGATACACTCACAAGAGCTCATGTCTGATGAATTTGGTGTATGTTCGAGTACTTCCCAAATCCACCTTCTGAACAAATTCTACTGAACATCTTGTTAAGGCGGTATTACATACTAAAGGTGAAAAAGGTGAATGTATTCACGAAATATTGTTATTTTGAGACTTTCAACTACAGATCTATACAATAAAGACTGATCAGCGATATACAAGATTACAATGATCACCACTAGGATCGCTGATTTACAAAAGTGTTGCCATTACTTATCGAATACCGTAGTATATACTATCTGTGCTGCAAATTGCATCATATTGTAATAAGAAGTACACCAACCTCATGGCCTTGTGGTCAGAGCTTTTGACTAGAATTCATGAGCTTCCGGGTTCGATTCCCGTTAAGATTACTGGAATTTTTCCTTACAGCATATTATTCCTGTGTTTGAATATGGTAAAATTTATCTTACGTTTAGGTTTAAGAAATCGCCTGGTGATTTGTTATTATTTATCATCCATAATATCATCGGGGAACGTAACAACGTTTTCCAAGTGCCCCAGCCTCAGCAGTGATTTACAATTCAGCCAATTACAGGATAGAATCCCAACTTAATGGCATTCAAAGAATTAAAAATAATATTTCTCTCTTTTGTCTTGGATCCACACAGTCTGTCGCTGTGGCGTAGTCGGTAGAGTCCCTACCTTCCACTCCGGCGACCCGGCTTCGATTCCCGGTGGGGTAAGTGATGTTTAAATCTCAACCTTGGGACTGGTGTGCGTGTGTGTGCGAGTGTGTCGTGTCCTAAGTTGTACACATTGGGTTTAATTTCTCTAAAAATATATATACAAACAGTTTTTTTTTTAATTTATATTGCAATTTTAAATTTTAGTACACAAAAATCTCAGATCTTATCTCTGAGGCATAAATTCCATATCCTAAACATCCATTAGAAGGCCTGTTGTGTCATACTCAGCACAAGCATTCACACTAAACAAAGATAATGATGATAATAATAATAATAATAATAATAATAATAATAATAATGTTTTATTCCTTCTGGCAGATTTAAGGCCATAAGGCCTTCTCTTCCCTCAACCAGCACAAATACAAATAAATATTTGACAAATATAGATATACACTATACTAATTATAAACAGTTAAAGATACATTAAATGTAGCAATGTACATTTCATGTACAAACGACATTTTATACGATAATAACAATAATAATACTTACGATGATAATAATAATAATAATAATAATAATAATAATATAATGATAATATAATAATGATAATAATAGTATAATAATGTTGATAATAATAATATTTATAATAATAATAATAATAATAATAATAATAGTATGAATATGATAAATTATACGAGAAACACCAATTAATATATATAGGCCTATACCTTACACTGGGTAATGATGAAGTCGAGGTTAGAACAAATATAAATTTAGATTTCTTTTAAAAGTTGCCAATGTCCGGCAGCCCCTTATTTCTTGTGGTAGGGAATTCCAGTTGCGAGAAGTGACATAGAGTGATGTCCTATGTTGCGGTATATTAAGTAAGAGACTATGTTGTGATCTTGTGTTTAAGTTATGGTTTGAGGATAGATACTGGAAACGAGATGATAAATAATTGGGAATCAAGATGTGTAGGAACTTAAATAAGAAAATTAGACAATGTGATTTTCTTCTCTCTTTTAGATGTAGCCAAGACAATTCGTGGAACAATGGAGAAATGTGATCGTATTTTCGAACATTAAATATGAATCTGATACACATATTATGGACACGCTGCAGTTTGTTCGACAATCCGTCACTTATGTCAGTGTGTGGGGGTGTGTGGGTGTATGTGTGTGTGGGTTTTTTTTCTAATTTGTTTTCTAGCATTTTTTTAATATTAATGTACGGAATGGGACTTTTTTAAAATATATTTATACACATGGTATTTTCATGGATGAGTGTAGATATGTATTATTGTGATGTAGTGTAGACATAGATTTTACTTATATGTAGCTTGTTATTGTTTTTTGTTACAGGTGTATTTGTAGGATTTTTTTAATATTATGATTAGTTTAATTTTTTATTCATGGAAAAATAATGCACGTACGGCCAAGCAGGCCCGTGCGCAATGTAAATGCTGCGTATGTATTTTCTTTCTTGTGAAAAAAAGGCAATAAATTCCATTTATCTTATCTAGTAGAACATCACAATAGTCGAAATGCGGCATCACTAAGGTTTGAATTACAATTCGTTTAAGAGCTGTAGGAAGAAAATTTTTGAGACGCTTAAGATGCGTAGAAAACTGAGAGAAATATTTGGCGAATAATACGGTCCTATATATGAATCTGATAATTGGAGACGAGATAAAATCCTGAAATACGAATAAATAAACTTTTGGAAGATGAGGTTTGGTAAAATATGTTAAAGCTTTAACAGTTGTTTTCTAGGTGATGTGAGAATGGAATTGGATTTAGTTTTATAACCTCGATATAGCTAGAGCCTATAATAGGAACAAGACGGTAAGGATCACCGATAGAGGAATTCATTAGGATGGGAGTTGGAATAGCACAACAGATAAAAGAGACCAAAGTCCATCAAAAACTATAGAGGAGCATTTCTCGACCTATTGATCGCTACTAACTGACGAGTCCAGAGGGGGGGGGGGGTCAATGGGTCACAAAGTTACCCATTGTGATAATGAACCAAATTTGGGATATAATTGATTTAAAATCACACAGATTTTAGAATTTTATATATTTCGTTCCCAATGTGCTCACAGAGCATCATAATATTTAAAACAGTGATATGATCCCTTGAGTATTAAAATGGGCCCTGCCTATTATGTCACATTTCGACAAAACTGAAATTTTCTTCTGTATACTGGTTTAAATTATATATTATAAATCTTCTTTATATACATATATAGCCTGTACGTGTGTTTGTCACTCTACTCCTCCTAAACATTTACAAATTCTATTGCGTTCTGTTATCTAATATATAAAAATAAATGTTTGTTTGTTTGTTTGTTCGTACTTTATGCGCGGCCATACCGTTGATCGGATTGTGATGGAGCTTTTTGCAAAATGTTCAGGAGATTCCCGGGATGAACATAGGCTATAAGAGAGTTATGATACTTAAATCCTATACTCTTAAAAATCACTCTTTGTAGTGGAAAACGTGAAAAAAGTAGCTTTTTGGACGTTTAAATGGCTTATGCAGCCTAAACCATAACAAATACACAAAATTAATGTACACAGAATTGAATATCTCAAAAATCTCTACAAAAACGTCCGCGACAGCATATGTTTATCTCTTACGGATAACTCACAATAACAATTTTTGTCTTACAATGATGCCAAGAAGATCGAGACAAGTAGGTAGATTCCTGTGCAAGCGTACGGCACATTGTGGGCAATCTTTTACAGTTAACTCACAAAAACAAATTTTGTCTTTTAGCTCATTTATACCAAAAAGATCGAGATAAGTAGATTCCCGGGCAACACCGAGAAATCAGTACGGGGAATCTTAAAATAATTGCGATATACATTATAATTATTTTTCATTTTATTTATTCAACTAATTATAAGAGGTACATTAATGTTTGTCTTTCAGCTCATTAATGCCAAGAAGATCGGGATGAGTATATTCACGGACAACGTCGGGTAAACAGCACGGGGTGTCTAAAAATAATTACGATATAAATTTTTCGTTTTACTTACTTAACTAAATATAAAACACACTAATTTTCGTATTATTGCTCATTTATGTCAAGAAGGTCGGGTTAATTAAATTTCCGGGCAACGCCGGGTAATCAGCACGGGATATCTAAAAAATATAAATTTATAATTACTTTTCCTTTTACTTATTCAACTAAACATAAAAAGCACG
The DNA here is from genome assembly GCA_030220185.1 of Diploptera punctata. Classification (NCBI taxonomy): domain Eukaryota; kingdom Metazoa; phylum Arthropoda; class Insecta; order Blattodea; family Blaberidae; genus Diploptera; species Diploptera punctata. The sequence goes on along the minus strand of JASPKZ010007409.1, from coordinate 21,549 downwards.
TTAATTTCCATTTACTCGTATTTAGGCGTAGCAGCGCACGCCGGGTATTAGCTAATATAGAATAAAAAAATATTATTCCGTTTAAAATGCGCTCTCTAAGCCTACTTATAATGTATTAGGCCTAATGCTATATAACTCATTTTATTTGCCGCTTGCTCCAAAGAAAGTAAATACAGTGCAGTTACAAATGATTCATCACATTTTAATCGGTTGTATAAACCAAACTATAACAGATACAGCAATGAATGATACATCAAATGAAAGAGAAACTATGCAAGTTTACTTTCTCATATTTTGTTGGCATGTAATAATGGATTTGAAAATGGTAACTTTAAAGCGAAAAGTGTTCTCCAAAAAGTGGAATATGATAAGAGTTTTTTTTAATTAATCTTACAACATGCATTCCGGAAAAAAATACCCTGGAATCAAACTCCAGTTAAACAAACATTCATTGGAGGAACATAAAAGACAAAGTGTACGTACCACCACTGCCAGCAACTTTGGTTCGCTCAGGGAAAGCATTACGCGTGCAATTTACGACGATTACCAGGGATATGCTACTCCGCACATGGGACGAATAGGTACCGTGTAACCAAGGGTAGCCACATAGAACACTTGTAAAATTTAACTCTCATAGTTTTACTTTAATTTAATTTATCATTCATTATTACATGTATTGTAGTTTGATTTATACAACCAATAAAAATGTGATGATTCATTTGTAATTGCACTGTATAACTGCTGTTGTTATCGTACTCATCATCATCATCATCCGGTATCATGGCAGCTGCCGCCGTCTTCCGAAAACCAAACGCCATTCATCTCTGTCCATTCATTGATCTTCCTCCAATCCTCCGATATTCATAGCTGCTTGTACCCCTTCTATCCAAGTTTTCTTCGATATTCCTCTCTTCCTCCTTTCTATTTGGATCCATTCCATAACAATTCTAGGCAATCTTTGCTCTGGCAATCTTTTGACATGGTCATACCACTGTAATCTTTTCTTTTCTATAATGTCTATGATGTCTGGCTCCTCTTGTACGCCCATAATTCCCCTTATTTCTTTATTTCGTATTTTATCCATTCTAGAATTTCCAGCTGATCTTCTTAAAACATCCATTTCTGTACATAAAATTCTTTTCATTTCCCTGGTAGGAATTTGCCAGACTTCAGCACCATATGTTAAAATGCTCTGAATTATGGTTTGATATATTTGTAGTTTTCTATTTTTTTTGTAATATTTTTGCTCCACCGAACAGAGTTTAAAGCATTTATTGCTTGTTTTGTTTGTGTGATTCTATTTTTAATTTCCACTGTGTTAGCTCCTGAATGGTGTAATTTGTTCCTAAATAAGTGCATTCAATATTAGGTTTTAGTTTTTCTCCATTGTTGAAATTTATATTTTCCATTTCTTCTCCTGTACACAGATACTTAGTTTTCTCAATGTTTATATAAAGTCCCCATTTTTCATATTCTTCTTTTAATTTTTTTAGCCATATATTCTATGTGAAGAAGTAATTGCTGTCCCAAGTTGTGATGACATTTTGAAGCAGTACTTCTCTTCATGCCCGATGCTGTAGTAACATTTTGAAGAAGGATTGGTGTCCCAAAATGAATTACTGGTTCAGGTTGGGTTTTATTTACGGTAGAGCCGGATTCATTTCTTAGGGTCGGTTGTTGGTACACTTGATATGAAAACACTCTAAAAATCACTAAAAAACTGTTTCTTGTAGAAATAATTTCACATTTATTCACTTTGTAGGTTCCCAGAAGATTAAGTAAATGTAGGTGGTATTATTCTTCGCCGTCAATTAAAATTAAATTATTTTATTTTCTGGAACCAATTATTCTTGTATTAAATATTACATTTTATCTTGAGAACTCTTCTTGCTTCTATCTTTGTGGAAAGTTACATGCAGAATGACTAGTATAATTCTTTTATAATTTTAAAGAACATTATTACATCACATAATGGTAATTTTAAATTCTATAGTCCATTAAATATAAGATTTAAATTTGATTTGTTAAATCAAAAACTTAATTGTATTAACATCCAATCAGAGTTCAGTTTACTTTCATTTAAAAATATGAAGTAAAGCAGGTGTTCTTATTACAGTTATAACAGAAAGCTTTATAATTCTGACAACAATGACTAAAACAATTTTAAAAGCATTATTTACAAAACCTGTTATGTAATACAATTTCTTTAATTGTTACCGAGACATTTTTATTCAACAATGAACAACAATTAATTATTTGGATGTTTTTCTTTATTTAAATTATATTTAAATATTAAAAGAATTTTAAAGTATAAGATTATTAACTTAAACTTTCATATTTATTATGATGTTAAAATTCTGCTTTATATGCCATCGACTGTTATCTTTCTGAAGAGGTTAATCGCTTGAATAAGCATGATTTGGCAGTGCAGTGTTACCTCGGGAACTATATGATGTAGTTAAAGTTCACTTCGCTGTTTAATCACCAGCCATGTCTGGTTCTATAGTGTTGTGGCAATCTTTTCACTACATACGTTCTTCCGCGTTCTTTTCAGCGCAGATTAAATTTAAGTCATAAGACGCCACTAGACCAAGAAATATCGCGATATGATCATATATTGATATTTTTATTATTGATTTAACATTTCTCATTGAAAGATAAATTATATTTGAAGAGAAAAATTTTCGCCTAGACCGAGACTCGAACCCGGGACCTTTGGCTTGCCCAGGCCAAATGCTCTACCAACTGAGCTACCGAGGCGAGTTACGATCTAGACGCAATTTTTTTCTCTTATATACGTTGTAATTTTCTCTTCAAATATAATTTATCTTTCAATGAGAAATGTTAAATCAATAATAAAAACATCATTAGAAGCCTTACTAGCTTTAAAAGGTAATGTTAAATTCCCAATAAATGTCTTCTTAACTAAGAAGCCGCCATTTTCAAAGATAGAAGCGATGGTTTCAAAAGCATTTGGCGAGAGGGAATTACAACGTATATAAGAGAAAAAATTTGCGTCTGGATCGTAACTCGCCTCGGTAGCTCAGTTGGTAGAGCATTTGGCCCGGCAAGCCAAAGGTCCCGGGTTCGAGTCTCGGTCTAGGCGATAATTTTTTCTCTTCAAATATGATCATATATGTTAATAAGTTGAATACTTACCTTAAAAATAGCCAGAACATGGTGCTTTCAATTCTCTCGTAGAAAGTCATGTGATCAGAGAAATGTAACATACTATCTGGATGATAAGAAGGGTTGTCAGGGATTCCAGAAGAATATGACGCGGTTAAAGTGCATTCAAATGACATTATTCCAATGACTGGTGGAGATCCCACGTGGTGTATTAATCCATGAAAACTATAGAAGATTAAAGCTTCTATAAACACCAGATCATAACTTGTGTTGCTGGAACTACAAATGAAAAGTTCACCAATTGCAATCGTTAGTAAAAATATATATCATTAAAAATAATGGTTCAAGAATAGTTATTTACTTTAAAATGGTTGAATTTAAGATTTTACTCTTGTGTTGATATGTTGAATTTCAAAATGTATTCTTATAATAATAATAATAATAATAATAATAATAATAACAATCCTCATAGATTAGGCCTGTTCCGAAAATTTTAAAGCAATCATCCTTTTGCTTGCAAGCCTTCTTACAGTTATATTTCTTTCTTGCTTGCACTATAATAATAACAACTTAGGTAGTTCCTGATGATTTCCAGCATAATAATAATAATAATAATAATAATAATAATAATAATAATAATAATAATAATAATAATTATAACAATCCTCATAGATTAGGCCTGTTCCGAAAATTTTAAAGCAATCATCCTTTTGCTTGCAAGCCTTCTTACAGTTATATTTCTTTCTTGCTTGCACTATAATAATAACAACTTAGGTAGTTCCTGATGATTTCCAGCATAATAATAATAATAATAATAATAATAATAATAATAATAATAATAATATTAATAATAATTATAACAATCCTCATAGATTAGGCCTGTTCCGAAAATTTTAAAGCAATCATCCTTTTGCTTGCAAGCCTTCTTACAGTTATATTTCTTTCTTGCTTGCACTATAATAATAACAACTTAGGTAGTTCCTGATGATTTCCAGCATAATAATAATAATAATAATAATAATAATAATTATAACAATCCTCATAGATTAGGCCTGTTCCGAAAATTTTAAAGCAATCATCCTTTTGCTTGCAAGCCTTCTTACAGTTATATTTCTTTCTTGCTTGCACTATAATAATAACAACTTAGGTAGTTCCTGATGATTTCCAGCATAATAATAATAATAATAATAATAATAATAATTATAACAATCCTCATAGATTAGGCCTGTTCCGAAAATTTTAAAAGCAATCATCCTTTTGCTTGCAAGCCTTCTTACAGTTATATTTCTTTCTTGCTTGCACTATAATAATAACAACTTAGGTAGTTCCTGATGATTTCCAGCATAATAATAATAATAATAATAATAATAATAATAATAATAATAAATAATTATAACAATCCTCATAGATTAGGCCTGTTCCGAAAATTTTAAAGCAATCATCCTTTTGCTTGCAAGCCTTCTTACAGTTATATTTCTTTCTTGCTTGCACTATAATAATAACAACTTAGGTAGTTCCTGATGATTTCCAGCATAATAATAATAATAATAATAATAATAATAATAATAATAATAATAATAATTATAACAATCCTCATAGATTAGGCCTGTTCCGAAAATTTTAAAGCAATCATCCTTTTGCTTGCAAGCCTTCTTACAGTTATATTTCTTTCTTGCTTGCACTATAATAATAACAACTTAGGTAGTTCCTGATGATTTCCAGCATAATAATAATAATAATAATAATAATTATAACAATCCTCATAGATTAGGCCTGTTCCGAAAATTTTAAAGCAATCATCCTTTTGCTTGCAAGCCTTCTTACAGTTATATTTCTTTCTTGCTTGCACTATAATAATAACAACTTAGGTAGTTCCTGATGATTTCCAGCATAATAATAATAATAATAATAATAATAATAATAATAATAATAATAATTATAACAATCCTCATAGATAGGCCTGTTCCGAAAATTTTAAAGCAATCATCCTTTTGCTTGCAAGCCTTCTTACAGTTATATTTCTTTCTTGCTTGCACTATAATAATAACAACTTAGGTAGTTCCTGATGATTTCCAGCATAATAATAATAATAATAATAATAATAATAATAATAATAATAATAATAATAATAATAATAATTATTATAACAATCCTCATAGATTAGGCCTGTTCCGAAAATTTTAAAGCAATCATCCTTTTGCTTGCAAGCCTTCTTACAGTTATATTTCTTTCTTGCTTGCACTATAATAATAACAACTTAGGTAGTTCCTGATGATTTCCAGCATAATAATAATAATAATAATAATAATAATAATAATAATTATAACAATCCTCATAGATTAGGCCTGTTCCGAAAATTTTAAAGCAATCATCCTTTTGCTTGCAAGCCTTCTTACAGTTATATTTCTTTCTTGCTTGCACTATAATAATAACTTAGGTAGTTCCTGATGATTTCCAGCATAATAATAATAATAATAATAATAATAATAATAATAATAATAATAATAATAATAATTATAACAATCCTCATAGATTAGGCCTGTTCCGAAAATTTTAAAGCAATCATCCTTTTGCTTGCAAGCCTTCTTACAGTTATATTTTCTTTCTTGCTTGCACTATAATAATAACAACTTAGGTAGTTCCTGATGATTTCCAGCATAATAATAATAATAATAATAATAATAATAATAATAATAATAATATAATAATTATAACAATCCTCATAGATTAGGCCTGTTCCGAAAATTTTAAAGCAATCATCCTTTTGCTTGCAAGCCTTCTTACAGTTATATTTCTTTCTTGCTTGCACTATAATAATAACAACTTAGGTAGTTCCTGATGATTTCCAGCATAATAATAATAATAATAATAATAATAATAATAATAATAATAATTATAACAATCCTCATAGATTAGGCCTGTTCCGAAAATTTTAAAGCAATCATCCTTTTGCTTGCAAGCCTTCTTACAGTTATATTTCTTTCTTGCTTGCACTATAATAATAACAACTTAGGTAGTTCCTGATGATTTCCAGCATAATAATAATAATAATAATAATAATAATAATAATAATAATAATAATAATAATTATAACAATCCTCATAGATTAGGCCTGTTCCGAAAATTTTAAAGCAATCATCCTTTTGCTTGCAAGCCTTCTTACAGTTATATTTCTTTCTTGCTTGCACTATAATAATAACAACTTAGGTAGTTCCTGATGATTTCCAGCATAATAATAATAATAATAATAATAATAATAATAATAATAATAATAATTATAACAATCCTCATAGATTAGGCCTGTTCCGAAAATTTTAAAGCAATCATCCTTTTGCTTGCAAGCCTTCTTACAGTTATATTTCTTTCTTGCTTGCACTATAATAATAACAACTTAGGTAGTTCCTGATGATTTCCAGCATAATAATAATAATAATAATAATAATAATAATAATAATAATAATAATAATAATAATAATTATAACAATCCTCATAGATTAGGCCTGTTCCGAAAATTTTAAAGCAATCATCCTTTTGCTTGCAAGCCTTCTTACAGTTATATTTCTTTCTTGCTTGCACTATAATAATAACAACTTAGGTAGTTCCTGATGATTTCCAGCATAATAATAATATAATATAATAATAATAATAATAATAATAATAATAATAATATAATAATAAATTATAACAATCCTCATAGATTAGGCCTGTTCCGAAAATTTTAAAGCAATCATCCTTTTGCTTGCAAGCCTTCTTACAGTTATATTTCTTTCTTGCTTGCACTATAATAATAACAACTTAGGTAGTTCCTGATGATTTCCAGCATAATAATAATAATAATAATAATAATAATAATAATAATAATAATAATAATAATAATAATTATAACAATCCTCATAGATTAGGCCTGTTCCGAAAATTTTAAAGCAATCATCCTTTTGCTTGCAAGCCTTCTTACAGTTATATTTCTTTCTTGCTTGCACTATAATAATAACAACTTAGGTAGTTCCTGATGATTTCCAGCATAATAATAATAATAATAATAATAATAATAATAATAATAATAATAATAATAATAATAATAATAATAATAATTATAACAATCCTCATAGATTAGGCCTGTTCCGAAAATTTTAAAGCAATCATCCTTTTGCTTGCAAGCCTTCTTACAGTTATATTTCTTTCTTGCTTGCACTATAATAATAACAACTTAGGTAGTTCCTGATGATTTCCAGCATAATAATAATAATAATAATAATAATAATAATAATAATAATAATAATAATAATAATTATAACAATCCTCATAGATTAGGCCTGTTCCGAAAATTTTAAAGCAATCATCCTTTTGCTTGCAAGCCTTCTTACAGTTATATTTCTTTCTTGCTTGCACTATAATAATAACAACTTAGGTAGTTCCTGATGATTTCCAGCATAATAATAATAATAATATAATAAATAATAATAATAATAATAATAATAATAATAATTATAACAATCCTCATAGATTAGGCCTGTTCCGAAAATTTTAAAGCAATCATCCTTTTGCTTGCAAGCCTACCTACAGTTATATTTCTTTCTTGTTTGCACTATAATAACAACATAGGGAGTTCCTGATGATTTCCAGCATAATAATAATAATAATAATAATAATAATAATAATAATAATGAGTCCTATTTACGATGTAAGCACCATTAAGGAGAAGGTCGATGAAAGGGCTGTTTTTTAGAACCTTCGATCTAACTCATCTGTATACGAATCCTTACAGAGAGAGTTGCTCCTTTACGATCTTTGAGCTGTATTTGGAATAATAATAATAATAATAATAATAATAATAATAATAATGATAATAAGTACTACAAGAATAGACTAATAGCTCTAGAAATGGATCAACTTCAAAAACTAAAATTATGGCTTTTCAGGGGCAGAGTGCCATTCAGAGCAAAAATAGTAATCAATAATGAAATAATAGAACAGATAGCACACTTTAACTATCTTCGTTCAGATATAACATATAGCTACGATTGGGATATACACAATAAATTAAACCGATATCAAATGATGTGTGGCACCATAAGAAGAACCCTCCGAAAGACTGGAAGAGAAACTCAGCTCAGGTTTTATAAAATTATGGCTGTTCCTGTTCTTTTATATGAATCTGAATCTTGGGTACTTACAAAAAAAAAGGTATCTCACACAGTCAAGCCACTGAAATGAAATTTTTAAGATCCGTAAAAGGATGTACACGCATGCATAGATTACACAATGAATCAATAAGAAATGAACTGGAGATATTTTCAATAGTTGATAAAAACTAGAAGAGCACAAATACCAATGGAAAGAATATTTAGACAGAATGAACAATACAAGATTACCCAAAAAGTCAACGCCTACAAAGCACATGGAAAAAGATCTTTGGGACGGCCAATGAAACGATGGACTTGAGACCGGAACAGGTCGCATTGATCTAATCCTGGAAAGGAAGAAGAAGAAGAAGAAGAAGAAGAAGAAATGGATTATTTACGCCGAAGTGCCAGAAAGTCAAAATTAGAAGCTTGTCACAAATTAGGAAATTAGAAACATAATGGAAGCAGAAGAATGCATAATTGAAAGAATTGAGTAGAAGGAATTAAAGTGTTTAGGGCATGTTTTAGAATGGAAGACCAGCGATGGCCGAAGCAACAATATCAATGGCAACCAACCAGAAAAGAAGAGAAGAGGGAAACCAAAGTTAACATGGAAGGAAAACATGAAGACGGTAACTCAAGCAAGAGAGCTAAGCATTGAAGATGCCCAAGATCATAGACTTTGGAGGTTTGGCACGGGAAGACGGAAGCAGCTGTAAAAACCCCGCGATAGAGACATAATAGCCAGAAGTTTTTAGTACAAATCCATTTCAGTAACTGTCAACCGTCGTTCGTCGATAATCAGATTATGCTGTTATAATTGAGAATTGAAAGTGCCAAAATTTTATATAGGGTCGTTCACATATTACGAAATTTTAAAAATGCAATAATTAAGTTAAAAATGCATCAATACTAATAAAATTAATTTCAAATTCCGTTCAGGTGAATTAGATTAGATTAGATTAGATTAGATTTATTTAGCCTGGTGGAGTTAAGGCCATGTGGCCTTCTCTTCCACTCACCAGGACAAACATATATTACATCAGAATATAACAATCTCAATTAACTCTAATATTAAATACTAAATAAAAATTTGATCAAAAAGATAGTATCTAATATACGTATCACGATCTATAATACAACCAGTTAATATTAGTTAAAATTAACACTAAAACTAATAATAAAATGTATACAAGCAAGGCATATTAAATTGTCCCTGTCTAGTGTATATAAAAACACAGGAAAATAATGAGATATAGAAAACTAATTTTACGATTATACAATATTTAAAAATAAAACAAATACAAATATTTGTTATTCTTAATATTATTTTCATAAATAATTAAGTATATTAATATTGCTAAAAGAACACTATCAGTGAGGTGTATAAGTTAGTTTGTTATTAAATAATTCTTTAGTTTATTTTTGAAGGATGTTATAGTTTGACAGTCTCTGACATAGGGCGGAAGGGAATTCCATGTTTTGGTAAGTGACACCGTAAAAGATAATGAATAATATACAGTGTGATGAGGCGGGATATAAAGGACAATGTGCTGATGGGATCGAGTGTCAAGATTATGTGTGTCGGATAGTCTGATGAAGCGGCGTGATAAATAATTAGGCGATGATGTGTGAAGTATTTTATAGAGAAGGGATAGGGAATGGACAGTTCTACGATCTCTTAGACGAAGCCACGATAATTGTTCCAGGGACTGTGTAACATGGTCAAATTTGCGAATACCACAGATAAAACGTGCGCAAGAATTATGAACACGTTGAAGTCTTTGAGTGGAAATAATATTTAAGTCTGTAAAAAGAGTGTCACAATAATCAAAATGTGGCATTGCAAGTGTTTCTACTAACATTTTCCTAAGGGCGAATGGCAAACAATTTCGTACACGATTTAATGAATGTATTATTGAGAAGACTGTTTTGCATGTATGGTTTATTTGTGTATTCCAATTTAAGTTTTTGTCAATAAATACTCCTAGAATTTTTACAGTCTCACTATAAGGGATTTGAACTCCATTTAGTGACACATGCGAAACTGTGTTTAGGTTAACTGTAGATAATAGTCTCTGGCGACCCATAATGATTAATTGTGACTTTCTAGGATTTAATTGCAGTCCATATTTAACTGCCCAAGTAATTAGTGAGTCAAGATCCTCATTAATTTTGGCAACAGCGTCATTTAGAGAATATTTGTCTGTGTGGATGTAGATTTGCATGTCGTCTGCAAATAAATTATGTTTGCAATGCTTTAGGGAGTTAGATATGTCATTTATGTAGACTGAAAAAAGTAAAGGTCCAGGCACCGAACCCTGTGGAACCCCATCTTTACAGAAGGACCAAGAAGAACATAATGTAGGATTTCCTACAACAGATTGCTGGCGCTCATGAAGGTAGGAATTGAACCATTGCGTGGCACTATCAGAGAGTAAGAGATTTTTAAGTTTATGCAACAATAAGTCCAAGTCTACCGTGTCGAATGCTTTACTAAAGTCCAGTAATGTAAGAATGGTAAATTTTCGATTATCAGCAGCTTCGCGTATGTCTTCGCAGATATTTAGTAGAGCCGTATTTGTATTGTGTCCTGTCCTGAATCCTGACTGAAATTGATCTAGAAGGTTGTGTTCATTTAGGTAGTCAGTCAGTTGTTTATGGACTAATCGTTCCAGAGATTTTGAAAGGGTAGGTAAAATGCTAATGGGTCGAAAGTCGTTCGGAGTTGAGGGCGTTTTAACATTAGGCAGTGGGCGTACCGAGGGCTTGTTTCCACAATGAGGGATATGTAGATGTTTGTAGTGACGAGTTAAAAATATGAGTTATAGTAGGTAGTATAGCTTCGATTATTTTATTCAGTAAAGTAATATTTATACGGTCAGTTCCTTCTGCTTTGGTTTTTATTCGCAAGATGGCTTTCTTTACGTCGTAATCTGTAACATATGAGAAGTAGAAATGTTCTCTGTCGGGTCATTTATTGTTTGTTCTTTATCCTTTGGAGTAGTAGTTATGCCTGTGAAGTGATTATTGAGCGTGTCCAGGGAAACAGGTAATTTGTCTACGTGCGTGTTTTTTTTCTCCCAATTCCCATTCTATTCAAGTTTTCCAGATTTCTGAAATATTGGTATCTGTTAGGCTGTATAAATGTCTAAGTTTGGCGTTTCTTATAGCTTGATTTGTCTTGTTACGTAACTGTTTATATTGATTGAGATTTGTGTCTGTTTTGTCGAGTCTATATTTCTTATGTACTGCGTCTCTATCAGCCATCAAGTTATGAATTGAAAGAGTCATCCAGGGTGCAGGGCGTCGTTTCACGAGTTTAGTTTTTAGTGGGGCGTGTTTGTTGTATAATTGTAGTATAAAGTCATTTAGTGCCTCAACTTTTTCATCTACAGAATACAGCGTCCATATTGAATGCCACGGCATCTGCATAGCTTCTTCAATTAGGGCTGCATTATCTATATGTTTTAAGTCTCTATACGTATTAGTCTTTCGAGTCGGTTTAGGGCACTGCAGCGAATATGCTAAGAATATAATATCATGTGCTGATATTCCCGGGGCTGGCAGTTGCCCGTGAGTAAGTACTTTGTCTGGATTATTAGTTGCAATTAAGTCAAGTAACGTCTCAGAGTGATGAGTGTGATGTGTAGGCCGTAGGGGTAGGAGAGTCATATCACAAGCCTGGAACGTAGCCATCAGTTGTTGTGTATGTCTGTTACCAGTGTCTAGGATATTTATATTAAAGTCTCCCATAACGATAACGTGTTCATATTGTATTCGAGCGTTTTGTAAAGTGGATTCTATTTCAGCTATAGCTTTTATTTTAGGAGGTTGGTATACTACAGAGAGAAGACTTTTTTTGAAACTGACAAATATTTCTATAAACATCATTTTAGCAGATGGTTCGTTATTAGATAAATACACAATTTTAGGAGTAAGGTCCGTTCTAACGAAGGCTCCAATACCGCTCCCGCGACTATAAACACGATCGTGTCTAAGAAAAGTATAACCATCCATGTTAATTAAAGAAGAGGTAATGTTGGGATTTAGCCACGTTTCAGATATGAGAAGAACATGGATATTTAAAGAGAAGAAAATTGTTCTGATTTAATTTATATGTGCAGTTACACTTTGAGCATTGAAATGGACTGCCTGCAAGGAAGTAGAGTATGGGGATAAAGTTGTTTCTAAAACATCCCTTGAAGTAACGAGAACGAGGGGTGTGGGAAGTTTATTGTCCTGTAACCTGTCAGAGATTGTCAAACGAAAATCATTATTTAAACGAAAAATGGTCGTAAAATATTTCAACATAATTACAAACTAAATTTGGTATCACGTCACTAAAAATATCTTAATTTTATATACTATTAATAAAATGTTAAAAGTGATAACTGTCGGTTATTCACTGGCCGTGTTAGCACAAAATATATATCTGACGCCCGGTAAATGATACGTTTGTTGTCTCTTTCTTTAACATGGATTGCACCGTCAATTGTCCACACATTCGTTACACCATATTTGGAGATGCATTCTATTATAGTTTATACCTCATTTGAGTTAAGTCTTCCCTTATTGTAACACCACTACCTTTCAGTTGTTTTTTGTTCTGGAAAACCTCTCTCCTTTTTCTATAACTTACGAATTTGACGATAACCGGCCGTGGCCGGTCCGCCTTTCTTCCCGCACGATGGCTCCTGTCAATATCACATGTTTCTATTTTAACACTTATTTTAGACGCCACACCAATAGCTGTTTTTTTCCGTGTCCTCAGCGTCCTTTTCAGGGATGCCAAAGAATAGTCATAAGATAAATGTTAAAAATTAAAATGTACCTAATGGCAGGTGCCGTTGTCCTCAACTTTGTTACATCATTTTAACAAAGTTCAGGACGACAACATCTGCCAAGAGGTACATTTTAATTTTCTAACTTTTATCTTATAAAAATGCATCAAAATATTTTTTTTATTTTCATCTGCATACTCTATCATTTAAGTGCGGAAAATTATATCAGGCATATGTCCAACTCCATTGTCTCGGCAGATAGTTACTTGGTCTATAAAGTTCGTGATGACCGTTTCACATATATAGCCTATCTGTTGATGTAGTTGATGACACGTGAATTTCTTCCTTAAGTTTGAAGAAGTAATTCTCTTCATACCCGATGTTGTAGTAACATTTTGAAGAAGGATTGGTGTCCCAAAAAGAATTACTGGTTCAGGTTAGGTTTAATTTTCGGTAGAGCCGGGTTCTCTTCTTATGGTCGGAAGTTGGTACACTGGATAAGAAAACATTTCAAAATCACTAAAAACTGTATCTTGTAGAAATAATTGCAAATTTATTCACTTCTTAAAGTTCCCAGTAGATTAAGTAAATGTAGGTGGTATTATTCTTCGCCGTCAATTAAAATTAAATTATTTTCTTTTACATTTTATCAGGAGATCTCTTCTTGCTTCTGTCTTTGTTGAAAGTTGTATGCAGAATAAATAGTGTAATTCTTTTATAATTTTAAATAGCATTATTACAACAGATCATATTATTTTAAATTCTATTGGTTAATATTCCTTTAAATATAAGGTTTAAATTGATTTGTTAAATACGAAAGTTAATTGTTTTAACATCCAATCAGAGTTTAGTTTATATTCATTTAAGAATATGAAGTTAGGTGTTCTTATTACAGTTATAACAGAAAGCTTTATAATTAATAAAAAAAAGAAGTCACATATAGTAAGGTCACAAGATGTGGGAGACCATTCCAAGTCGCCATGAATTGAGATTATAGACTTCATAGACCGAGTATACTCGGACCAACGGATCTGTGCCCCTGTAGCGCTGGCATCGTTTTTCAAAAAGTACACGTCAGTTCTCACACCATTCTACCGCTCTCCCCTCCCTTACTTACTTTTACTTACTTACTTTTGAGGGCCTCTCCGCTTTTCAGCGGTTACCCTGTATTCCCATTCGCAATTCTTGCCGATCACGCCATTCGTCCTCCTCCAGACCTCGGTCGTTCATCAACCTATGGATCTCTCCTCTCCAAGTTGTTCTTGGCCTGCCCCGTTTCCTTCTACCAGAAGGTGACCATTCCAAAATAGTTTTGGGCCACCTATCATCCTCCATTCTCCTGACATGGCCATACCACTGAAGAGCTCGTCTTTCGATCCTTTCCACCACTGTCTCCTCCATATCCATCATCTGCCTCACTTCTTCATTTCTTCTTCTTTCCAACCTGGACACCCTGGCACTGCGTCTTATTCCATCCATCTCCACTGCCAAGATCTTAGTTTTTTGTCCCTCTACCAAAGTCCATCCCTCAGCACCATAAGTCATTATGCTTTCCACAACAGACTTCAAAATCCTCTTCTTCGTGTGGTTTGACATGGTCCTACTCCACAGTACTCCATTCAACATTTTTATGGCTCTTCGTGCTTGTACTAACCTGCTATCTACTTCAGCTTTACAACTCCCTGATTCATCAATAAGTGATCCCAAATATTTAAATTTTTTAACAGCTCTAATAATTCCTTGGGATAGGGATATATCTCGTCCACTTCCTCCTACTACAAGATATTCAGTTTTTTCCATGTTTACTCTTAATCCTCCTATTTCAAAAGCATTTAGAAGTTTTCTCATCATGTATTTCACATCCTCACGACTCTGAGCTATCAACACTTGATCGTCTGCAAATAATAAGGAATGTATTGTGCCACCTTGGACTGGTACTCCCATGCCTCCACAATATCGATTCCACTGCTCCAATATATGCTGGATGTATATTTTGAACGGAGATGGGGACATACTACAGCCCTGTCGCAGGCCTTTAGTTGTACTGAATGGAGAGGATATCATCTTACCCACTTTAACCGAAGCCTGACACTGCTGGTACAACCGTCGGACAAGTGAAATCGTTGGTAAATCGATACCAACATCAGCCATTGCATCCCAAAGTTGGTTGATTGGCACTGAGTCATAGGCCTTTTCTAAATCAACAAATATCAAATGAATGTCCTGGCCCTTAGCATGTGATTTTTCTGTTATCTGTCTCAGACTAAAAATGTGATCCATGCATGATTTCCCTCTGTTAAATCCTGCTTGGTCTTCCAACATTCTTCTTTCGATAGTGTGTTCAAGTCTGTTTGTGATGATACTGCTAAAAATTCTACTCATGGATGACATCACACTGATTCCTCTGTAATTTCCAGGGTCTATACGATTTTCCTTTTTATGAATAGATGTTATATATGACATACACCAATCCTTTGGTATTTCATCACCCTCCAAAATCTGATTAAATATTTTACAGATAAGTCTTTTTAATAAGGGGGGGCCATATTTCTATAATTCTGTCATTATTCCACTGGGTCCACTGGCTTTACCATTCTTTGCTTTTTTCAGTGCCTGATTTATTTCTTCCGCTAAAATAGGTTCCATACGTGACAATATATTGTCCATATACTCCAAATTTTCACATTTTTGTCCCTTCCTTTTCTCAACAAGCAGATTTTTAAAGTGCATCTCCCATTGTTCCATATTCACAAGATTTAAGGCTGGTGATGGATTATTAACTGCCCTCATCCTCCTTATAACTCTCCATGCCTCAGCAGATCTTCTGTATCCTAATGAATGATCTATTTCAGCACATACTTTTTCCCATGATTCTTCTTTATATTTTATTATAACCTTCTTTACCTTTCTCTTGCATTCTCTATACTTCTGTAGGTCTTCTTCACTCTTAGAGCTCAATCACTTATAGTACAATTTCTTTTTTTCATTAATAATTTCCAGTGCTTCCATAGTCATCCATTCTATCCTTCCTCCACTTTTCCTCTCCCTTCCCAACACTTTCTCAGCTACTCCATTAACACAATGTTTTAAAAAACCATACAGGCTTTCAGCATTCAAATCCTCCTCTACTACTTTCAGTCTATTGTTCAGCCTTTCCTGATATAGATAGCGTACACTATATTCCTGTAATAGATGCACCAAATATCTGGGGTCATCTATAATAGTCATTTCTTTATTTTTCTGAGTTTTAGTTGTTTTTAATTTAGTTTTCATTGGGAACGCAATTTTTGATACAACAATATAATGATCCGCCACATTCTATCTTCCTCCGTACTCTAACATCTTGTACTTTAATCAATCGTTGCTGTCTTACTATTACGTAGTTTATAATAGACTTCAAATTCCTGGAGTGGTTTACCCAGGTATATTTATGTATATCCTTATGTTTAAACTTTGTATTCATGATAACACATTCCTGCTCCTTACAGAATTCAATCAACCTCTTGCCATTATAATTTTCTGTATGTTCTCCCCAGGCTCCAACAATGTTACTATTATTTTTTCTACCGACACGTCCAATAAAATCTCCCATTAGCAGGAGCTCATATCCATTCACACAATCATCAATTACTTCTCTCAAATCTTCATAAAAAGCCCTTTTCTCATCAACTGAAGCATCATTGTTGGGGGCATATACCCCTATTACTTCCACAGTAGTTTCATGAGTATGTATAGTTATCTTAATTATCCTGTCACTTATTTCTTTCCAATTAACTATTCCAGATTTCCATTTCCTCTTTATGAGGATAGCCACTCCTGATTTTGTTCTCTCTGATTTTGGCACACCACTCCAGAAATGTATATAATCCCCAACCACTTCTTGTCCTTGTCCTTTCTTTTTTGTCTCATTTAAAACTACTATATCCATATCCATAGTATCTAGTTCTTTAACTATTTCTACTAGTTTTCCACTTATTCCTTGTATATTCCAAGTTCCGCATACCAAAGTCCGTTTACGTAGCCAAAGTTGATGCCTATTAATCCGTCCGGCTAATTTCTTGGGAAACGTAGCAAGCTTTGTTTTATAGGATCGGGGTGCTAGCCCTCTGCCTAACCCCCAACCTGGAGGACCAGGTAATTTGTAATCGAGGATGTCTTCCCCTAGCCTTTGGAGGACCAACTCCCATCCTGCAAGGCAGCAGCTCCCTATCCTGAGGTAATCTCTTCTGCCTTCTTCGCCGTTGAGATTCCAAACTCTTCATCCGCCTAAGAAGCCATTCGATATCCTCTTCTGGAGTGCTTCTTCGTCTGACCTCTCTCCTTTGACCTGTCCGGCATGGGAATCCCTATCAGTAGCTACGCTACCGCCGGCATAGCTCTCAGGGTCATCGAGGTACTCAAACCCCACCACCAACTATAAGTCTTGCACTCCCTAGGTGGGATCTCCCCTCCCACTACGTCAAATAGAAGCCACTGTAACTGACCGAGTAGGGACGTTGCCAAACTTCCCCCGGTGTCAGGCCCTTGAATATTGAATGATGTAAGGTTAATTATTACTTCTTCATATTTATTAAGTAGGTCTAATGACACTGATTGATTTCTACGAGTAATGGATTTAATTATAATAGTGGATATTACTTACTTACTTACTTACTCACTGGCACTATCAAACCCGTAGGTTCATGGCCGCGCGGACATAATCTCTCCATACATCCCTATCCTGAGCTAATGCTTTCATAATAGTGGATATGTGTTGGTTAAATGGAAATTACGTGAAGGGAATCTACATATGTTGTTTTTAAAGATAAATGTTTTGTCATAAATACTTCTCCGCCTCATTGTCTTATTTGGTTAGATTTGGAACGTAATCTTGAAGACCTAACAAAATTATAAAATTTTAGGTATGAACATACAGTCATGTACCCTCCTTCTTTCTCATCCGGGCTAGAGACCGGCTATGGCGAAGTTACTACATGCTACGATCTTATGTACATATTGAATAACATGCTGATACTATACAGGAATTCTAATGTATGCTTATGAATTAAGCTAATGATAATAATTTACAATTTACATACTATATAACATAACATACTGATACTGAGTTGACAACACTGGACTGTGAGTGCAAATAATATCCCGCAATAAATCTCAAAACTATGAGTAATGGGAGGAGAGAAAGAGAGAGATAGAAAATAGACAGGCAAGAATGCAGGTAGGGAAATAATTTACCGAGGCAGAAACGGAATTAGTGTTTAGTTCGCATTTCTTAAGGGGGCACAGATCCGTTGGTCCAAGAATAACTACCTGCTGAGACTGTGGAGATGGACATATGCCTGATTATATAATTGTCCACATTTAAATGGGAGTGTATGTAAATGAAAATACATATTTCGATGCATTTTTTATTTAATTACTGCATTTTTAAGGCGGCTCCGTGGCGCATCCGGTTAGACGCTCGCCTCTCACCGCTGGGGTCCCTAGAACGAATCTCGGTCATTCCATGTGGGTTTCGTGGTGGACTTAACGGAGCTTGGGCAGGTTCTTCTTGGGGTTTCTCCCGTTTTCGCTGCCATACATTTCATTCCACCATTTCTCCATACTCATCTCATCCATTTCATTTATTTCATTCATCAGCCGCTGTGACTGTGCGTCAGGAGTGGTCGGCCGGCAACCTTGTCGTTTACATACCTCTGTAAATATAGGGACTTCATCTCATCTCATCCCACGACCCGACCCTGAGTTAGACACGAGTTGAGGATATTTATTATTTTTTATTCATTTTACTGCATTTTTAAAAATTGCGCAATATATGAAAGACCCCTTTATAATTTGATTATTGTATGTTTTCGAACTTTTTCAACTGGAAACAGTAAAAAATTCAGTTTAGTTATGGGTTTATTTACCTCCAATATTTGGCACACGCAAGGAAGTGTGTATGATGTAGAACTAGAAGTACGTTTTATTGGTTTCAAGGAAAAGGTGTTTTACTAGGTATTTTTCCCTATGAACTCTTACTTTTTTATGAATTCCTGGACTGAAGGAGAGCCAAGTTCTTCATCTGAAATTTTAACTAATCCATTCATCATTGTAAATGTTACGTCGTACAAACTTGCTGTGTCCCAATTTGCAAAGTCGAATTCATTTTGATAATAATCGTATATGAACGATATGTCAACATCCGTGTAATTTGAAATTTGCTCCTGTAACAAGAAGAAGCACTGATAGAAAAATTTCTCTCAATCCTTTATTTCCAAATTCTATTTATTTTTCTCTCATATTCTCTCTCTCTCTTTCTCTTTCTCTCTTTCTCTCTCTTTCTCATTCTCTTTCTCTCTCTCTCTCTCTTTCTTTCTCTCTCTCTTTCTTTCTCTCTCTCTCTTTCTTTCTCTCTCTCTTTCTTTCTCTCTCTTTCTCTCTCTCTTTCTCTCTCTCTACTTATCTTAGTTTAACCTCTTCTTTTAGGTGTTTTTAAATATCTCACGTCGCAGGTACTTACAGGAACACGACCTATAGCCAGGATTTTCAACTCTGGATTATAAACATACTTTTTGATCGCCTAAGGACATGGAAAGCTTCTCTGGATGAGCAATCAGTTTAATGTCACCTCCAAAGACAACACGAACACTTAAGACAAGACACCATTCACGAATTACAAACAAGGCGAATGTAATATAGATTACTGTATTGGCGAGAGTGATCAGGGTCTATTTGGAAGTTAGTATATCCCGACATTTGCCGTACAGGTGAGGAAAAACCTCAAACAAACCTCACCCAGGAAACTTGTCCCGACCAAGTATCGAACCCGGGTCTGTTACATACGACTTTACCCAGAAATTTCAACGATGGTCTTATTCCCTATTTACAGTACATTATTTCCAATACAATTCTCATGACTATTTAACTCATGTCCCAAATGGGAATCAATGACCAATCACATTTCAATGATTTTTTATTTACAACCAATCACAGTCGTGTTTCGCCTAAAATTTACAAACTAAAGTTTATCATAAGTAATGCCACTATTTAACGAATAAAATTAAGCTGTTTACTCACAAATCATTATTTAAATACAGTTATTTTAAAATATGTATATATTTAATGTAAATGGCGATGTTCGAAAACAAATGAGAAACGATTAGAACGCTTCATTTGCTTCTTTTGTTCATCACTGCAACCATACCGTTGATCCGATTGTGATGGGGTCTTTTGTAAAATGTTCAGGAGATTCTCCGGATGAACTTAGGCTATAAGATAGTTCAAATACTTAGCTCCTACACCCTTTGTAGTGAAAAACGTGAAAAAGTCCCCTATTTTACCCTTAAATGCCTTACGCTGCCTAAACCATAACAAAAGCCAAAAATTAATATACACAGAATTGAATATCTCAAAAAAATTCTACAAAAAAAGTCCGCGACAGCATATGTTTATCTTTTATAGATAACACATAATAGCCATTTTTGTCTTTCATTGATGCTAAGTAGATCGGGATAAGTTGATTCCCGGGCAAGCATGTGCTGCCATACCATTCATCCGATTGTCATAGGGCTTTTTGCAAAATGTCCAGGATTTTCCCGGGAAGGTTATAGGTTATAAGAGAGTTTTAATGCTCAAGCCCTTCACCCTTACGAATCTCCTTCTGTAATGAAAAAATTTCACTTTTGTAAGCTAAAATGGCTTACGTTGCCTAAACCATAACAAATACACAAAATTATTCTACACAGAATTGAATATCTGATAAAAAAACTCTACAGAAAATTCCGGCACAGCATATGTTTATCTTTTAAGGATAACTGACAATAATCATTTTTGTCTTTCATTTGATGCCAAGAAGATCGGGATAAGTAGACTCCCGGGCAAGCAAAGCAGCGCACGGCAGATATTCTTTTTATTATGGATAACTCAGCTCATTAATGGCAAGTAAATCGGGATGCGTAGATTCCCGGGTAATGCCAGGTAATCAGCAGGGGGGGTTATCTAAAAATAATAACGATTACATTTATATTATTTTGTCCTTTTAACTGATCAACTCTAAAATATTATCATGTATTTGGTATTAGCAGCGCACGGGGGATATAGCTAGTTCCTTATAAAAATCCAAACTATGCAGTCTATATATATATATATATATATATATAATATATATATATATCTAGTGGATAATTGACCCGAATGTACTTCCTGATTTCATTCATCTAACAGTCTTAGAATTTTGAAATGTATAAATAACGTTCTCTATCTGCTCCTCATGTGGCCTCTAACTAAACTCACGGACAAATCTAACCCGATTCATGGCCGCGGGACATAAGTCTCAATAATCCCTACCTAAGTGAATGTTTTTCAACCATTCCTGTATTAATTTGACCTTCCTCTAATCCTGGTTAATGCATTATTCCCAGTCATTCTAGTCCTACTTATTTAGCGTTTTTTTTCCCTTTTTTCTCCCAACATGAAGTTTGCAGGGTCCAATTGTATTTATGTTCTGCCAAATTGTCCTGCCACCCCGTCGAGAC